>JAGIQG010000032.1:22383488-22730988 GCA_024679065.1 Sphyrna mokarran
CCAGCTAGGTTAAATGCCTGAGGTTATGGAGATAGAGCCTAGGTGGGATTGTGGTCGGTGCAGACTCAATGGGCCAATTGGCCTCCTTCTGCACTGTAAGGTTCTATGATTCTATGAAACCTCTCTGCATTCACCCTCACAGGATACTTCAGAATCCTATGTGTTTCAATGACATTACCATTGTTGACCATTCAGCCCCTCAAGCCTGCTCCTCCATTCAATATGACCATGGCTGATCTCATCTCAGCTTCAACCCACTTTTCTGCCCATTCACCATAACCCTTCAACCCATTACTAATTAAAAATGTGTTAAATTTACTCTGTGTCCCAGGATCCACCAGGCTTTGTGGTGCCGACTCATGTCGCTTTGAGAGAAATAATTCTCCTATTCTCTGTTTTAAATCTGCTAAAACTGACCTCTCATTCTAGATTTGCTTTGACAAAGGGTCATCTGGACTCAAAACATCAGCTCTTTTCTGTTCTTACAGACACTGCCAGACCTGCTGAGATTTTCCAGCATTTTCTCTTTCAGTTCCAGATTCCAGCATCCGCAGTAATTTGCTTTTATCTCTCATTCTAGATTGTCCCACAAGAGGAATCATCCTCTCTATATCTACCCTGTCAATCCTCTTTTGTATCTCATATACTTCCATGAGATCTCCCCTCATTCTAAACTCCAGAGAGTGTCGGCTTAAACTGCCCAATCTCTCTTTATGAACTATTGCTTCTTAATAATCTGCTTTAAAAGCACTTTAATGCTCGATTTCCCTCCTTTTGTTTTTGTTGGTAAGCTATGGCTCCCAGACCAAATCTTACGCTGACCGTCTGTCAGCTTTCCAGCCGGCAGATAGGGTTAAAATTGCCCCTTGTAAATTTGGAGCAGTGGTCAAAGCTTCTCATGCAACCATGTAGTCATGTTAATGTTCTCTTTCCTTCTGCTGCAGGTAACATGGGTGGACCTGAGTTATACAAGATCACACTGCACATCTTTGCTGTTCCCAAGCCACTTCAGAAGAGGGAATGTAAAGCACAGGTGATAGTTATTGTGGTGAATAAACCGCCCCCCTCCTGTGCCAATATCACAGTGGAAGACCTCTGCTTTGGAGAAGTGGATTCCAAGGTTCAGATTATCGAGAATAAGTATCCGGGCACATTCTTTCAAATGAACTCTTTGCCCAACCAGTATCAGTGCCAACTGGCAAACATCTCCTATCATCTAGGAACAGGTAAGCACCACGCTGATTCAATTTATTACTGACACAAATATTAACATACAGTGAGAAATATTGTTTCTTGTGATCCATATGGAAAATCATGCTGTTTATAAAGAAAGAAAGGAGAGAGTGCAGATTGTAGTGTATTACATCGAGTATAGACCAGACTCCTCAAACACTCTTCGTATGACAAAGCCTTCATTCCTGGAATCATTCTTGTGAACCTCCTCTGGACTCCCGCCAAGCCTGTGCTGATCATGAAGGCCTACCAAAAAAAAACCTTCTGCCCTTACTCGATCCATATTCCTCTATTTCCTTCCTATTCGATTCATTTACCCATCCAAATCCCTCTTAAATAACACTCAATGAAGTTACTGTGAAAATTGCCTAGTTGTCATACTCCGGCGCCTGTTCGGGTACACTGAGGGAGATTTTAGCATGGCCAATGCACCTAACCAGCACATCTTTTGGATTGTGGGAAGAAATCGGAGCATGCAGAGAAAACCCATGCAGACACGGGGAGAATGTGCAGACTCCACACAGACAGTGACCCAAGCTGGGACTCAAACGTGGATCCCTGGTGCTGTGAGGCAGCAATGCTAACCACTGTGCTACCGCACCACTAGGTGTTACCTGCTTGACTGGGAACCAGTATAAGTCAGCGAGCATCAGGGAGATAGATGAAAGGGACTTGGTACGTGTTAGGACACAGGGATTTGGATAACTTCAACTTTACACTGGGTAGAATGTGAGACAGGAGCACATTGGAATTGTCAAGTCTAAAGGTAACAAAGACAGGCATGAGGGTTTAAGCAACAAACCCAACATATTCTCCCCACCAGATCTTAGCTGATATTCCGTTAACTGATTCCCAATTGGCCAGGGATAGGAACAGACCATCTTTGACTATATAAAGGCTGTGATTGGTGCATTTCTTCAACAATTGCACCATCTAGTGGTAAATAGGTTCATGGCTTGAGTCTCTCATTGCTGAAACCGTCCCGATCATTTTGATTTGTACGCTATCGCACTGTGGACAATCAAGAACACCTCAGGATTACTTTGAAGCACAGCGCTGTTGTTTTTTAGGAAAACACGGTACTCAGGTTACACACAGCAAGATGCCACTAACCATGGTACAAGATGCAGAACCCCTTTGTGCTGCGTTATTCTGTGATTCCGCAATCTATTTATACAGTGTTGATACGGCAACAGAACTGTTTAACATCAGTGCCACTGTTGACTAAAGGTTGCAGTCTCCTGGCCAACATCATCAGTCTATCCGATTCACAAACCTGAGAAAGCACATTGCATTATTAATCTCCTAATAAAAAGGGAAAGAAAAGCCAGCATTTATATAGCACCTTTTACACTAAAGGGCATTCTTAAAGTGTATAGCCAATCGCATACTTTTGAAGTAGGCCCTTTCATGTTGCAGGAATCACAGCTGCCAATCAGTGCACAGCAAGATCCCACAAATACCAGAGTGTTAATGATCAGATAATTTATTTGTATGGTATGGACTAAGGGATACATGTTGGTCTGGGCACTGGAGGGAACTCACCCATGCCTGTCTGAAATATAGCCATGGGATAGCACAATGGCACAGTGGTTAGCACTGCTGCCTCATACTGCTAGAAACCCAGGTTCAATTCCAGCTTCAGGTGACTGTCTGTGTGGAGTTTACACGATCTCCACATGTCTGCATGGGTTTCCTTCGGGTACTCCAGTTTCATCCCACAATCCAAAGATGTGCCGTTTAAGTGGATTGGCCATGCTAAATTGCCCCTTAGGTGTCCCAAGATGAGTAGGTTAGAGGGATTACAGGGGTAAATATGTGGGGTTACAGGATTTGGGTGGGATGCTTTTTTGGAGAGTCGGAGTAGAGTCAGTGGGCCAAATGGCCTCCTTCTGCACTGTAAGGATTCTATGATTCTATTCTATGAGCTAATACACCAGCCCAAAGCTGTATAAATTATGTGGATCAGCCATGGGAAATGTGAGGTTGTGGGGATAAGGCAAGGGGGGTTGGGCCTGGGTAAGATGCTTCCTCAGAGAGTCAGTTCAGGTTCGATGGGCTGAATGGTCTCCTTCTGCATAGTAGGGATTATGTGATTCTATCCATCTGCGCGAGCGAGTGGGCCTTTGGTTTAGTTTTTCATTTGAAAACTGCCTTGAGGGCAGTTCTGTGAGATTGAGTTACATCTTCACCCGTAGGAGGAGAACCTGTCGATGATAATGTCTTATTTCCTAAGGGAGCATTGGAGTGTAGGAAGGAACACAAAAAAAGGCCATTCAGCCCTTCAAGCGTGCTCTGCTATTCAGTTAGACCCACAGCTGTTCTATATCGTAACTCTCACATCTGTAATCATTAATATATTTGCCCAACAACGATCAATCTTGTTGCCAAGTGTCTGGCTGGTTGGATGGACATAGCCTCACATGCCAAATGTAATTTCAATCTGTTTATTTTCCAGATGGTTCTGTCCCATTCAGGATTGATGAGGAGACATCAGAAGTCAGTGTGGAAAGGCCGCTGGACAGGGAGCAGAGGGAGACATACGAAATGATTGTCAAATGCACCTTGCGGACTCTGACTCAGGTGATTCAGGTTGGGAGGTCCTTGCACGTGACTGTCCTCGACAAGGGTGACAACACTCCCTACCTCCCTGATGGCAACGACACCGTTGAGGCTTTGATTGAATTCAACAGGAAAGAGGTAGGATGTTCTACAGGATTTGGATGAGAATTTGTGCGTGTGTGCTGATGCTTTGTTGTTTCTATATGGAAACATGCAGTCCAGAAAAGGACCCCAGATTTTGGCCATAAACCTTATCCTATAACCGACCATCTCTACTACACTTTCCAATTCTCCCTCCACCCCTGATAGGATTTCTCCTCATCTATCACATTCTCTTCATTCTCTACATCAACTCCTTTCAGAGAAGAGAAAGTGTTGACAGCAATGATTTCTTTTTCTGATGGCCTAGTGGTATTATTACTAGACAATTAATCCAGAAACTCCGCGGGTTCAAATCCCGCCAAGGCGGAATTCAATAAAAAAAATCTGGAATTAAGAATCTACTGATGACCGTGAAACCATTGCCAATTGTCAGAAAAACCTATCTGGTTCACTACTGTCCTTTAAGGAAGGAAATCTGCCATCCTTACCTGATCTGGCCTACATGTGACTCCAGAACCACTGCAATGTGGGTGACCCTCAGCTGCCCTCCAAGGCCGTCTAGGGATGGGCAATAAATGCTGGCCCAGCCAGCAACGCCCATGTCCCATGAATGAATAAAAAAAATGACTCAAACACCTCTTCTGCTTCCCTTTCTGTCATGGTAGCACAGTGGTTAGCACTGCTGCGTCACAGCACCAGGGACCCGGGTTCGATTCCAGCCTTGGATGACACTGCGGAGATTGCATGTTCTCCCCGTGCCTGCATGGGTTTTCTCCGGGTGATCCAGTTTCCTCCCACATGTCCAAAGATGTGTGGGTTAGGTTGATTGACGTGCTAAATTGACCCTTAGTGTCAGGGGGATTAGCAGGGTTAATACTGGGGGTTACAGGAATAAGGGCTGGTGGATTGTGGGTTAGTGCAGACTCGATGGTGTAGATAAAAAAAACCTCAGAATGTGGGGATGGAAGGGAAACATCACAATTTCTACAGTACTCCATTCTCATGCAATTTTATAGCACAATTAGTTATTTGAATTAAAAATATTTGTCCTGAGAAAAATACAGGAAGTTCCCTTCAATTAGATTCAAGAAAGCATGCTTTCATCGGCGGGGGTATTGAGTTTACAAATTGGCAAGTCATGTTGCAGCTTTATAGAACCTTAGTTAGGCTGCACTTAGAATATAGTATTCAATTCTGGTCATCACACTACCAGGCTTTGGAGAGGGTATGGGGCTGGTACGGAGGGCATTAACTATGAGGAGAGTTTGAAGAAACTTGGTTTGTTTGCAGTGGAATGATGAAGGTTGAGAGGTGACCTGATAGAAGTCTACAAGATTATGAGATTTATGGACAGAGTGGATGGTGAGAAGCTTCAATTATAGTCAGAAGACTTGATTATTAGGGGCATAGGTTTAAGATGTGAGGGACAAGGTTTAAAAGAGATGTACGAGGCAAGTTCTTTTTTTGCATGGAGGGTAGTGGGTGCCTGGATCTCACTGCTGGGGGAGGTTGTGGAAGCAGATATGATAGTGAGATTTAAGAGGCATCTGAACAAGTACATAAATAGGATGGGAATAGATGGAAATGATCCGTGGAAAGATAGGAAGTTTTTAGTTCAGTCGGGCAGCATGGTCGGTGCAGGCTTGGAGGGCCGAAGGGCCTGTTCCTGTGCTGTAATTTTCTTTGTTCTTTGTTCTTTGATTCCTGACTTCTCCCTCCCTCTTTTACTTTCTTTGTTTTGAATTTGTCCCTCCCTCGGTTAACTTGCTTGATGTTCTATTTCAGTAAGTTAGTTGGTGAGTGATGATACCATAGCTGATCTTCACTCAGGTTTACATTTATTTACAGAGTAACAAATTACAACTGCATATCTCCCAACTCACCAACCTCAATTACATTAGGTCTCTCTTTGCTTATAATTGAACATTGTAACCTAGTATCTCTTGCTTTTTACCAGTTCCCACTCTCCCCAAAGTCTCATTCAAGAGTTTTTCATTCTATTTCACAGAATCCCTATAGTGCAGAAGGAGGCTGTTCGGCCCATTGAATCTGCACTGACTATAATCCCATGTATTTATCCTGCACATCCCCCTGCCACTAAGGGGCAATTTAGCATAGCCAATCCACCTAACCTGCACATCTCAGACACTAAGGGACAATTTAGCATGGCCAATTCACCTAACCTCCACATCTTTGATAATTAAGGGGTAATTTATCATGGTCAATCCACCTAACTTGCGTATCTTGGGACGTTAATAGGCAATTTGGCCAATCCACCTAACCCGTACATTTTTGGACTGTGGGATGAAACCGGAGCATCCGCTCACCCACTCATTCATGTTCCATGACAGAATTGCCCGTACATATTTTTGAGAGTCGGCACTCCTTATTTTAGTTCCAATGTCCTCACTCAACAGAGATGTTGAATGGGACGCTAGCTCGCTGTGAGTCTACTTAATACTACCACACAAATGCAAGGTCTACCCCCATTTGAGGTTTGATGCTCGCTCCTAGACTTCTCCTTATCTTTCAGAATACGGTGGTGGCCACTCTCTATGTGTACGATACTGACAGTACCACCAAATACACCACAACAGTGATGAGGAACGATACTTGGATTACGGATAACTTCAGAGTGAAGGCTACCCCTCTGGAGACACCGGCCAGTGTCGAAAACCCAGCCCGAGGGACAGTAAACAGATACGGTAAACTCTCGCCAAAACACCTGTCCTTTGGCAACGCGGACAAGTAGAACAGAAAATGACTGCCAGTGCTGGGCTAAAGGGAGGGCTGGAGACACATGGCAGGTCCTTTAGCGGGGCAGTGGGAGATGCGTGTTTGTGACTTGGAATACTTTGGATGGAATTTTGCCATCCTGCCTACATGGGAATCATAGCAGGCGGGACAGGATCACACAAAGGTCCACTGACCTGGGGTGGGATTTTCCAGACTTGGGCAAGGGAAAATCCTGTCCTTTAAGTTGAAATCTGAACTGGGAGCAAGCTGATAAATAGGAACGGGGAGGGGGGTGCAGTCAGCAGGGTGTGGGGGGACGTTGATTGATTGGCAGTGCCCTGTGTCTTGTACATCTACAACACCCCATGGTTCCTGGACTCTCAGAGAGAAATCTAGAGCTAATCTGAAGATCTGCAGCTCTGGGCTAAAGGGAACAAGATGATCTCAGTGCATTCTGTTTATAAACAGCATTATCATTTTATTACACATCCACTTTACCCCAGCCGCACTTTGTGTTGGCTGATAGGTGTTTGGGTGATTTATTCAGTGAATGACCTTCGAGCCTGAATCATTCAGCACAGGGGAAACTTTTCTCATTATGTGCTCCTGGTGTAGAGCTTTCTGCAATGCAAATAAAGCATCAGATATGTGGCCTCTGACCTCACTGAATGTTGCAGCAGACTCGAGGGGCTGTATGGCCTCCTCCTGCTTTTATTTCTTAGGCCCAGACGGGGGCCTGCAGACTTGATGTTCCATCCATTATTCTAATGGATGGAAATTTACCAAGGTCACATATTCATCACCATAATGCAGTGGGCTCTGGACTCACCGCCGTGCAGAGTTCTATTTCAGGCATCAGAACATTTACTGTTTAGCATTCGATTTGGTTTTTGTCTGAAAGACCCTCATCAAGATTAAACGAAGGCTAACAGAGAAGCCAAGAGCTGCATTAGCAAGCCTGGTCTCCAGCTGACAAACTGAGCTTTTACCTGGGTTACCCAGATTTGCACTGAGCTGATTGGGAGTGCCAGCGTCCTGCCAAGGCAGCGAGTTGCTGACCCGAAGTAAGAAAAAAAAGAACATGAAATAAATGTCATTTGAAATCTGACTGGTATCTTTGCAAATTATCATAGAAAATAGGAGCAGGAGGAGGCCATTCAGCCCTTCCAGCATGATCTTGTCCATTGAGATCATGGCTGATCATCCAACAAAACAGCCTGATCCTACCTCCCACCCCATGGATATTTCTCATCATGCAGCTCTCCCACTTTACCAAAAGCAATCATGATCCTACTGACACTGGACAGTCGTAAATTCACTTTAAATGCTGACAACTTTAAAAAAAATAGGATTTCATAGAATCCCTACAATGCAGAAGGAGCCCATTCAGCCCTTCGAGTCTGCATTGTCCACAATCCTACCCAGGCCCTATCCCCATATCGCCATCCTTAACCCTGCTAATCCCCTGACACCAAGGAGGAATTTAGCATGGCCAATCTACCTAACCCCCACATCTTTGCGGTGTGGGAAGAAACCAGATTATCCGGAGGAAACCCAGGCAGAAACGGAGAGAACGTGTGAACTCTACACAGACAATGATCCAAGCCAGGAATCGAACCTGGATCCCTGGCACTGAGAGGCAGCAGTGCTAACCATTGTGCTGCCCACGTCTATGTAACACCTTTCAGGCCTTTCCGAATTGCTTTGCGGTCAACAAAATACTTTTGTTGTGATGTAGGAAACACATGCATAGCAAGATCCCACAAAGAGCATAGAGTACCACCTATTCTATTACTAAAGGATTTGTTGTGTTTACCTGAAAGGCAGAGCTGGTCTTGAGTAGAGGATCAGCCAGGGTTAGCGTGCTTGCGTCTCTGGGGCAGGATGCAAATCCATAGCATTCCGATTCCAAAATGAAATTGCCAGCATTGAGCCCACAGTTGACTCAAATGTAACAGTCTTAGCAGAGAGAGAGAGAGCGCTGCATGAGTCACTGAGGTGGACAAATGAATGAAACATATCAAACAGGTCAATATCAACCTGCAAACTCTTCCCAAAGTGCCAATGACAGGCAGTGAGAGATTCCTGGTCAGCCAAGTGATGGAATGAGTGTTGTTGCCTCCACAACTGTCATTATCCACAGCTCCAGACAGCAGCATGCATGGAAAAGTCAAAGACTCTGTACAATGCAGAAGGAGGCCATTTGGCTCCTCAGGCCTGCAATCCCACCCAGGCCTTTTCCCTGTAACCCCATGCATTTACCCTACCCAGTCCTTCTGACACTGAAGGGGAACTTAGCATGGCCAATCCACCTAACCTGCACGTCTTTGGAGCGTAAGAGGAAACTGGAGTACCCGGAGGAAACCCACACAGACATGGGAAGAATGTGCAAACTATACACAGACAGTGACCCAAGCTGGGAATCAAAGCCAGGTCTGTGGCGCTGTGAGGCTAATCACTGTGCCACCGTGCTGCCCAAGTCTATGTTGCTATAGAGTATCAGCCAGTGTGATTGAGTGCATTGATCATTATTAAAAGCACTTCTGCCTTACAGCGACAGGGAGTCAGGTTCAAATCTGGCCTTGGGTGACTGTCTGTGTGAAGTCTGCACATTCTTCCCGTGTCTGTGTCGTTTCCTCTGGGTGCTCCAGTTTCTTCCCGCAGTCCAAAAATGTGCGGGTTAGGTGGATTGGCCATGCTATATTGACCCTAGTGTCAGGGAAACTAGCAAGGTAAATGTATGGCATTATGGGAAGAGGGCCTGGGTGGGACTGTGGCTGGTACAAACCCGATGGGCTGAATATCTTCCTCCTGCATTGTAGGAATTCTATGATTTTGGATCAGAATCCCCTGGGGAAGAGCGGGGGAGTTCTCCGGGTATTCTGTCTGGATTTTATGATTGTATATGAAAGTAGATGAGAGAATGAACATATAGACAGATAGAAAGAGGGGAGGATTGTATGAAGCATAAACTGCTCTGCTTGGACTATCCTGTGCTCTGGGATTCAGTGTAATTCCATGAATTTTCCCCGTGTTTTATTCAGAGCTGATACTGAAGAAGAATTTGTCGATCTCGGAGAACCGATCCTTCAGTCTGGAAGTGTTGGTCCATGATACAGAATACAGTGGCCCCAACGGCTCAGTCAAGCTTCACTTCAACGTGACCATCCAGCCAATCGTCATTGAATTCACCGAGAAAATGTTGCACTTCTCGCTGAATCGGAACGCAGGCCGTTCTGCAAAGGTGATGGGTTTTTCTTTTAAAGATGTGGGGCGGGGGAGGTTGTGGAGGGGGGGGGGAGGGGAACGTTCTGCTGTACGTAAGTCTCAGTCTGAACAATTGCAAAACTGTAAGAATCGCTAGAGACTGAATCTAATATTGATAGTGTGTAGTGTTGTGCTATTAATCCTGGTGCTGTGCAAGGGGAGGCAGTGGCCTACTGGTATTCTCGCTAAACCATTAATCCAGAAACTCAGCTAATGGTCTGGGGTTCCGTGTTCGAATCCCGCCATGGCAGATGGTGGAATTTGAATTCAATAAAAGATATCTGGAATTAAGAATCTATTGATGACCATGAAACCATTGTCAGAAAAAAACCATCGGATCACTAATGTCTTTCAGGGAAGGAAATCTGCTGTCCTTACCTGGCCTGGCCTGGCCTACACATGACTCCACAGTCACAGCAATGTGGTTGACTCTCAACTATTCTCCGAGGACAGCTAGGGATGAGCAATAAGTGCTGACCAGCCAGTGATGCCCATGTCTCACAAATGGATAAAAAAAGACTCAGCTTTTGAGCAAGCCACTTTTAGAATCTGGATACTTATTTTATGCCCACAGTGCCAGGGAGCCAGGTTTGATTCCTGGCTTGGGTCACTTTCTGTGCAGAGTCTGCATGTTCTCCCCATGTCTGCATGGGTTTCCTTTGGATGTCCTGGTTTCCTCCCTTAGTCCAAAAGATGTGTGGGTCAGGTGCATTGGCCATGCTAAATTCTGCCTCAGTGTACCCGAATAGACGCCAGATTGTGGCACCTAGGGGATTTTCACAGTAATTTGCAGCATGAATGTAAGCCTACCTGTGACTAATAAATAAACTTCTACTTCTGGGTGAGTCCCTTGCGGAGTAATCATCTTCAAACCCAGAGACAGAGTCCTGCTCATCTATGGTGGGGTTCGAACCCTCCACTGACTGTCCACTGGTTCACTGTTTCCACTGTGTGTTACAGATTGGCAAAATCTGCATTGCAAATTGCCACAGCTTTCAAGCCTTGAATATAAGCTACACTGTGGTGCCCCTGATCCAGACAGAGGCGAACGTCACACAACAAGACAAAAACTGCTCTTCCATTGTGGGAATCCTTAAGGGAGCGGAGGATATATTTGGGTTCCTGTATGTCAACGATGTGAAAGTGCTGAGAAACAGCTCTTGTTCCAAACTTCACTACACCATCATTGCCAATGAATCACTGAGCAAGGAGGAGGCCAGGGCCAACATTATTGTCACTCTGGAGGGCACACGTATGTATCTGTACCACAGAATTGATGTTCCTTCCTTCCCTCCGTGTTTAAAGCTCTTCAGTCTCAGAATTAGAAGGATGTTTATCCGGACTGGAAGGTTTGAATTCTAAGGAGAGGCTGGGACGTTTTTTTCTGAAGCTTTGGAGGATGAGGGGTGACCTTATTGAGCTTTATTAAATCATGAAGCACATAAATAAGGTGAAGAGCTAAAGTCTTTTCCCTCAGGATAGACGGGAGTCCAAACTAGAGAGAGTAGATTAAAGGCGAGAGGGGAAAGATTTAAAAAGGGGCAATTTTTTTCACACAGAGGGTGGTGCACGTATGGAATGAGCTGCCAGAGGGAGGTGGTAGAGGTGGATACAATTACAACATTTAAGAGACATTTGGACAGGTACAGGGATGGGAAAGGTTCAGAGGGATAATGGGCCAAACACAGGCCAATGGGAAGTAGTTCAATTTTGAAAACCTGGTTGACATGAAGTGTTTGGGCCGAAAGGCCTGTTCCTGTGCTGTTTATCTCTATAACTCTTACTTTCTTTGGCCACGCTTCTATGTTCAGCTGAGAAGGACAAGAAAGAAAGGGGGCTAACAAGGGTAAATAGAGAATAAAGAGATAGGGCCTGGGTGGGGTTTGGTTTGTGATCGGTGCAGACTTGATGGACCCAATGACCTCCTTCTGCACTGTAGAGAATCTATGATTCTGTGAATAAAGAGATATGACACAGGGTGAGATTTTTCAGCTTTTCCTGCCTGCGGAATCTTCCGGTTCCATCGGAGGCAATCACACACACACACACACACACACACACACACACACAAGGACAGGCCAGCTATAGAAAGCTTCCCAGAGCTTGGTGGGACTGTGAGATCTCACCAACGACTAATGGAGACACACTGCAATGGGTGGGGAGGGAGATCCCGGCCCTGGGGAATATGAATTTAAGCTGGAATTTTAGTTGCGTCCTGTTTATTTTATTACAGCTGACAATAGATGTGATGCTTCATGCTCGACTGAAACCCTGGGTGAAAATACCTGGAACTAACTGATGTTTTTTTTCCCCTTCCAGTCATTGACAAAAATAACAATTGTCCCAAAATCTGTGCGACAAACAAGCAGCGTTCCGAGTGTGAGGAATGTGGCGGTCTCGGAACCTTAACTGGGAAATGCCAATGGCGGCAGGGCTTTGAGAAGGGTAGGAATTTTCCAGAATGTCTCAAATGTGTCAGTTCCTCTCACTGTCCGTTATACATAAGATTTGAATGTTAATCACTGAATGGCTTCAGTGTAAATATGTCCAAGTGTCATGCTTAATCCTCAGATCTCTTGAAATTCCTCAGTTAATAAAATTTAAAGTTTATTTGTTAGTCAAAGTGGGCTTACATTCACACTGCAATGAAGTTACTGTGAAAATCCCTTAGTTGCCACAATCCAGTGCCCATTTGAGTACACCGAGAGACAATTTAGCACGGCCAATGCACCCTAACCAGCACATCTTTCCGTCTGTGGGACAAAATTGGAGCACATGGAGAAAACCCACGCAGACGTGGGGAGAACGTGTGACAGACAGTGACCCAAGTCAGGAATCGAACCCAGGTCCCTGGTGCTGTAAGGCAGTGGCACTAACCACTATGCCATCCCTAGAAGTGCAGTAATTGTTGTTATGTAGGGTAAATAGAGTGGAACTAATGACTGGCTTGTCCCTTTTCTGACAGAGGGAGAACATTGCGAATATAAGAACACGAGATGGGTAAGGGACTGGACAACACAGCCCATCGAACCTGCTCAGGACAAACATGGCTGGTCTAGGTTTTCAACTCCATTTTCCTGCATACCCCTCCATGTCCCTCAATTCCCTGAAGAAGCAAAATCCTTCCATCCAGCATTAAACATACTCAATGATGGAGCATCCACAATGAGTGGCACAATGGTTAGCATTGCTGCCTTACAGTGCCAGGGACTCAGGTTTGATTCCCAACTTGGGTCACAGGCTACAGAATTTGCACGTTCTCCCCGTGTCTGCATAGGTTTCCTCCGGATGCTCCAGTTTCCTCCCACATTCTGAAAGACATGCTGCTTAGGTGCATTGACCAGAACTGGCACTGGAGTGTGGCAAGTAGGGGATTTACACAGTAACTTCACTGCAATGTTAATGTAAGCCTTACTTCTGACTAATAATAAATAAACTAAAAACAAATCTCTGGGATGGAGAATTCAAAGATTCACAATCCTTTTGAATGAGACAACTTCTCCTCATGTCAATCCTAAATGAGCGACTCCTTGTTCTGAGACAGTGATTCACCTGACGAAGTGGTCGAAAGCTTGTGAGTTTACTATCAAATAAATCGGTTGGATTAAACCTGATGTTGTCAGACTTCTTACTGAGACAGTGCCCAGTGTTTTAGATTCCTTAACAAAACACAAAGCAATTTCTCACTATCTACATCACCAAGCTCCTTCAGAATGTTTATGCTGTCTGATCATTCTTCAAGTCATGTTTCGGGTCTTGCCATTTACTTGAACTACTTAAAGGAGATGCTTTGCAGGATAGCATCAATTATCTTTATGTGGCATTGCTTGTTTACCTTGCAGCACTAAACTGAACTGGACCAGTCACGCAAATACTGTGACCAGAATATTCCTATCCCGCTTGCCACAGGAATCGTAGTGGGGGTGGGAAGGTCGGGGTGGGAGCAGTGGTGGGGGGGTGGTAGTTGGTTCAGTTGACCTCCATTTGGATTTTCTGGTCATGGGGCAAGTGTGGCTGGGAAATCTTGTGTGTTTATAAGCGCGGGTCACAGACTGGGAACTCGCCCCTGTCTCCCTAAAGTCTGCCCACTATCTACAAGGCAAAAGGAATTGTGATGAATTATTCTCTGTTTGCCAAGGTGAATGCGTCTCCAATAACACTCAAGAAACTCAACATCATCCAACTCACTTCATTGGCACCTCATCCACCAACTTAAACATTCTCTCCCTCCTCTAGCCATAGGCACACGGAGGCAGCAGTGTGTACCATCTACAAGAAGCACTACAATAACTTGCCAAGGTTCCTTTGATAGCATTTTCCAAACAAACCAGCCTTCTATCCATTGACTCGGTCTACACTTCCCGCTGCCTCAGCAAAGCAGCCAGCATAATCTAGGACCCCCCATGCACTCCAGACATTCTCTCTTCCATCTTCTTCTTTTGGGAAATAAAAAAGTCTGAGATCGCATACCAACTGACTCAAGAACAGTTTCTTCCCTGCTGCCATCAGCCTTTTGAATGGATTTACCTTACATTAAGTTGGTCTTTTTCTACACCCTAGTTTTGACTGTAATACTACATTCTGCACTCTGTCGTTTCCTTCTCTATGAACAGTATGTTTTGTCTGTATGGCACTCAAAAAACAATACTTTTCACTATGTACTGATACATGCGACAATAATAAATCAAAATCCAACATGTGATTCATGAAAAACTACTTTGAACAGAGACTGGAGAGAATGTTGAACTTGCTACCCTGGAGGTTGTTGAGGTGAATGGCACTGGTGTATTTAAGGAGAAGTTAGATAGGCAAATGAGAGTGAAAGGAATAGGATAACTGATAGTTTAGATGAAGAAAGGTGAGAGAAGTCTCATGGAGTATTAATACTAGCATGGACCTGTTATGATGAATGGCCTGTTTCTGTGCTGCAAATACATGGTTAATCCACCTCAATATGTAATCTATGTGGGATATTCAAATTGTAACTCTCAATCACCCTGCATTATACATCTATTGCTTAGCTTATCAATGGGCTCTTCACTCTGAATGTTTTAATTCCACCTGCAGGTATATCAAAAAACTATTCCACTTGCTCATCGGACCTCTCCAGCTGCCCTGATGGATACTGTGATGTGGTGGAGAAGAGGAAGAGTACATGTCCTCAGGATTGCATCGGTATGTAAAGCACAGTCACCAGCACGGGCAGCGGAGAGAACAACCAGGCCTAAAGATAACACAATGGTTAGCACTGCTGCCTCACAATGCCAGGGACCCAGGTTTGATTCCTGGCTTGGGTAACTGTCTGTGCAGAGTCCACATGTATTCCCTGTGTCTGAGTGGGTTTCCTCCAGGTGCCCCAGTTTCCTCCCGGTGCCCCAGTTTCCTCCCATTCTCCAAAGACGTGCAGGTTAGGTGGATTGGCCATGCTAAATTACCCCTCAGATGTGCCGGTTAAGTGGATTGGCCACTCTAATTTGCCCCCTTAGTATACCAAGATATGTGGGTTAGGGGGATTATTGGGAATGGGATTACAAGGAGGGGGAGGGTGGGCCTGGGAGAGAATCCTCGTCGGGGAGTTGGTGTAGACTCGATGGGCTGAATGGTCTCTTCTGCACTGTGCAGTTTGATGATGTATGTTCACCTAAGCAAGTTTCTCTATCACAGCTTATAAAACATGATCAGGAAGCCCAAATATTTCTGACTTCTGAATGTATTAGTTTTATAAAAGGTGGAGAAATTAGATGTTCTTGTCCAAAGGGACACTGCAGGGTGGACCCAGCAGGCTGAACTGGGGAGTAGAATCACTCAATGTGCCTTAAATATAATATCCCTGATTTTAGAAAACAGAACGCCCACCAATTTTTTTGTTGATTCATTTCAAAAGTTATCTGGGGAATCTTACTGCTTGGCAGTGCTGTTTACAAAGGGGTCTCACCAATTTGTGATTTCAACTCAAGGACATAATTTTACCTCAAGACACCTAGTCTAGACAAATTGCATTCCTGCTTTGCATCCACTCAGTCTTTCAGTGGGATGGCTGAGATGGGGAATTCTCCAGATTAAGGCTGGGATTTTCAAATCCTGTCACGGCGTGGCCCACTGCAGAAGATTCAGCGGGGCTGGACAATCCCAATGATTGGCGGGGCCTGGAAAATCCAACCCTAAGTCTGAGTCCCTTGGGATTTAAAATTTCCTTCATAGATCATAGAAGTTTACAGCATGGAAACAGGCCCTTCAGCCCAACTTGTCCATGCCGCCTCGTTTTTGTAACCCCTAAGCTATCCCAATTGCCTGCATTTGGCCCATATCCCTTTATACCCATCTTACCCATGTAACTAAATACTTCTTAAAAGAAAAAAATTATATCTGCCTCTAATACTACCTCTGGCAGCTTGTTCCAGAAACTCATCACCCTCTGCATGAAAAAATTACAAGCAAAGCTATTGAGATTGAGAAGAGGATTTGCAGCTAAGAGCTCCACTTTTCTCACATGATCTGTTTGATCTCTTTGATGCAGAATGGGACAATGTTGTTGGTGGATTTGAACCTGGAGAGCTGGGAGGAATTAAAGGTGGCTTTGGTACATGCGTCTGCTATTCTGATAATAAATGCGTCTGCCAGAAGGATGACATTGTTGGTATGTTGATTGCTGGAATCATTTTCTTGGCATTTAACAGATACAAGCGTGAGGGCTAAATTTACCAAGAGTCCCTGGGCAGCTGCAGAGTAGCTAGGGAGTTAGAAAGCCCTGGGGCATGTGGCACCCAAATTTCCCATCTCCGGGGGTCCAATTTCTCGCTCCCTTTTGACTAACTGCTTTGATCTTTGTCAGAATCAGCAGCCTTGGCTTACAGAGTTACGGCAAGAATATTGATGACAAAACCTAGATTTCTCATCAGTGGTGTAAGCCAATAACCACCCATCCAATCAAGAATATTGATCACTTGGCAAGAAAGTCTGAGATGAAAGAGCTACCTTGATTGAAGGACGGCATCTTGAACAGTGCAGTGCTCCATCAGTACTGCACTGAAAAGAGCCAGCCTGATTCCTATCTTGTCCTACGCTACTTACTGCTGCCTCACAGCACTAGGGACCTGGGTTCGAATCTAGCCTCGGATCACTGTCTGTGCAAAGTCTGCACGTTCTCCCTATGTCTGTGTGGGTTTCCTCCGGATGCTCCGGTTTCTTCCCACATTCTGAAAGATGTGCTGGTTAGATGCATTGACCCAAACAGATGCCGGAATATGGTGACTAGGGGAATTTCATTGTAACTTCATTGCAGTGTTAATGAAAGCCTTTATTGATAAATAAATTTTAAAAAGAATGGCCTCCTTCTGCAGTGTAGGGATGTATGATCCTGGTGGGTTTGGCAAAGAGAGATAGGTCATTGCCCCTCAACAGTTTGCTAATTGGCGAGATGGGGAGGAATAGTGACAAAATGTTGCCCACCTTGAGCTGAGATATATTAACTGACGTGGGTTTGTGCTTAGCTGTATTGTCACAGTGTCCTCTGTTTCATTCACAGAGCTGGTTTGTGATGATTTGTGTAAAACCATCATTGCTGCTGCGGTTCTGCTGTCGTTTATTTTGTCCGTTCTGCTCTCCTCCTACTTCATTCACCGGTACCAAAAGAACACTCCCAAACCCCCCATTGCCTCAGCGGAGATGACTTTCAGGAGGCCAGCCCAGGCCTATCCCATCAGCTACTCCTCGAATAATATCCGCAGACCTTCCATGGATTCCATGGAGAATCAGGTGGCAGTGGATTCCTTCAAGATCCCGGTGAGTGCCATTTTTAGTGTGGCCTTGTAAGGATTGGTTGTATGAAATGACAAGACGTAGAGGCAGAAATAGGCCATTCACCCATCAAATCTCCTGCACCATTCAATGCAATTATAACTGATCCGATACGATAATCCTCAAACCCACTTTCCCGCTTCAGTCCCATAATCCTTGATTTCCTTACTGATAAGAAATCTATCTCAGCCTTGTACATACTTAACAGCCCAGCCTCTACAGCCCTCTGTGGCAAAGAATTCCACAGATTCACCGTCCTCTGGGAGAAGAGATTCCTCCTCATCACTTATCCAAACATTACAAATGCTGCTTAATGCATTAATTTTGATCTTTGCTTGCTGGTTTCCAAGTTGGAATCTGTGAGGTTTTGAGTGTTCACAAGGTGATCAGGTATCTGTATATTCCACTACTGTTTGGCTTACTAAATTAATGGCCCGGATTTTAAACAAGCTCCTCAATGGGAGTAGAGCAATTTTACTTCTTATTCGTTCATGATATTGTTGGAATTGATTTCTCCTTTTCAATTGTCCTTGAGAAAGTGGTGGTGCGCCCACTTTTTGAACACCAGCTTCCTTCAGAGTAAACCACGTTGCTCTGAATCTGAGGTTATATGTCTCTGTACCAGCCTGGGTAAGCACGGAGCTTTCCTTCTTCGAAGAGCATTAAGGAATCAGATGGAATTTTTCAGCAATCTGAAAGTTCTGGGATCACGAATACAATCACAGATTTTATTTAATTAACTGTGGAAGGATTTGATCCCACATCTCTACATCATCAGGTGACACAATGGTTAGCCCTGCTGCCTTGCAGCACCAAGGACTCGGGGTCAATTCCAGCTTTGGGTCACTGTCTAACGGAGAATTTGGCACGGCCAATGCACCTAACCAGCACACCTTTCAGATTGTGGGAGGAAACCGGAGCGCCCGGAGGAAACCCATGCAGACACAGGGAGAATGTGTAGATCCACATACTGGGAATCGAACCCAGGTCCCTGACGCTGTGAGACAGCAGTACTAAAGACTGTGTGGGATCCTGGTTGCCATGGTGACATATGTGCAGTAGTCTTGAGGTTCAAATTGCAGTGGTACAGGCTTCAATGGTCTTCCCATCACATGGCTGATTGGGATTCTCTCTGCTAGCTCTTACTGCCATTGGATGTGATGTGGGAGGCTGATAATCCATCTGTTTGGCTTTGTTATGCACACGTGTTCCTTGAATACCAAGTTCTGGAGGAACTCAGATCCAGAGCTATGGTTCAGAGACAGGGACACGATCTGTATAAACCAGCCAGTCCTAGACAAATTGTAATTTCCATACATGTCTCTTTCTTCCCAACAGGAAGATCCCAAGTGGGAATTCCCAAGGAAGAATCTAGTCTTAGGGAAGACCCTCGGGGAAGGAGAATTTGGGAAAGTAGTGAAGGCTACAGCTTTCAGGCTCAAGGGCAAAGCAGGTTATACCACAGTGGCCGTCAAGATGTTAAAAGGTAAGACTGAACATTTTCAAAGTTTAACAGTGATGAGCAAGTATTGTTACATCTGTAGAGTAATGGTTGTATTAGTGAGACTTTGATGATATTAATGATGTAACTGCAACATCAGGAGGCAGGTGATCAAGAAGCTCCAAAAGAGCTAGGCGCAGAATAGTCTGTCTTGAAAACCCTCAAGTCTTTGTAAATAGTAAAAAGAACAGAGAAAAATACAGCTCAGGAACAGGCCCATCGGCCCCTCTAAGCCTGTGCCGATCATGATGCCCCAACTAAACTTAAAAAAAATCTTCTGCCCTTAACAAATTGTGTCAAGTTAAACTATGCCAACTGTCTCAAGTCTATCATAGAAGAACCACAGAATCATATGATGCAGAAGAGACCATTTGGCCCATTGAGTCAGTCAATGAGACCATCTAATTTACCAACCTAATCCCATTTACCAACGCTTGGCCGGTGCTGTGAATGTTATGATGTGCCAAGTGCTTACCTAAGTACATTTTAAAAGATGTGAGGCAACCCGCCTCTTCCACCCTTCCAGGCAGCGCATTCCAGACCATCATCATTCTCTGGGTAAAAGAAGATTTTCCTCACATACCCCCCAAACCTCCTGCCCCTCACCTTGAATGTGTGTCCTCTCGTGACTGACCCTTCAACTAAGGAAAACAGCTGCTCCTTAGCCACTCTGTCCATCTCCCTCATAATCTTATACACCTCAATCCCATCAACATCACCATCAAAATCATGTGACTGGCTCTTAAAGCAGTCATATAAATATGTGACAGCAGCATCTCCATGCACTGTGAGGACGGGGAGAGGGAACTATGCAATGCTGTCAAAATTCCACCAGTCCCTCTCAATCCATCTCCATACAATGGGTAGACAGTGGGCAATCCAGCTAAAGTTTATTTACTAGTCACAAATACATTAACATTTACTGTGAAAATCCCCTAGTCGCCACACTCTGGCACCTGTTCAGGTACACTGAGGGAGAATTTAGCCTGGCCAATGCATCTAATCAGCACACTTTTTAGATAGTGGGAGGAAACTGGAGCACCTGAAGGAAACCCACGCAGACACAGGGAGAACATGTAAAATCTGCACAGATACGCTGCCGCGATGCTGTCAAAGTTTCGCCAGCCCTTTTCAATCTGTCTCCATACAGCAGGTAGAAAGTTGGCAATCTCGGCCAGTGATGGGACAGGATTGCAGAATGGTACTGATTCAGCAGGCCACCATCCCCTCCCCCGGGTGATTGTTAAAATTCAGCCCTAATTTCCTGCTGCTGAGACTACGTCATTGACCAGTTGATCAGAGCAACTCAAATTGCCTCAACCATTCAATCTTCTAGGCTGTGGGGAGAGAGAAAGAATGTGAGGGGGGCCGGTGGGGGGGGGTGGGGGTGGGGGTGCGGGGGGGAGGGCCAGTGGAAACTGCAGTTCCAAAGAATGCTCCCCCTGCGGTTTTTTTTTGTTTTGGTCTCTGTGAATCCGACGTCAGATGCTTTACATTGAAGGTGAGTTGCTACTGTTTCTACGAGAAATGAAGTCTGATAGTGGCTCTCTCTCCAATTTGAATTGACTCTGTTTCTGTGTCTGGCAGAAAATGCGTCTCAGAGTGAGCTACGGGACCTCTTATCTGAATTCAACTTGCTGAAACAAGTCAGTCATTCCCACATTATTAAACTGTACGGAGCCTGCTGCCAGGACGGTAAGGGAACTTCAGATGCAGGATAATGTTTGCCATAACTTCATTTGCACCATCACACGTCATCATTTCTGTCGCTTTATTGTTAACAAGGTTCACTAGATTGATTCCAGAGATGAGGGGTTTGTTGTATGAAGAGAGATTGAACAGTTTAGGCTGATGCTTCCTGAAATTTAGAAGAACAAGGGAGATCAAATTGAGGTATACAAGATGATGAAAGGTCTGGATAAAGCAGACATGGAGCGGATGCTTGTGTCCCTCTTGTGGGACATTCTAGGACGAGAGGACATAGTCTTAGGATAAGGGGTAGCAAATTTAAAACAGAGTTGAGGAGAAACTACTTCTCCCAAAGGGTTGTGAACCTGTGGAATTTGTCAATCCAAAGTGCGGTGGATGCTACGACAGTGAGTACATTTAAGGAGGAATTAGACAGATTTTTAATTAGTAATGGGTTGAGGGGTTATGGGGAAAGGCTGGAAAATGGAGATAAGGAGCTTTTCAGCCGTGATTGAATGGTGGAGTTGACTTGATGAACCAAATGGCCTAATTATGCTGCTAGATCTTATGAACTTATGTTGACCTATTGAATGTAAAGGCCAGAGTGGATAAGACAGAGAGATGTTTTCTGTGAGACCAGTACGAAAGGGCCCATAAATATAAAATAATCATTATTCCATCCAATGGACAACTTAGAAGAAATTTTTCAACACTTTCTTTCAGAATGTGGAACTCTTGGTAAGAAGGAATTGAGACTATTATGACCAAGTTGGGACTGATAGCCTGCCTCCTCTCTTGGGTCGTTTATGACAGAGTTTGAATTTAAAAGGGATGTGTTATTGCCAGCTTAATTTATATTTAACTGTGTTCAAGAAATAAAGTTTATTTATTAGTCACAAATAAATGTTACATTAACACTGCAATGTAGTTACTGTGAAATGCCCCTGATCATTGCATTCTTGTGCCTATTCGGGTACATGGAGGGAGAATTTAGCGCAGCCAATGCACCTAACCAGCATGTCTTTTGCACTGTGGGAAAATACTGGAGCGCCCGGAGGAAACCCACACAGACTCGGGGAGAACATGCAGATTCCACACAGACAGTGACTCAAGCTGAGAGTCAAACTGGGGTCCCTGGCACTATGAGGTACCAATGCTAACCACTGTGCCAAGCTAGTTTCCTTAAGTTAACTAATAAAGAGTTAGTTTTGTTTTGTTGCTCAACCTCAGAAATCATTCACAAAAAAAAAGTTTAAAGTGCATGAGGATGTCTAACTTGCCACTAAGGCTAAAATGCACCCTCCCTCCTTCAAAAGACATAAAATTTTATAAAATATCAGATTGTAAAATGTAAAGTCAGAAAATAACTGATTCCGCTCTGTCTAGATGCCTGTTTATAGCTGAAGAGTCACTTTCCACACCAGCTGCTGGTACTAGAGTTTCTCACTGAAGTATTCACTCTGCAGTTACAGCTGCCCAATTCCCTTTTCGCTTGGAAACAAGAGTGTTGATTTGGAATCCTCCTTTAAGAACTCTGGGTTTGCAGCAATGAGATCTTCTGGTGTGTTTCCAAACCCACAATCAGTTTAGCTTTGATGAGAGACAAAGGGAGGGTTTAAAGTTTATTTATTAATATGACAAGTAGGCTTACATTAACACTGCAATGAAGTTATTGTGAAAACCCCTTAGTTGCTACACTCTGGTGCCTGTTCAGGCACACTGAGGGAGAATTTAGCATGGCCAAAGTGCCTAGCAAATGGCTCATTCGGACTATGTGAGGAAGGAAACCCATGCAGACATGGGGAGAATGTGCAGATTCCAAATAGACAGTGACCCAAGCTGGGAATCGAACCCTGGTGCTGTGAGGCAGCAGTGCTAACCACTGTGCCATCCAAGGGTGTTATCTCCATGGCAATCTCTCTGAGACTGTCAGTTCAAATCCAGTCTATTTCAAGAGCCTGACCATGTGACCTGTGTCTGGTTTCTGTCTGGGCTCTTCATCTTGTCTCTGAGAGCTCCATTGATTCGATAAATTAGTTTGCGTCCTTCACAAAGGCAACATTGCACCTGCTGTAGGCCAATGTCCTTTGCTTCACCACAAAATGTACATCTGTAGCAATACACTCTGAAATGCAGGCAAGTTCTTGATACCAGCTATGTTTTCAGGGAAAGGAGTCACCCAGTCAGTGCTGTTGAGTCAGAACAGAAAGATGTAGTCGCAGAGAGCCAGAGACGCGTAATTTACTCTCACAATTACAGAGAAAATCATATGTGTACCCAGGGAAATGTAAAATGGAATAACCTTTCAGAACTTATTGCTGTATTACAGATGTCTGACCATCATCTCTGCCATAAATCTTGCTTTTTCTTTCAATATTTGATTAAACAGTGCTGTATCTACAGGTTAAAGTAAGTGGGTTAATAGGTTGTGTACAAGGCTTGGAATCAATAGTAGTTGATAAAATGTGAATTCTCCCAGCGAGTGAGTTGCTTTCTCAGTTTCAATGGCCACTGTCTGGGATCTAGAGTTTTTCCCTCATTTCATCCAGATTCCAAAGGAATGTAGAATCGTTTGAGATCATTTCCAATAGGTTTCCGTGTGGATTTTTCTGTCGGTTAGCAATCAACCGAGACAGTACCACGATTGTCTGTTTTGATGCACAGATGTGACAATGAGAGGAATGGAATCTTGCGCCAATTCCGGGGAGGTGGGGAGGGAGTGGGCACAGCTTAGAATTAAATGTGTTCCTGTTATGATGACATTGCAAAGTCACTAATCACTCACAAGGGATTGAGTGAGTTAATTTATTATTATTTATAATTTATGAGGAATAGGAACATGGACAGAACACAACAACAGCAAGAGCTGTGCACTCTGTGCTCTGCTTAAAAATAAAAATGAAACTAAACTGTATTGCATGACACACTTCCATTCTGGTGAATCCATGCCTCAGTCCCTTAGGGCACATTATGACAAGGTGAACTCACTCACTCTACCGGTGGTGCAGGAAGTGGGAACAAGATTCAAACTCAACTTAATTTTAAGATTTTGCTCAGGCTGAATCCAGTAACCTACGGCAAGATCTGAAAAACACGTTTGAATCCCAATGCTAATCCTGATGGTGAAATTTGAATTCAATAAAAATCAATGATGGGATATTCTGGCTGTTCTCATCCCAGTGCTGGAAAATGGTGCCTGAGGTTAAAGGATCTTTGCATGGTCCATGCCCCACCCACCATAATTCAAGAGACAGTAAAATTAGAGTTCTGGAATTAAAAGTCTAATGATGACCATGAAACAATTGTCGATTGTTATAAATTCTATCTGGGTCACTAATGTCCTTTAGGGAAGGAAATCTGCCATTTTTACCCGGTCTGGCCTACATGTGACTCCAGAGCCACAGCAGTGTGGTTGACTCTCAACTGCCATGTAAAATGGAGGGCAGTTAGGGATGGGCAATAAATACTGGCCCTGTCAGTGATGCCCACGTTGTGTGAATGAATTAAAAAAAACTGATGTGATTAAATACAACCCTCTCTCCCTCACCCTAAGCACGATCCAGAACAGAATGAATTTATTTGTAGAGTCATCGAATCCCTACAATGCAAAAGGAGGCCATTTGACCCATCAGCTCTGCACTGACCACAATCCCACCCAGAGCCTATTCCCGTAACCCCACATATTTATCCCTCTAATCCCCTCATACTAAGGGGCAATTTAGCATGGCCAAGCAACCTAACCCACACATCATCGGAGTATGGGAGGAAACCCACGCAGACACAGGGAGAACGTGCAGACTGCACACAGACAGCGATTCAAGGCTGGAATTGAACCTGGGTCCCTGGCACTGTGAGGCAGCAGTGCTAACCACTGTGTCACTGTGCAGTAAATGCTATATTGATATAAAACACTGGGAGGTTCTTTGGCTCACCCCTACTCCTTTCTTTGGCAGGTCCTCTGTATCTTATTGTGGAATACGCCAAATATGGATCTCTGAGGAGTTTCCTGAGGGAAAGTCGCAAAGTCGGCCCCAGTTACTTGGGTGAAGGCAATCGAAATTCCAGTTATCTGGATAATCCGGACGAACGGGCCCTGACCATGGGAGACTTGATATCCTTCGCCTGGCAGATCTCTCGTGGGATGCAGTACTTATCCGAAATGAAGGTGATCCTTTATGCTTTTTGTATACACGGCTGTTGTTGAAGCTGTTGAGCTAAAGCTTGCATGATGTTTGGAGATGGGCTATGCACTTACACGCAGGTCTCCCCCCTGAATCACGCCCCACTGGTTTGAGTGGTTAACGCATCTCCTTCTGAGTCAGAATGGGCAGCGATCAAACCCCACTTCAGACAAACCAGGTAAAGAGTGATCAGAACTTAGCTGTGAGCTCTGGATTGACTCTGGATCCACTGCTGTATTTGCATTCAGTGGCTGTGAGTGTCATCATTTTGAGATATGGGAGCACTCTGATTAGGAATAACCCACTCCCACATCAGATGACTTGGAGATGTTCATGTCCTTGGAAGGAGTGTATTGCATATTAGCCTGCCGCTCATAGAATCATCATAGAATCCTACAGAGAAGAAGGAAGCCATTTGGCCCATTGAGTCTGCACTGACCACAATCCCAGCTAGATCCTATCCCCATAACTCCATACATTTACCCTGACATGAAGGGGCACTTTAACACCTAACCCGTACACCTTTGGATTGTGGGATGAAATCGGAGCACCCGGAGGAAACCCCACAGGGAGAATGTGCAAACTCCACTCAAGCAGTGAGCTGAGGCCGGAATTGAACCTGGATCACTGGCACTGTGAGGCAGCAGTGCTAACCGCTGTGCCACTGTGCTGCCCCTTTTAGTGCATCATGCCCATGTTAGATTCCTCACTGTTCGAGCATTTCCAAGCTGAAAGATTTTTTTAAATTCACTTGTGGGACCCGGGCATTGGTTCATCTTGTCATCTCTTGTGAGTCCTTTTATGACTGAAAGTTCCGATTTGGGATTGACATGAATGTTCACAAATATGTTGTGGCTATTGGTGATCGGGGGAACCTCTGCCACTGTGTCAGGTCTAACCCTCCCTCCGGGAATATTGGGCATTGCAAGTTAGAATAGAACATAGAACATTACAGTGCAGAACAGGCCCTTCGGCCTTCGATGTTGCGCCGACCAATTAGGAAAAAGCCATGACCCTCCAAACTAAACCATTCCCTTTTCGTCCATAAACTTATCTACTAACCTCTTAAACGCCACCAAACTTGGTGCATCTACAACTGCCGCAGGCAGGGCATTCCATACCATAACCACCCTCTGGGTAAAAAGCCTACCTCTGATATCCGTCCTATAACTACCACAAAGATTGACCCTTGAGAAACACTGAACCAGATTTCGGTGCTTGCCTCCATGTGGGCTTTTCTCCGAAGCGCAGTGTTCTCCTAAGAGTGGTGGTCTGCAAGGCAGATGTTTGTAAGACTTTTTTAGGGTATTATTGTCTTCTTTCTACTGACCACTGAGACAGTTCCCCATAGAAGGGTTTCTGTAATCATCCAGCTGTGTTGGGAGGGGCCAGTGGCATTATGTTATTGTCACTGGACTTGTAATCCAGAGATTCGGGATAATGCTCTGGGGACCCGGCTTCGAATCCCACCTCAGCGGATGGTGAAATTTGAATTCAATTAAAAAATCTGGAATTAAAAGATGACTCTGAAACTATTGTTAATTGTTGCTAAAAATCCATCTGATTCACTATTGTCCTTTAGAGAAGGAAATCTGCCATTCTTACCCGGCCTGGCTGGCATGGTGGCACAGTGCTGCCTCACAACGCCAGGGACCCGTGTTCAGTTCTATCCTTGGGTCATGGTCTGTGTGGAGAGTGCATGTTTTCGCTGCGTTTGCGTAGGTTTCCTTTGGGTGCTCTAGTTTCCTCCCACAGTCTGAAAGATATGGGGGTTAGGTTGATTGGCCATGCTATATTTACCCTAGTGTCAGGGGCATTAGCGGAGTAAATATGTTGGGTTATGGGAATACGGCTAGGGCGGTATTGTGGTTGGTGCAGATGTGATGGACCAAATGACCTCCTCCTGCACTGTAGGGATTCTATGATTCAATGGATTCTATTTGACTCCAAATCCACAGCGATGTGGTTGACTCTTAACTGCCCTCTGAAAAGGTCCAACAAGCCACTCAGTTCAAGGGGCAATTAGGGATGGGCAACAGATGCTGGTCCAGCGAGTAACGGCAACATCCCATGTAAGAATAAAGGAAGGAGACATAACCTATCCATCTAAGTTGCAAATTCAACATAGGTAGGCATCACACTCTTCTCCAAAGAAAGAACTTAAGAAACTTTTCACTCACTATATTAATTGGATGATTGTTGATATAATTGATTCATTTGTAACCTGTGACCACTTGTTAAGCAGCTTAGTATAACCAGTGAGTGACCTGATTTATAGCAATGTTCCTCCACCCAGCAATGAGCTTCCATTACAGAATTCACTGTGTTTGAGGTTAAACCAAGAGCCAGAAGCCAGACCTGTTGGATATTGTGGCCTTATGTTTAAACGTGATCTTTCCGTCTATCTAGCTGCTTTCATCATGGTGTTTTCCTCCCAGCTTGTCCACCGTGACCTGGCAGCACGGAATGTTCTGGTTGCAGAAGGACGCAAGATGAAAATCTCCGATTTTGGGCTCTCCAGGGATGTTTACGAGGAGGACTCGTATGTAAAAAGAAGCAAGGTATTATGTACTTACTTTATCCATCATTGACAAGCATCCCTCAGTGTACTACATGCAAAATAATACAACCTGTTAGTGCAGCACTCCACTGCTCCAGTGGCTTTTATGACTTACTGCAGAAAGCTTTTAGCTTTGAGAAGACCATTCATTGTGAAGGTGGTGATGGGGTGGCCCAGTAGCACAGTGGTTAGCACTGCTGCCTCACAGCACCAGGGACCTGAGTTTGAATCCGGGGTTGGGTCACTGTGTGGAGTTTGCATGTCCTCCCCATGTCTGGATGGATTTCGTCCGGGTACTCTGGTTTCCTCCCACAATCCAAAGACATGTAGGTTAAATTGATTGGCCATGCTAAATTTTCCCTCAGTGTACCTTTAGTGTCAGGGGGATTAGCAGGATAAAAATGTGGGGTTATGGGGACAGGGCCTGGGTGAGATGGTTGTTGATGCAGGCTTGATGGGCCGAATATCCTCCTTCTGCACTGTAAGGATTCTATGATTGTATAAATCAATGAAATAAAAAGGCAGTTGGAGAGAATCCTCAAGGCCATCCTTGCTCATGTGATCCTTGAACTGGCTAAGCCTCCCATTCATTTTCTGTAGAAGGGAGGTTGGCAGCCTGGGGACAGACGCTTCATCAGGATTGATGAAAATGAAGAGCTGGTGGGGAGGAAGAGGCTTCTTAGTAGTTTCACTTGTGATGATAAATGGGTAGGATTCCTTCCTGCCTCACATTGTACCCCCATCTGCTGGGAGAGGGACAGAATGGCCTCTGACTCACATTTCCAATGAATGTAATTTTTTCTCTTTGCTTTTGCTGTTCTGTAGGGACGGATTCCTGTCAAGTGGATGGCGATCGAGTCTTTGTTTGATCACATCTACACCTCACAAAGCGATGTGTAAGTTGTTTGAGTTTGATTTATTGTTGTCACATGTATTAGCGTACAGTGAAAAGTATTGTTTCTTGCACACTCTACAGACAAAACATACCATTCATAGAGAAGGAAAGGAGAGATTGCAGAATGTAGTGTTACAGTCATGGCCAGGATGTAGAGAAACATCGACTTAATGCGAATTAGGTCCTTTCAAAAGTCTGACAGCAGCAGGGAAGAAGCTGTTCTTGAGTCATTGTTACGTAACCTCAGACTTTTGTATTTTTCTCCCCAATGGAAATAGATGGAAGAGAGAACGTATGGGGTCCTTAATTATGCTGGCTCTGGATCACAACATGTCTGTGATTTGAATCGGGAAACACAGATTGTCCTTCATTGATGCCAATTTCAGGGCAGTAACTGACGAAATTGGTGCGTTTATGTTATTGACAGGCCAAAGATCAGGGCAAATTAGCAGAACATCAGGATCATGCACTCTGATCCCATTTTTCTGTATTGTTTTATATCCTTCCTTTTCAAATAGACATCAAATTCCCTTTCACTACTACAATATCAACTTGTACTAAAGCATTCCATCTAAGTCTGAACAGAACCAATAATCCCTCTCAACTGTACAACTGAGTCAGTCTCTACCTGAACCAGATAAGCCACTGGGCCAACTGCTGGAAGGGCCATTATTACTGTGTAATTATTGTGTAATAATCCGACTTTCTTCCCTTTCTCCATCCAGATGGTCGTTTGGCATTCTCCTGTGGGAGATAGTGACACTGGGTGGAAATCCATATCCTGGAATTGCCCCTGAACGTCTCTTCAATCTCCTAAAAACGGGATACCGGATGGAGAGACCAGAAAACTGCAGTGAGGAAATGTACGGCAAACTTTTAAAGCCATGCAGCAATGGGTAGAATTTCTGAATTAGCATTCTTCACACAGCATAACAGGACTGTGATTGCATGATGGAGGAGGTGTATGCAGGATGGGGGAGGTGTGTACTGGATGGAGAATTGTGCACTGGATGGGAAAGTGTACCCAGGATGAGGGAGGTGTATGTGGGTATGGGAAAGTGTACATGGGATGGGGAGGGGTACACGGGATGGGGAGGTGTGAACTGGATGGGGCGATGTACACGGGATGGGAAAGTGTTCACTGGATGAAGAGGTGTATGTGGGATGGGGAGCTATGCACTGAATGGGGAGGTGGACATGAGATGGGAAAGGTTAACCTGCCTGTTAACAATACAGTCGTGGTTGCAACTTGCGAACATTATAATTCTGTCTCTTCCTCAGGTGCAGTAGGTGACGTAACTGTGATGTAATTCTCTCTCAGGTACAACTTGATGTTGCGATGTTGGAAACAAGAGCCAGACAAACGGCCCACATTTGCAGAAATCAGCAAAGAGTTGGAGAAAATGATGGTGAAGAGTCGGGTCAGTAGAATATCTCACTGGTGTCCTGGT
Source organism: Sphyrna mokarran (assembly GCA_024679065.1). Classification (NCBI taxonomy): domain Eukaryota; kingdom Metazoa; phylum Chordata; class Chondrichthyes; order Carcharhiniformes; family Carcharhinidae; genus Sphyrna; species Sphyrna mokarran. The sequence continues at coordinate 22,413,463 of JAGIQG010000032.1, forward strand.
CTCCTGCAAGTTTCACACAATCTTTATTTGATTGAAAAGCTTTGGGAAAGGATGACATCACCGAATGTAGGGTGTCACCAAGGTTGAGAAGAATAAAGTAAATGATTAAATAGATCAGGAAATGGCACCATAGAACAGGACAGAAGGAGGCCATTTGAGCCAGTGTGTCTGTTCTAGTTCTGTGCAAGAGTAACTCGTTCGCTGAAATTCCCCAGTCTTGTCCTCGTGGCTCTGCAATTTTTCTTTTCAGATAATGATCCAATTCTCCTTTGAAGGCTGCAGTTGGATCTGCTGTCACCATGCTGTCAGACAGGGTATCCCAGATCCTAACCACTCGCCACATCAGAAACATTCCCCCCTATCCCCCACCCATTCCACGATTGCTCTGTTTGCCTTCTTGCTCTTCTTGATCATTCCACCAATGGGAACAGCTTTTCCCTACCCATCATTATTTGAACATCTTCATCAAAACTCTTCTTTACCTTCCCTTCTCCAGAGAGAACCTAGCCAGTTTCTTTGAGCTGGGACTTCTAAGCTGTATAAGATTGAAAGATTGCAGTGATGAGGTGTTTTACAACTTGCAGGATACTGCTGAGAATTTGTTAGGGAGCAGTTCAGAAACTCCAAAGTATATTTTGACATTAGCCTGGACTCCAACTTTGTTTCATTTTGGTGAATTCTATTTTAGTGCTAGTATAAGGTGTTTTGCTCTCTGTATGTATTCTTTTGATCCACGAGCAAACTTCTATTAAAACAAACATTATTTAATAACACAGTTAAAATATTACAAAAAGAATTAGCATAACTTTTACCAATTGAAATATTTAAACATGACAAGGTATAACTCTTAACAGCTAGCTATTTCTATAGTTCCAATTTAAGCAATACCCACACAGATATATATATATGTATGTAGTTCTCCTGAATCACTTACCACAAGAACATATAGCTCACATGAATACTCAGTTTCTAGCCTCCAGTCTCCAGAGAAAGATCTTCAAACAACAGGACTTTAGATAAAGAGATCTATTTTCTGGCAGGTCCCAACCTCCAATCTCCAGAGAAAGAGAGCTGTAAACAAGGAATCTCTTTCAAGATCCTAAGCAGCATCAGAGCTTGTGTGTCTCTGTGAGCCTAGCCCCGCCCAATCACATGATTTTTCCTGTCAAGCAATGTAATCAAACCCTACTCTGAAAAATCCCATGGAAAGACACTAACAATACTATATTAGTCCAGATTAAAACAAACATTCCAGCAATTAGGATCAATTATGCTTCTGCAACATCAATCTTTAGGCTGGCAGTTACAGGCAAAGCAGCACCAGCAAATAGAACTAACTCAAAAATAGTCCTGCACAAGAAACGTGACAAATACATTTCTTAAAGGCACTGTATCATTAGAGAATGTAAATGAATAGGAGATTGTGTGATGAACCTTTATATTGACTATAAAGGTTGAAGAGCATTGTAAAATTTAAGTGTTTGGAACTCAGAACATGTAGAGGATTTTGAAGGAACCCCAAACGTTACAGTACTCTGATAAATAGTGACACAAAGGACAACTCGAGAGAGAAGTTGCTGGCTAGGTGGAGCATTAGTTGAAAAATTCTCATATAACTTTTCAAAGCAGTGGGTAACCTGTTAAAAGAATCACTTGGAATATAAGTGCAGGATTCAAGACATGGAAAGGTTCAAACATTATATAAAGAGGTTTGAGAAGGAAAATAACTACTTGACTCTAAAGGGCTATTTGGAAAAAGCTTTAGAAACCAATAAAATCAGCTCCCTCTGAATATTACAGGTTCCTATTTTCTAAAGAGCCCCAACATGCTTTGTCCATGCTGATAGTTGTGATCTCTAAGCTGTAGTACCATCCTTGCAGTTTTCTTTCTCTGGACCCTCACCAATGCCTCCATATCCATTTGGAAATGTGCAGAAAGGTGAGGACAGTTTTCCCCTGCCTATCCTTGGTCACAGACATTGTCCGTGTCATCCAGACTCCTGATATGTGCTCCTGTTGTGGTAAACTCTGCATCAAGGGCACCAAAATGTATATCTCACTCCCAATCAGTGCAGAGGAACAGGAGAAGCCCATTCAACACTCCCTTCCATCATTCTATTTGACCGTAGCTCATCTTTTGATTTATTTTTTAATCAGGCTTTTTTCACCATCTCTTGCCATCCCTGTCTAATCCAAGTCTAGGATTTTTTTTTAGCTGCCCTCGCCCCAAGGCTGGAAATTTGCATCTGAGATTAATGGATCTTTGTGTGGTCATATTCTCCCCGTAGCAGGTGAGGTGGGAAAATTCCACTCTAGCATTCCAGCTTTGGAATCTTAAGATCATCCCCTCAATATTCACAGCCATTGGAGTGGTAGGGAAAGGGGTAATGGGGAGGCGGTGGGGTGGGGAGGCGGTGGGGTGAGGGGGCGGTGGGGAGGGAAGATGAGAATTCCAGATACTCTGTATATGGAAGATTGCTTCCAGATTTCATTCCTGAATAGTGCATGTAGGCTGTTGGTTCGGTAGGTATAAAGAAATCTTTGTAATCATACATAGGTTAACTGTAAGTCTTTCTTGACACCAAGAATTATTTACAAATACACAGTAAACTGTACTGTATAGTAAAGAATACAAGCTCGAAGCTGTTTCCATGCTGGCTGGTACACATGTCTCTGTCCAATACTGGATTGCTCCTGGGTGCAGGTCATGTGCTCTCTTACATCACTGTGTGGGTAGCACTGTATTCAGTCCCACATTAACCCTGTACGTACCAAACCCTCATCAAATCCATAGAATCCCTGCAGTGGAGAAGGAGGCCATTCGGCCCATCAAGTCTGCACCAACAACAATCCCACCTACTCCTACCCCCGGTACCCCTGTGTTTACCCTGACAATAACAGGCAATTTAGCATGGCCAATCCAGCTAACCTACATGGCTTTGAATTGTGGGAGGAAACCGGAGCACCCAGAGAAAATCCACGCAGACACGGGGACAATGTGCAAATCGTCATCCGAGGGCAGAATTTAACCAGGTCCCTGGCGCTGTGAGGAAGCAATATTAACTAACCACTGTGCCTCCTGTACTGAGAGACCATGTACAGTTCCTAGCTAATGTTTTGTTATTCAGGATTTCCCCAGGATATCATCTCCATCGCTTTTGTCAAAGAACAGAATCTAGTAATTTGTTCATGTCACCGCAACAGGAAAGGGTTAATTCAATTCTTGCCGTCTGCTTGTATTCTGATGCTATATTATAGGTTGCAAATCGCTGAGAGAAACCAGCCAATAGCCATTTCCGTGTCCAATGACCAGTCAGATGAGATAAGCTATGTAAATGAGTATAAAAGGACATGAATCAGTTAAGCCCTATTACAGCTAATGTCAGAAACACTTCAATGACAATAATAATCAGCAATTTATTGTACAAACTCACATTCTCACTCACGTGCACTCTGGCTGATTCTGTTCTGGTCTATGTCTACATCCCAGCTCTCTCTCTCTCTCTATCATTTTCTCCTTGTTTTCCTGCCTGTTTCTCTTCATCAATAAAGCTCAAAATCCATCTCTTGCATCAGTCTATTCTCTTGAAGGTAAAAGCAACTTACTGCAATCTGAAACAGAAAGTCTCAGCAGGGCTGATAGCCTCTGTGGAGAGAGAATAAATCTAACATTTCGAATGTGGATGACCCTTCACAGACTCCAAACATTGGCTCGTGTTTGGAATCTGTGAAGGGTCATCCACACTCGAAATGTTAGATCTATTCCCCCTCCACAGAGGCTGTTAGACCTGCTGAGATTTTCCAGCATTTTCTGTTTTTGTGACTCTATTCTCTCTCTTGCATCTTTCTATATATTTTTATCTCTCTATTACTGGATAGCTGGACCTCTTGTTCCCTCTCTCCATCACTGTATTTCTTTCTCTATCGCTCCATCTCTCTCTCTATTGCTGGTTTGCTCTATCTCTCTGTCGCTCTTTCTTTCTCTATCTCTCCCTCTCTCACTATTGCTCTATCTCTCTGTATCTCTTTCTCTCTCTCTCTGTTGCTCCACCTCTCTATCACCCTATCTCTCTATCACTTCATCTCTCTCTATATTATTCCATCTCTCTATTGCTCCATCTCTCTCTGCATCGCTCCTTCTCTCTCTCTTGATCGGCCCATTTCACTCTTTCGATTGATCCCTCTCGATCAGTCCTTCTCTCACTCTTGATCGGTCCTTTTCTCTCTTTCTCTGTCTCTCCCTCAATTGGTTCTTCTCTCTTTCTCGATCAGTCATTCTTTCTCCCTCGATCGGTCCTTCTCTCCGTCTGTGTCTGGATCGTTCCACCTCTATTGCTCGCTCTCTGTATCGCTGTCTCGCTCTCTGTATCGCTGTCTCGCTCTCGCTGTCTATCATTTTATTTCCTTAACTCTTCTTTCTCTCTCTCCTCCTCCATCTCACGTGTGTTTGGCTGGATTTTTGTTCTTGACAGAAGCGCTGAGCGAAGGTTTCTGTTTTGTTTTTTTTGTCTCTAGGACTACCTGGACCTCGCAGCTTCCACACCGTCAGACTCCCTGCTCTATGATGACGGAGTGGCCGAGGAAGAGACACCATTGGTAGACTGTAATAATGCTTCCCTCCCTCGGTCCCTCCCCTCCACATGGATTGAAAACAAACTCTACGGTAGAATTTCACATGCATTTACTAGATTCTAAGCTCGTTTTCTGAAGCACTGCTGCAGCCGATGGCCCCGTTTATACACAGAGCCTCCAATATTGGGGAAACAGAGGGTTGACCCAGACCTACAAAATACTCCTTTTAATGCTCTGGATTCATTGAATTCAGGTGCAGTGCATGTGTAGCAGAGCCCTCTCCCCTCCCTCACTACACAAACCTAGATATGGAAAACTTGGCCTATACACACATGATATAATTAGCCCCATCAAAATTTTCTCTGTGGCTTATTGAAGGTCAGTAGGCACTTTTTAAGCATTTTTAAATAACTTGGTCACATCTCTCTCTCTCTCTCTCTTATATTTAATGCATAATTGGTAGAGATTCTTGGCAATTATTTGTAAACTTCTCAGTAAATCTGCAGTCACAGCATCCTTTTTGCCAAGGACATAATTAATGACCATTTCCACTGGTAAGAGTCTCTGCCTTTACACACACTACCAAATTTTGCTACCAAATAAACCTATTGAACTTTACCTAGTGCTGTGAGACTTCTTAATGTGTTTACCCCAGTCCAACGCTGGCATCTCCACATTATTTACGCACACAACACAGTACCGAACAACAGAGAGTGAGGGATGGTGATATAGTGACAAGGCTAATACTCTGGGGACTTGGATTTGAATCCCACCGTTCAATCAATAAATCTGCAATTATAGTCTCAGTAATGGTGACCATGAAACTGTCCTTGTCATTAAAAACCCGTCTGGGTTAATGTCCTTCAGGGTAGGAAATCTGCCACCCTTACCTGGTCTGGCCTAAAGTGACTCCAGATCCACATATCTTAACTGTCCTCTGAAAGAGGCAAATTAGGGGCAAGCAAAACAACTGCTGCTCTTACCAGTGATTCCCACACCTCTCACACACGCATCTTTTAAAATTACTTACAACCATGTAATCTCATAGCTGTTTGTTTATTGAATTTCTTGTCCATTTCTCAATCTTCATTGGCCCATACATATGTTTACAAGAGTTTTCACACACACACGCGTGCACACAGACACACGCACACACAGATGGATTCAAACACATGGACACTTATATGTGTGGATACGGATGCTTACACACATGAACACGGACACTTACATACAAGGAAATGAGACACACACACGGACATGAACACATGCACACACGCAGGCAAGCATGGACGTGGACATACATGAACATGGACACACACGCAGACATGGACATATGGACATGCATACAGACAGACACGCACGGACACACACACACATGGACACACACCCAAACACACACACACATGGACATACACACAGACACACACACACACACAGACATACAGTAATCATCCATTCCCCATATAAACACTAATTATTGTAATCATTTCTTCCCCAGTCATATTGCATCCTCTCTAACCCACCCAGACACAATCAGTCCTTCTTAAACACACAAACAGTGTAATCAGCCTCTCAGACCCCTAAACTCTCACACTCTAATCAGCCTTTCTCTGCCTGCATCTCATATGCAAATTGTCGTCAATCTAATCTCTTCTACAATAGTTGGTTACATTGCTGAGCTGGCTACTACTTTCACATTGATACTCAGCGATTATAGAGCCCATCATTGGGATAGGAGCAGTAAAACTCCCAATCCAGTTCCCGATGCACGAATAACAAGCAGTGAGCAGACAGGGCACCCCACACAGTGCAATATAACTCCAGTGTAATGTAATTCTGAGTTTCAAATTCTCTGGGCAATTTGTGAACTGACCGCTGTGTCTTTTCATAGAATCTCTATGGTGCAGAAAGAGGCCATTTGGCCCATCAAGTCTGCACCGAGAACAATTCCATCCAGGCCCAATCCTCGTAACCCCATGCAGGAAACCCACGCAGACGCTGGGAGAACATGTGAACTCCACACTAACACCTGAGGCCGGAATTGAACCAGGTGGCTGGCGCTGAGAGGCACAATACTAACCAGTGTGCCACAGTGCCACAAGGTCGTGACCAAATCCCATAGGTTTGCTCTCCTTAGCTAGGCACTCCCGTGTGTACAGGAATGAACCTGTGCTCTCTCCCATTGGGCAATGACAGTTTGAGTGGTAATTTATCTCTGATTTACAGGCTGTACTCTGTATACTACCCCAATTGTACAAGAATGCAAGATATAGGAGCAAGAGTAAACCATCTGGCTCCTTCAGCCTGCCAGTAAGATCTGCCTTTGTAGTTCAAACATCGGTCTCTCAAGTAATTGCAGAGCACTGATAACTCCACGTTTGACTGTAGTCTCATTCTGAGGCCCTCAATGAATAATAATCCGTCTCTCACAAACTTTGCTCTCAGTTTCTAACATTCCCTCTCTCATACACACCACCCCTTCAGTATAAAATTCTCAGTTAATCCTTTCTCCATTATAAATTTGCGATTAGTTAGTTGTCACATCAGTTAGTTTCACATCACAACTGTAATAACTATTATTATAGTTGTCATAATGGACCAAGCTTCACTCCTGTCATTATTATGGATAGAATCACACAAAACTTGTGAAATAGACTTGAAAACTCTTCCACCAACGCAGGCAGACATTGAACATTCCATCCTGGTCATCCCCCCTTTCTCTGCTGGGCCAAGACTCTCAAATACAGGAGCTTCACCCCCAATGGATGCAGTGAGATTTTACCCTTCACCCCAGTGGGGTTGATTGAGAGGGGTATGGGGTTATGTGGGGAAGGGGAAGGGAGAGTGGAAGGCGGATGATGCGTGTTACTGAGCCCAGAGACAGCGTTGATTACATGATGAAATCACCAGCCTTCTCAAGAAAGGGCTACTGCAACGGAATCACACACAACAAGAGACTCATCTTTATATTGTTACGTCCGTTCTCCCGTAAATTGTCACCACCAATTCCCTCCCTGTCCATCCATCGCCCTGTCCACAGCCCCTCCCCAAAATAGTGAACGCGAGATGGCTAAAGTCACGGACAGGAATTCTACTACCCCGTCCCACCCACTAGGGAATCAGAGGGGCCGAACAACAGAGATGTCTGTTGACCTCGGGCAGGAATTTCCGGTCTCGCTCGAGCGAGGCTGTAAAATCCCCGCCCAACCGTTAGAACCCCTCGAGGCCTCAGAGGCGCAGAAACCAAAAGGCGCAAATTGCCGTCCGATCTCAAACAAAAGTCAGAGGCAAACAAATCAGAAATAGCATCGGAGCTGCAGCAGTTACTTTGATGTTCCTTTTAAAAGTTATTATTTATAATGAATTTTTTTTATTTAAGAGATTTTGCCCCTTAACAAGTGGGGCTTGTGTTGATACGTGCACTGAATCAGGTATGGTGTGTTTGGTGAGGTTAGTTGACCGCGCCTGAATCTTATCTTTTTTTTGTCGTGGTTTTTCCCCCACTTGTGCAGAAAAAATTATCTGTTTTCGTTTTTAGGCATCTCGTATCCCAGCTGGCCCGAAGACAACCCTGTCCCCATCACGAGATTCGATGGAACTAACTCAGTCTTTACAAGATATGCAAATGATAGTGTTTATGCTAACTGGATGGTGTCACCGACAGTTGTAAAACTTATGGAGCGGTGTGATAGTTAATAATAAAAAAAAAACAAACACCAAAAACGCCCAAGGAAAAGCCAATCAAACTGCAAACGCACACACACACACACACACACAACACACACAACACACACACACACACACACACACACACACCACACACACACACACACACACACACACACACGTAGTCACATCTCACCAAAACACACGTTCTCATTCTCCCTCCTCCCGTTCTCCCTCCTCCTTAGTGCTGCACACACTTAAGCCACACGTATGTTAGTTCTGATACGGACCCACCTGAGCAAAGGGGGCTGAAACCCTCTGCTGGGTGACCCTGTCCCCTCCATGGCTGAATCCCCTCCACCCTCCCCCTTTCCCCACAGTGGGGGGGAAGGTGTCACACGGCTGGGAGTTAGGCCGCAGCGACTGGATTCCACCCCCCCCCCCCCCCCCACTCCAAAGGTGCGGGTTCGCGATTCCCCTGGGGTAACCAGTAAAGGAAGGTGGAGGGCATGCGGGGGTGTGGGTTCAGGGACTGCTTGGTCGCCTTGTGTGCCCGAGATCAGTGGGAAAGTAGGGCGTTCGGTGAAGTGCTCGCCATGGCTTTTTAAAGGTTACAGCGATCTCTGCGCCAATCCTGGTTGTCCTGAGGTGGAACTGATTAGGTTTTTAATGAGTAAATTGACCATTGCATCTTTAAATAAACCAAAGCTATCGATAGGTGCAGCTACCTGGAGTGGCAGGGGGCTCGGGGAGGAGGTGGGGGGGGGGGGGGGGGAAGGGGGAGGAGAAGGAGAAGATGGGATCAGAGAATTGAGTTGGATGATTGTCACAAATGGTGGATCAGGCTTGAAGGGCCTATTTTCCACATTACCTGAAGATGACCAATTAGACCTACATTTGGGCTCCCGTTGGTTCTGGTGTCACCGGATCCCCAAGTCCAGAGCAATGTTTCTCATCTCTTGTCAAACAGAACGCTGCCCAAAGGCACCCCCACCCCCCTCATCCTGACTTAGCCATGCCCCCTCTCCCCTCCCCCAACTCTTCCCTATCTTTGGATCCTGGAAATCCCTGAGGGAAGATATTGTGGGAGAGAGCACCAATGGGACAAGCACAGCGGTGGTGCAAGGAGAAGGTCCACCTTCACCATCTCAGGGAACGAAGCACCACGTGACAGGGCCATTCAGCCCCTCGAACCTGTAACAAAGTTAGATCCTGGTGACACCATCTAACAGCCTTGGTCCCATGATAATGCCACTGGCCCAGTAATCCAGAGGCCTCGGTTAAAGCACTGGAGCCATGGATTCGAATATAACCAAGGCAGCTGGTGGAATTCAAATTCAATTTGTACAAATAAGTGGAATTTAAATCTAGTCTCAGCAATAGTGGCCAAGAAATTATCATGGATTGTTGTAAACACAAACCCATCATGTCCTTTAGGGAAGGAAAGCTGCCATCCTTACCTGGTCTGGCCTACATGTGACTCCAGAGCCACAGTCTAAAATGTCACCCCAAAATGGCCACCACTCAGATCAAGGGCAGTTGAGGATGGGCAGCAATAGCCACTGGCCTTGCCAACCATGATCTCCAGATCAAAGGGGAATGTAAACAAACTTGTTAAATTCTTCAGGCTGTAATAAAATCCTAGCTCAGTTGGCCACACAGCAGAAATCAGGGGGAGGTTGGGGGTTTGGGGGGGTGGCTAGCAATAGCAACCTGATAATCGGCCGCTGGACAGAGGAGGTTGATTGATCTGAACTTGTTCTAGGGTTTCTTATCCCTGTGGTTTCCTCCTCTGCGTTCCTGGGTTGCAGCTCCACCCTGGATGGTGTGATGCGCAGCAATGCAGAGTTTTCCTCGTGGCACAGTGGTTAGCACTGCTGCCTCACAGCGCCAGGTTCACAGATTCGATTCCCCGCTTCGGTCACTGTCTGTGCAGAGTTTGCGTGTTCTCCCCATGTCTGCGTGGGTTTCCTCCCACAGTTCAAAGACGTGCGGGTTAGGTTCATTGGCTAAATTGCCTCTTGGTATCCTAGAATGAGTAGATCAGATGGATTAGTGGGGTAAATATGTGGGGTTACGGGGATAGGATCTGGGTAGGATTGTTGTCAGTGCAGACTCAATGGGCCGAATGGTTTTTTCTTGCACTGCAGAGATTCTGTGATTCTATGAACCAAGCTGTGCTCACGTGAGAAGGTGAGTGTGTGTTGTGTGAAAGTGTGAAGCAAATGGGTGTCCAAAGGAAAGGAGCAGTGGGAGCTGAAAAGGAGCCAGTCACCAAAGGTGGGGGTGTTTATTGTCCTGGCTAATCCTCATCATCTGATGTCTATCTGCAGCCTCAGACTGTACAGCAGGAGGCAAGGATAGTGACCAAGGCTTAGCGCATTCACTCTCTCAGTTGTCTTAAATACACCAGGGGGCACTGAAGGAGGCTGTTCAGCCCAGCTAACCCATGATGGAGCTGTTAACCCACTCACATAGCTGGGTGACCATAATGCCCAGCGCATAGCTTCACTGGGGGGGCAATCTTCGCTAATACACCTTCTTCAGGATAATCGGAGATAGGCAATAAATAGTGGCCATGCCAGCAATGCCCACATTCCAAGAATAAAGCCAAAAATCCTTGCTGGAAATTTAGCATTGAATTTGATTGTTGTATTTAGCAGCAGACCACAATGTATGTGTCTTTATTCCTGTCTCAGAGTTGGGGTACTGGGGAGAATAGGTCCATGCGTCCCAGAAATCTGGAAGGCGCTGGCTTCATGGTATTAACACTAGACTATTAATCCAGAAACTCAGCTAATGTTCTGGGGACCTGGTTCGAATCCCGCCATGGCAGAATTTGAATTCAATTTAAAAAAATCTGGAATTAAGAATCTACTGATGGGCATGAAACCATTGTCAGAAAAATGTCTGGTTCACTAACGTCCTTCAGGGAAGGAAATCTGCTGTCCTTACCTGGTCTGGCCTACATGTGACTCCAGAACCACAGCAATGTGGGTGACTTTCAGCTGCCCTCATGCAACAAGGGGGCAATAGATGCTGCCCAGCCAGTGATGCCCGTGTCCCATGAATGAATAAAAAAGGAATGCCTGGATTATTCTAGATATTGTATTGGTTCCGTCTCAGCTCCCACAGGGTGAGGTTGTCCTTTCAAACAGCCACATGCACTGTAACAATAATTGACTGAAGCCTTCAAACCCAACGGGCAGCATGGCAAACTGCTAATAAAGCTGCTTTGGATAAATTTCACTGGAGTGAGGAGGGGGAGGCCAAGCATGTAGAGCGAACTAACTCAGCAGTTGACCTTATTCTACTCCAGGGCTTCAGGTGTTTGGAAGAGCTGGGATGGGAAGAGGGGTGAAGGCGGTAGATGATTGGCCTTTCTCGCATTTCTCCTTCTAAGAGCTGGGTATGGGGTCCACCTGATGCGTGGCACAGCATTGCCACATGCTGGCAAGGACCGGAATTGCCTTGAAAGGGAGGCAACTTCTGCTCTTGGCAATTTAATAGTGAAGAAATTACAAAGTGCAACGCCAGCATGTTGACCACATGTAATAATGGCCTCTTTGGAGGCTACGTCCCTTCACCAAAATCCCTTAATTTACAATTCCCATAGCAGTGTACCCTCAGGAATGCCAGAGGAACTGACACAACCTAGTTAAACACAAGGAAAAGACTCCCTGATTGGCCCATCAGTTGATTCCTTAGCCCAATGGCCTGATTGAAGTCATTATACTGCACATTTTCACTGCAGTACCAGGTCTGTCTAGTGGGGGGTGGGGGAGGGGGCATTTCAGTGATGGTGTTAATCCGTTCAGTTCATCACCTTGTGTTTAAATATATCAGGTATTCAACATCACACTAACCCTGGGGATACACTCGCGCACTGTTATCTTCCAGGATGTAATAAATGTTAAGACGGGTGACACATCTCCCCAAAGAGAGAGAGAGAGAGAGAAAATATTACGCTCAGTGTGAATGAGATGACTGAACTGAAAGAGATTTGAGCAAACTTGTTCTATTTGGTCCCAACACTTGAGATATAAATGCCCACAATCTCTAGAAACTAGTGCCCACAATCAGCAGGGATCTCTACAAATCTGCCTGGCATGTGTGCATGTCCAACACCGACATCATGCGTGTATGATACATGGCATGTGCGCAACATGGGTGTGAGTGTACGTGTACAAATGTAGCTGAGGCGCCCACTTTCAGCGGGGTAAACGGATGTCCCATATGTTCTTCGCTGAATGTTTCTTTCCATCAAAGTCAATAACACTGGGGCGAGGTTTGGGAACAGGGAAAAGGATCCCCTCCCCACCCCTCCGTGTCCCCCCCACTGCCCCCCCCCCGTCCCCGGACCAACCAGTCTTTGCCAACATTCCTCCCTCCGCCCACTGTTACCAGAATTCAGGCAAACCGCTCTTTCGACCCAGTGGTGGGGGTTTGGGGGATTTTACATCTGTCTTGGCGCTGTGACCTTTACCTGGGCCCTGTCCATGTCCATCGCCACTCCAATCCCTGCCCATTTCAGGAGCAAAGCTATCTCGATGGCCCGGTCACGCTCACCACACAATGTGGCTTCCTGATTGTTTAATTCACGCTGAATAACTTAGGAAGTATTTTTTTAAAGTGTAAAAAAATGTATCGCAAATAATGCCATCATATTGTGTTAATTAAAACTAATTTATTAATTTTGGAATTGTCTATTTAAACTGAATATTTCAGTGGGGTTTCTTTTCCAAGCATAATATTTGTTTCTGCATCTGTTGTGTAGATTTAGCGGGCACAATATTGATGAACTGTTATGCAATAAATGGCGGATGTAAATGTTTTTTTGGATAAAAATAAAAAGGTTACACTCTCGATTAAGTATCTCTTCAGTCTGCTTTTGAAACGAAGGGTTTCATTGGTTCTGATGCAGGAGAAAGGGCTGATCTATCAGCGACAAGATGGTAAAAGGACAGTGGCAGAACATACAATCGTCAAGGACTGGGACTAACCTCAACCTCCTGGCACCAGGAGTCTGAGTGTGGTGAAGTGTTGGGTATGCAACTTACCTCATAGTTAATGGACAGGATTCTTATGGCTTTATTCACCCTGAAACCATAAAACAGACCTTCCCATTATCCGTCCCTCACCCGCTCCGATTCCCGTGGGACAAAAATTCTGGCAAATGTGTACACAACTTATCTCAAGAGTTAGGCTGGAATTTTCTCATCCCGCCCGCCACTGGAATTTTAGCGGGTGAATTGCAGAGAACGTGAAACCCCCTCGATGGTCGAGCGGGAATTTCTGGCTTTAGACCAACACAGCCAGAGAATTCTGTCCTTAATTGATGTACACCTTACCTGGGAATTAATGTGTAGACAGTTTATCCCAGGAGTTAATGTATGTACAACAACATTAGAATTAAACTGGATAAAAGCAAATTATATCCCCCATTCTTTCCCTTTATTTTATCCCCTGTTTTCTGACCTTTCCTCTCCCTTGGCTTCCCATTTCCCCCTTTTTCTCAATTTTACCTCCCACCCATCCAACTCATCTTTCATTCCCTCCCCCTGCAGTATAAATATCTCCCACTTTCTGTGCCTTCTGGCTTTGATAAAGAGTCATCTGGACTCGAAACGTCAGCTCTTTTCTCTCCTTACAGATGCTGCCAGACCTGCTGAGATTTTCCAGCACTTTCTCATTTAACCTCAGAGTTAATATGTGTATAACGTATCTCTGAGTAATTGGAAAGGGATTAAGCTCACTCTTCCCTGTGCAGGACTCAAAATGTGGAGAGTTTGAAAATCCCGTGACTCTCACTGGAATTTGAGGCTCAAGATCGGGTCAGGAATTATCCCGGAGCCATCGGCACGATTCCCCTCACCGGAACCAAAACTCTGCCAAATTCTGGTAAGATTGCCCCAATGTGTACACAGCTTTCCTCAGAGTGAGTGTATGCACAACACCCTTCAGAGTTAATGTGAGGACAATCTTCCTCAGAGTTAATGTGAGGACAGTTTTCCTCAGAGGTAATATGCGTACAACTTCCCTGAGAATTAGAGTGTGTGCAATGTCCCTGAGAGTTAATAGAACATAGAACGCTACAACACAAACAGGCCCTTAGGTCCACAAGTTGTGCTGATCATATCAGTACCTACCAGGCCACAGAACTATTGTAACTCCCAATTCCATTAAATCCCCTGTACTCATCCAGAAGTCTTTTAAAAGACCCCTGCGAGTTTGCCTCTACCACCACTGACAGCAGCCGATTCCATTCACTCACCACCCTGTAAAAAAACTTACTCCTAACATATCCTCTGTACTTGCCCCCCCCAGCACCTTAAACCTGTGTCCTCTCGTAGTGATCATTTCAGCCCTGGGAAATAGCCTCTGAGAATCCATCCTATCTATTCCTCTCAACATCTTATAAACCTCTATCAGGTCACCTTTCAACCTTCATCTCTCCAGGGAGAAGAGACCTAGCTCCCTCAACCTATTTTCATAAGGCATGCCTCCCAATCCAGGCAACATCCTTGTAAACTTCCTCTGCACCCTCTCAATAACAATATGGGTGTACAATTTATCTGAGTTAGTGTGTACAACTTCCCTCAGAGGTAATGTGTGTACACCTTACTTCATAATCTCTTCTTACAGAGTGCCTAGGGATCTCTGTACTGTTTGAAGTGTTCCTCATCAGTCAGAGGAAGAAGATCATCTCTGAATATACTGAGTGAGAGAATGGGCTGAATTGCTTCTTCTTGCTCCTTAACTGAGACTTTAAACTGCTGTCCCAGCTGTCGAACTGATTGGCAATTGAAAACACTGTTGGGACTATTTCTGTGGTGTGACGTATGCTCAGTCTAACATGACCTGAGAAGAACAAGCACGTGTGGGCCTGTGTTTCTTGGAGCTTTCATAAACAGGAGGAAGAATAGAGCACCTGGCCTATCGAGCCTGCTCCACTGTTCAATACTGTCACGGCTGAATTTGGGTTTTCAATCCAGTTTCCCATCCCCTCCCCCAAATCCCTTAATTCTGTCTGTCCCCATCCTTAAATGTGTTCAATGATGGAGCATCCACAACTCCCTGGGAATTTCCACCACTGGGAATTTTCCTATCTTGTGGCTAACTGATAAGAAATTTATTGCTGTGGTTAAGTAGCAACTTCCATTATTGCTAGACAGCGTCATGTGACTGCCAGGACAGGAGGCAGTGAATTGCATAGACATTATAGAATCAAGTGGCACAGAAAGAGGCCATTCCGGCTATCGTATCTGTCCTGGCTTTTTGGGTAGATTTATTCAATCATTCCTATGCCCCCCCATCCACCCCAGTCTTTTCCCAAGGCTTTTCATACTTCTCCTTCCCAAGTCTCTAATGAATTCCCTGCTGAAAGGTATTCTTGGATCTGCTTTCACTGTCCTCCCTTCCAGATCAAGAGTTTATGAAAAGAAAAAAAGATTCTCAGTGGTATTTTTGCCAATTTAGCTCATGTTAAAATTTATTTATTAGTCAGAGGCAGACTTACATTAATACTGCAATGAAGTTACTGTGTCCAAAGATGTGCGGATTAGGTTGATTGGCCACGCTACAATTGCCCCTTGGTGTCCTGAGATGTGTAGTTTGGAGGGATTAGTGAGTAAATATATAGGGACATGGGGATAGGGCCTGGGTAGGATTGTGGTCGGTGCAGACTTGATGGGCCAAATGGCTTTTTCCGCACTGTATGGTATCTATGATCATGCAAACAATTAAAGCTTATTTATTAGTCACAAGTAAGGCTTACATTAACACTGTAATGAAGTTACTGTGAAATTCCCCTTATCGCCACAATCTGGTGTCTGTTTGGGTCAATGCACCTAACCAGCACTTTCAGAATGTGGGAGGAAACCCGAGCATCTGGAGGAAACCCATGTAGACACGGGGAGAACATGCAGATTCCACACAGACAGTGACCCAGGGCAGGAATTGAACCCGGGTCCCTGACGCTTTGAGGCAGCAGTGCTAACTACTATGCTGCCCACAATTCTTTTCTGAGTGTTGGAGAATGTTGTGTAAATGCTCCTCTCTTATCACTTGCACTTTAATTCATGATTTTACCAGGAAATACATGTCTTTCCAAGGCAGCATCCTGAACAGCTGTAGGATGCTATTCCTAGTGAAGAACTTGCACTGAGTGGGGGGGGGGGGGAACATCCTCTCTGGATTCAGAATCCTCATGTCTGAACCCAAACAAGAGTGCGAAAAACTTCTTAAAATAGTTTAAAGCGATATTAGAAGGGAAACTGGGCAATGGAGTAGGACTAGAGGGAATGGAAAATGGGTGAATTATCTAACCGACAACAACAGCTTCACCTCTGGTTAAAGTTGTACCCCATTGTGTGCAGAACTAACTCCCATCCGAGAAAGATGCAAGAGCTAGATCTACAGCAGTACCATTATTGAGCCACAGGATGGCAGATTGTGCTCAGTCTTCTCGACAATATTGCGTTATGACACAAACCAACAGCAGAAATTCTTGGTGCATAATTAATTCCATTCACAAAGCCAGAGTGAAGCTCCAACAACATTCAAGAGGTTAAACATCATCAGAACGAAGCAGCCCACTTGATTGGCACCCCAAACACCATATTAAGCATCCACTCCACCATCAATGCACAGTGACAGCAATGTGTATCATCTACAAGATGCATCGCAGCAACTCATCAAGGTTCCTTTAACAGCACCTTCCAAACCCGTAATCTTTATCACCTAGAAGGACAAGGGTAGCCAATGCATGGGAACAGCACCAACTGC
Organism: Sphyrna mokarran; assembly: GCA_024679065.1. NCBI lineage: Eukaryota > Metazoa > Chordata > Chondrichthyes > Carcharhiniformes > Carcharhinidae > Sphyrna > Sphyrna mokarran. Next base: position 22,430,488 of record JAGIQG010000032.1, read on the forward strand.
AAACTTCCTCTGCAATCCATTCACCATCCTGATTTGGAAATATATCGCCGTTCCTTCTTTTTTAAAATTTATTTACGAGTCACGAGTAAGGCTTGCATTAACACTGCAATGAAGTTACTGTGAAATTCCCCCACTTGCCACAGTCTGGTGCCTTTTCAACCCAATGCACCTAACCAGCAGGTCTTTCAGAATGCAGGAGGAAACCGGAGCATTCGGGGGGGGGGGGGGGGGGGGGGAGGAGAACCCACACAGACATGGAGAGAATGTGCAAACTTCATACAGACGATGACCCTAAGCTGGGAATTGAACAGAGATCCCTGGTGCTGTGGAGAAGCAGTGGCTAATTACTGTGCCACCATGCTACCCTGTTCCTTCACCATCACTGGGTCAAACTTTAGAACTCCCTAACGGCACTGTGGATGCAGCGATTCAAGAAGGCAGCTCACTACCATCTTTTCTAGGGCAGCTAGGGATGGACAATAAATGCTGGCCCAAACAGCGACAGCCATGTCCCATGAAAGAACGTAAAAATTCCTGCCTCAGGAAGCAGACCATGAATCAAGCACCCATTCAGTGTGGATCTGGACTGAGTTACCCAGCCCTCCAGGATTATAGTGTACTTTCCAGCATTTGAAAATTCATCTCCGCAAACTTCCTGCCAGCAACATTTTTGAGAGCAAAATCAAAGGGGTGGTAAACAAAATTCACTCTCACTTCATCAGGTTAGTTATAAAAATATTATAAGAAGTCTCGCAACACCAGGTTGAAGTTCAACAGGTATATTTGGTAGCCGAGCTTTGATTGCAAGATACCTGATGAAGGGGCAGTGCTCTGAAAGTTTGTGCTGTCAAATAAACCTGTTGAACTTTAACCTGGTGTTGTGAGACTACTTACTGTGCCCGCTACCCCGGTTCAATGCCGGCAACTCCTCATCATAAAAATATTGGGGTGGGGATTCTATGATTCCCTGTTCCCCACCCGAATTATGATGTAGAGAAGCCGGCATTGGACTGGGGTAAACACGGTAAGAGGTCTGACAACCCCAGTTTTAAATCCAACTGATTTATTTGATAGAAAACTTGCAAGCTTTCGGCTATATAGCCTTCTTCAGGTGAATGAGGTGTTCTCATGAATTGCCCGAGTTGCCATATCCTGCAGTTTCTGTCCAGCCCCCTCCTTACTCAGCAAACATATCCCTCAGAACAGGATATTCAACACACCCTCCGTGAAGATACTTCTGCCAAAGTGAACTGATTTATTATTGTCACATATATTGGGATGCGGTGAAAAGTATTGCTTCTTGTGAGCTGTTACAGACAAAACATACCGTTCATAGAGAAGAAAGGAGGGAGTACAGAATGTAGTGTTACAGTCAAAGTTAGGGTGTAGAGAAAGATCAACTTAATGCAAAGTAGGTTCATTCAAAAGTCTGATGGCAGCAGGGAAGAAGCTGTTCTTGAGTCGGCTAGTACATGACCTCAGATTTTCGTATCAAGAAAACACAGTGAAAAAGACTCAAAAAGCTGAACTTATCTTATTGAAACAGATAATTCTTAATGTGTGAAATTGTTCATTGGCTGGTTAAAATTAAATTTTAAGATCATGTGATGTATCTGAAACATGAGAAATGCAACACTATATTTTTTTAAAAACCTGTTTAAAACTGTTTATATCCGTTGTATTTCCCAGTTTTGGTGAAAAGCCATGGAGCTGCTGTGGACTCTCTCTCCACAAATGCTGAATCCTTTCCAGTCATGTTCAGCGTTGTGTTGTGAAATGCCCTGGGCCCAGTTTGTGGAATGAAGTTTAACAATTGACCTCTGGAGAGGATCGACATGTAAAGGGAAGTTGTGCCAGATCTCAGTTCCAGAATGAGTCATTCTGTGTGTGAGCTGTCCAGCTTCTCCCTCCCAAATCCTCGCCCCAAACTCCCTCAAGAAAATTTAAGATGTTGGAAGAGGAGGCAGAAAATAGGGTGGGGGAAGTTATGAATGAGGCAGATCACAATTCATTTTCCTGCGATTATGACAACATTGTCTGAAGGGTTTTTGCCTCTCTGTCGTTTGTGACTGGCGACCAGCTCCCCCTGTTGTGAGTCTGCACCGTCTTGCCCAGAGGCGTGGGGTTATTATCGGATGCATGTGTGTGTTGCCAGATGGTTTTGATATCCCTGAAACTGGGACAAATGCTTCACTTGGAAGGCAATGTTGCAACTCGAGTGATTTAAAGCTTTTGTTGGATGCACCGACTAACTGATTAAAGGATCTGACACCTTTCTCTCTCTCAGCCTCCACCTTCTACTCAGGTCCCCAGCAGGGACCTGGGGAGATCCAAAACAAAACTGCCCTTCCCGAAAAGCTCTCCCAACTAAATGCTGAGTCTGTACCCTTCCCTCCCTGATTAAAGTCTCCTGTCTCTCGCTATCACTTTAAGCTTGACAACACAACAAGGGCTGGAGCCAAAAATATCTTTCCAGGTCCTGGAGAGTTTAGCACTGAAAACATTTTGTGACTTGAAATGGGATCTTGGATGAGTTCAGGGTGAAGCACAATTAGATTATAAAAACAGTGGAAGGAACACGCAAACATTTCTAGGCTGCAACTCAGAGACTTAAGAACATTGTGAGCAGAGAAGATGGTAAAACCAGCCTGTGGAGTTCGATTTCAATTATGTGCATCTGCTTATTGTTAATGCTTACAGTGTTTGATTGATTAAATTTGGCTGTGGACTCAGAGAAAAGTGAAGTAAAGCTGTAGAAAGAGCTGGAAACCTGTGCTAGAGACATGGAACAAACATTTTAAAGCACTGAGATAAAAACCACCTATGCACAAAGACTGGGATTTTCCAGCCAAAACACCAATGAGCATTGTTATGGACTTTTAATGGCTCTCCAAATTTTGCCGCGCTCCCAGCAATGATGCCCGCCAGTGTTGAGGCTAAGAAGCCTTGCCCGTAGAAGTTGGCATCATCTATATGGTAGCTCTGTGATATAAAATATACAACACAGACATCAGGGCTATGGGGTTCAGGCTGCAGGAGTCTGATTGAGTGGCACGGTGGCACAGTGGTTAGCATTGCTGCTCAATTCCCAGCTTGGGTCACTGTCTGTGTGGAGTTTGCACATTCTCCTCGTGTCTGCATGGGTTTCCTCTGGATGCTCTGGTTTCCTCCCACACTCCAAAGATGTGCAGGTTAGATGGATTAGCCATGCTAAATTAACCCTAGTGTCAGTGGGATTAACAGGGTAAATATGTGGTGGTACAGGAATAGGCCTGAGTGGGATTGTGATCAGTGCAGGCTCCTGGAGCTGAATGGCCTCCTTCTGCACTGTAGAGATTCTGTGACTGCAAGGCTCAACTGCAGAGCCGAACATTAAGACAGCAAAACCCCAGCTTGTTGATAAGGGGGGTGGGAGGCGGTAGGAAGGGGAGGGTGGAAATAGAGACAGACTTCTGCCACTGAGCACAAGAATCAAAGCAGACATAGAGAATTCTTACAATAAAAATGGTTGTAAATTGAGAGTATGGCAGGTTAAGTGCATCGGCCATACTAAATTCTCCCTCAGTGTACCTAAACAGGAGTGTGGAGGCTAAGGGATTTTCACAGTAACTTCATTGCAATGTAAATGTAAGCCTACTTGTGACACTAATAAATAAATTCTAAACTTTGTTAATTAAAACAGCCAAGAGGCTGTGAAAAACGTTGCAAATAATCAGAGCACCATGAAATGATAATGTCCTTATCTCGTTGGAGTGCAAGTTGTTGGTGTGATTAGGCTAAGGTTCAAGGACAGAGTCTCAGCTTCTTGCTTGCACTGGTAGGCAGTCACTGAGATTCTTCATCTGTTTACTAACCTCTTCCTGGGATGTCCAATCTGTTACACTGACCAAACAGGCTGAGACTAATCCCTCAAGGTCATGGTAAACTGATCTCGGTCTGGCTGGTTTCGGGAACTATTCAGGGACGTCGACTGTTGCTGAGCAGGAAGACATGGCTTGAATTCCGGTCCAGAGTTCGTCACTCCCATCTCTCACTGGGAAGGATCCAAGTCACCTCCATGCACCCCTCCCCGCCCCCACTCTGCCTCCCCTATGACTGACACCAGCAGAAGAATGGCATTGAGCCAAGATGCTCGTTCAGAGAGCCAATGCAGACATGATGGGCCAAATGGCCTCCTTCTGCGCCGTGATAGTTCTGTGATCCCAAACCCAGGACTCCGAACCGAGGCACGCACTAATCCCAGACGGACCCTCCAATGGAGTCCCTCGGGAGTGCCGCACTGTCAGAGGTAGTAAGGGCATGGAATGCCCTGCCTACAGGAATAATGGATGTGCCAATTTTAAGGGCATTCAAATGGTCATTGGATAGACATTTGGACAATATTGGAATAGTTTAGGTTAGAAGGTCATTAGATTGGTTCCACTGGCCGTTGTAACATCGAGGGCCGAAGGCCCTATATTGCGCTGTAATGTTCTATGTTCTAAAGATGTACGAGTTAGGTGGATTGGCCATGCTAAATCGACCCTTAGTGTCAGGGGAACTAGCTATGGTAAATTCATTGGGTTACAGGGAAAGAGCTCGGGTGGGATTATGGTCAGTACAGACTTGACGGACCGAATGGCCTCTTTCTGTACTGTAGGACTCTATGATTCTATGATACTTGTGACACTAATAAATAAACTTGAACCTTTAAGTTAATTAAAGCAAGTGCTCGACAGGCCGAGAGACTCTGAAAGATGTTGCGAATAACCAGCACGTGGTGAAATGGAATTTTTTTCACGGCTGCTTATGTGATGCTGCTGAGGTGGAATAGTTACACCATTTGCTGACATAACGAGTCACTACATCCCAACAATAATTCACACATAGGGGGCGGAGAGAGGAATTCAAGAGGTTAAGAGGCACTAGACAAATGCAAAATCCTTCTGCCTTTTGTTACACTGTTAATGATTCCAGAAGAGCGTAGATTTAGACATCGTTGGCTGCAAAGCTTATTCCTGTGTTGGGGCATGCTGCAGCAGCTCCTGATTTATCTGTTGTGAAATGTGTGCCGAGGAGCGGTGAAGTTCTGAAAGCTATTTCAGGTTATGCAGTGTTTATTGGTCTGGTGCAGTGTAGCTTTAAAGGCAAGTCCCATTGCGACACAAGAGGAAGTGCTTCACATTGTCTCACAGACCGGCTTTTCCCCATTGGTATTACAGCAACAATCTCAAACCCTGCTTCTCCCTCGTTCTCACTGCCCGCCTGCTGCCCAGGTACGTGTTGGTTTTCTTCACCTTTCTGTTGTGTGTCTTGGGATTCTTTGGATCACCCAGGGGTGCCGGTGTACGTCTGTGCTCCTTGCTCTGACAGTTCTGGTTCTGACTCCAAGCCAGCGCTTGCTCGCTCAAGTTAGTTAGAGATCCCATTGGAAAGAGCTTTTCACGGGAGGTAACTAGGCAGGGCTTAAACCTTGAGTGTAGAGTCTCAGAATGTTGATTTGGATTGCTGGTGTTAGTAACAGTGTGTTGAACGTGCACCGTGCCGAAAAATCCTAAAATTATGATCTTTGGTTAAGGGACAGAAACATAGAAGTTAGCAGTGAGAGAAGGCCATTCAGCCCTTCGAGGCTGCTCCACCATTCATTGTGATCATGGCTGATCGTCCAACTCAATAGCTGAATTCTGCTTCCTCCCCATAACCTCTGGATAAATGTTATGCTGTCGGAAAGAAGCATTTCCCTTTATATTGCGCGTTTCACACCATCTCAAGGTGCTTTACAACCACTAGGTTACTTTAACCGCTGTTGTATTGTGGTAATCATGGTAGCCAAAAGATCCCACAAGCATGACCATTTTGTTTGAGTGATTTTTCTTTGCAGCACCGCTGGTAATATTGGGGATAGTTTTCCTGGCCTTTTCCAAAATAGTTGTCCTGGAATCTTTTATGCCATCACCCCCCGGGGAAGGCAGACAGAGCCTTGTTTTGAAGTTTTTTTCTGAAAGATGGTACCTCTGTCAGTGCAGCAATCCCTTGGTCAGGTTTCCCTGACCTCCCTGCCTCAGGCCAGGTTTCATTCTCGGGGCGCAATTTTACAGCCTCCCTCGTCCCGAAACCATAAAATCCTGTCTGATGTCAAACTGTCGACCTTTTCCTGTCAATCTTTCCATGCTCTGCCCCTCGTCCGCCCCGATTCCTGTACCGAGCAGGGCCAGTAAAATTCCGGCCTCAGTTCTCTGAAGTGGGATTTGAGCCCACGGTTTTGCGATTCAGGACTGAGAGTGCTACCACTGAGATGCGGACCCGCGTGCCCCAGGACACTGTTCAAAGGAGATATGGAAGTTCTGTCCAGTGTCTTGGGCAGCACTTGTCCCTCAGACAATATCACCAATCCAGGTTAGCTGGCTGGTTATCACATTGGTGCTTATAAAATAAAGAACAAAGAAAGTTACAGCACAGGAACAGCCCTTCAGCCCTCCAAGCCTGCACCAACCATGCTTCTCGACTGAACTAAAACCTTCTACCCTTCCAAGGAGATATCCCTGTATTCCCATTCATGTATTTGTCAAGGCACCCCTTAAAAGTCACTATCGTACCTCTTTCCACAACCTTCCCCAGCAGTGAGTTCCAGGCACCCACCACCCTCTGTTTAAAAAAGCTTGCCTCATACATCTCCTTTAAACCTTACCCCTCGCACCTTAAATCTGTGCCCTAGCAATTGACTCTTCCACCCTGGGAAAAAGCTTCCACTCTGCCTATATTGCGCTGTAATGTTCTATGTTCTAAAGATGTTCTTTGTGGCAAAGAGTTCCACAGATTCACCACTCTCTAGCTGAAGAAATTCCTCCTCATCTCTGTTTTAAAGGATCATCCCTTTAGCCTGAGGTTGTGCCCTCTGGTTCTAGTTTTCCCCACCAGTGGAAACATCCTCTCCATGTTCACTCTATCCAGGCCTCGTAGTATCCTGTAAGTTTCAATAAGATCCCACCCCGCCACCCATCCTTCTAAACTCCAATGAGTACTGATGCAGAATCCTCAACCGTTCCTCATACATCAGCTCTTCAATCCAGTGATCACTCTTGTGAACCTTTTCTGGACTCTTTTACAAGGCCAGCACATCCTTCTTTAGTTATGGGACCCAAGACTGCTCACAACACTCCAAATGGGATCTGACCAGAGCCTTATTCAGCTTAAGAATATATCCCAGCTCTTGTGTTCTTGCCGTCTTGATATGAATGCTAACATGGTATTTGCCTCCCTAATTGCTGACTAAGTCTTCCAGTCTGAGTTAGACAGATTTTTAATTGACAAGGGAGTGAAGAGTTATGGGGGAGGGGGGAATGGAGGGACAACAGGAAAGTGGAGTCAAGACCACAACCAGATCAACCATCTTACCAAATGGAGGAGCAAGCTTGAGAGTTGAATGGACTACTCTTGGGTTCTTGTCTTGGGACATCCTGCAGAATTTGTAGTTGTTGGCATTGCGGGTGATGTCCATTGGGATAGGGGTAGGTGATAATGGAGTGCTTATTGCAATAACATCTGACATTTACGCAGTGCTTTGGCTGTAGCGAAAATGCCTCAAGATTTTTCACAGAAGCATCCTGAAACAAAGCTGCAGGGGGCAATATTAGGACAGGTGATCGACATTCGGTCAAAGAGGTAGTTTCTAAGGAGTAACGTTTATATTTTTTGGTGGGATGTGAGTGTCATTGGCCAAGGCAGCACTTGTTGCTCATCTGTCTTTATCCTGGTGCCTTTTTTTCCAGGGGTCCCTCTTTCTTTTAAATATACCCTCACCCCCGCCCCCCCCAACCCTTTTCATTGAGAAATCGGAGTAAGCAACATGGAAAATGGAGAAAGGCAGCAATTATTTGGGTTACGTGTCCTCATATTCAAACACTTGGCCACAGCCCCCTATTCCCATCACCTCGATATCCAATCTCAATCATCCTGCAATTCTTTATCCATTGAGAGTGGGATCCATGAGAATTTTGAGATAATTTGGAACAGGAATTTTACAAATCTTTTTGATGACTGATATTCATAATATCCCTACAGTGCAGAAGGAGGCCATTCAGCCCATCAAGTCTTCATCAACTACAATCCCATCCAGGCCCTATCTCCATAATCCCATGCATTTACACCAGCTAATCCCTTTGACAATAAGGGGCAATTTAGTATGGCCAATCAACGTAACCTGTACATCTTCGGACTGTGGGAGGAAACCCACACAGGGGAATTCCACAGTAATTTCATTGCAAAGTTAACATAAGCCTTACTTGTGACTAATAAATAAACTTTAACTTTAAACGGGAGAACTTGCAAACTCTACACAGACAGTGACTCAAGCTGAGAACTGAATCCAGGTCCCTGGCACTGTGAGGCAGCAGTGCTAACTGCTGAGTGAATATTGAAAACTGCTTGTATAACCCAGGGGCAATAAACTGATCTATTTTTATAAAATGCTTCAGTCATTAAATACATGAAGGGACACAAAGTAAAAGTTGAAATTGCAAAAGGTGCAAAACAGTTCAATTCCATTCAATAATCTTTGTGTAAAATGACCCAGAGTTGCAATCTTCCTTGTCTTGACCAGTTATAACTTGTTGCTCCTTACAGTTTCACCTGTAAATAGATAAACCAGTTCAGTGATGTGACTTATTGTGAAAATGTCAGGCATGTCTGATATTATCTTTTGATGTGACGTGGACAGATATTGAACTACTTGTGTGACACAGAGACAGTAAACTGCCGTATTTAAGAACAATACTTCAGTCATTAGATTTATAAAGGGACATTACATTAACAGTTCAAATTTGTCATTATATATGCAGCAAATTTATGGCACTCTCCAAGAAGCCTCAAGACATGTACAATTCCAGGTTATATTTACAATATACATCTCATGTGAAATGTACAGCCTGAGGGGCTCTTGTTTCCCACCCCTGAATACAGGCGTTGAGACGTCTTGTTGAAGTTGTAAAAGACATTGGTAAGGCAACACTTGGAATACTGTGTACAGTTCTGGCCATTCTATTACAGAAAGGATATTATTAAACTAGAAAGATTTACTAGGATGCCACTGAGACTTGATGGTTTGGGTTATGAGAAACTGGATAGTTCAGGACTTTTTTTCCCTGGAGTATAGGAGGCTTAGTGGTGAGCTTATAGAGATCTATAAAATAATGAGGGGCATAGATCAGCTAGATAGTCAACATCTTTTTCTAAAGGGAAGGGAGTGTAAAACTAGAAGACATAGATTTAAGGTGAGAGGGGAGAGGTACAAAAGGGTCCAGAGGGGCAATTTTTTCACACAGAGCGTAATGAGTGTCTGGAATGAGCTGCAAGAGGTAGTGGTAGAGGCAGATACAATTCTGTCTTTTAAAAAGCATTTAGACACTTACATGGGTAAGATGGGTGTAGAGGGATATGGGCCAAACATGGGCAATTGGGACTAGCTTATTGGTTAAAAACTGAGCAGCATGGACGAGTTGGGCTGAAGGGTCTGGTTCTGTGCTGCAATCCTCTATAACTCTACTGTGATGGGAGGGTCTTAGATGGTGTTGATGGAAGGAAACCGGAGCACCCGGAGGAAATCTACGCAGACACAGGGGAGAATGTGCAAACTCCACACAGACAGTGACCCAAGCCGGGAATTGAATCTGGGTCCCTGGTGCTGTGAGGCAGCGATGCTCACCACTGTGCCATTGTACTGCCCTGCAATCTTTGCAGTGGCTGTTCCAAGCTCCAGCTCAATGGGTAGGCCTGGACTGTGCGATTTGCCAGTGTGCAACATGAATAGCTGTTTGCAGTGGATGAATAAGTGAGTTTTGGACAGACCAAAAAGTGCCTTTCACTAAGTTGATGGTCCTCCAGCCACAGTTGACATTTGTCTCGCTATGCATCCCTGGGAACAGCCAGCAGACCGCAGAGTCCTGGGTCACGAAGCAGCTTGGAATAAACCTCAACTAAAAATACTACTTCTTTTTCCTGACCTGCTTTCCAAAGGGACACTCCAGAAGGAGATGGGTGATAATCTCTTCATTACTGCAGTTGCCTCAAAGCTAAATGCAGAAGCACTGTACTCCCAGGTGTGCAGGGAAGATCCGAGGGAGGAGGGGGCTGACCCTCTGCTTGGTGGTAGTTTGAAAGCTCTGGCAATGATGCATTTGTTAAATGTCTCTGATATTCTGCTCAGGGAAATATCCAACTGGATCCACCATCTTCTTCTCCTGTAGGGAACAGAGAATGTTACGTATGGACCAATCTTTAACAGGCTTCAAAAGCCTCTTGAAATGTTGCTTGGTTGGCTGTGCCTTCAGCCACTGTCTCTAACCATTCTTACCAAGGATCCTTCAGCAGCAATTCCTTAACCCATGCTCTCCACCACTTAGACAAGGACATGGGATAAGAGTCACCACATGGACTGCAATTGTTCAAGAATAAGGCCCATTATCACCTGCTCTAGGGCAAAAAAGTTCTAAGTTAAAACATTTTTTTGACATTTTTATTGATTAGTCACAAGTAGGCTTACATTAACAGTGCCATGAAGTTACTGTGAAAACCCCTTAGTCACCACACTCCAGCACCTGTTCAGGTCAATGCACCTAACCAGCACGTCTGTGGGAGGAAACCGGAGCACCCGGAGGAAACCCTATGCAGACACAGGGGAGAATGTGCAAACTCCACGCAGACAGTGACTCAAGCCAGGAATTGAACCTGGGTCCCTGGCGCTGTGAGGCAGCAGTGCTCACCACTGTGCCATTGTGCTGCCTTGCAATCCCAATACAATAGTATGGAGAGAGCCTGGCAATTAGGGATGGGCGATAAGTACCAGTCTTGCCAGGGATGTTTGCACCCCAAGAAGATGGTTCCTGCTCAGTATCCACCCGCCTTTGTGAAGCCCATTTGGACAGATCATTCGAATGAAGCAGCTTGTTGTTATCTGTTTCTGTGCAACAGGCAGCAAAGTGTTTACCACTGCCTCTGCGGTATTAAACTTAAGAAAACACTGGATTGAGCAGGAACTCCCTGGGAAAAAATAGAAGTGAACTTCCAATGTTGTGTGAGAAAGCCTTTCCCACTTGACTTCTGCCAGATTCCAAAACTGATCTTCATGGGAATCTGTTCCCCCTGAGTAAAGCTGCCATCTATTGCCAAGTCTAAAACTGGACAGAGGGTTGGGCTGCAGGGAGCAGACAGACTAATGAACAGCTTAAGAAAAATCGTCTTACAGACTTATCAAGGCAACTATTATTTAACTTTTAAACTCAGCTGTCCTGGGGATACATTTCCTTTATTGTAGACTCTATTGTTGCTGCTACCTCTGCTTTAGATGTTGCAGCTGCAACAACATTGCTGCCTTGGACCACTTGACCTGGCACCAATCGTCATTTTGAAGGCAGAGTGATTTCACAGGAACAGCTCAAACCAACCTTACACTATTTCTTCATAAATTGTTAGTCCTGCAATCCCAGTACAAGAGTGTGGAAGCAGCATAGTGGCACAGTTGTTAGCACCACTGCTTTGCAGCGTCAGGGACCCAGGTTCAATTCCGGTTTAGGTTGCTGCCTTTATAGAGTTTGCATGTTTGCCCCCTATCTGTGTGGGTTTCCTTCAGATGCTCTGGTTTCCTCCACACTCCAAACGTGTGTAGGTTAGGTGGATTGGCCATAGCAAATTGCTTCTTGGTGTCCCAAGATATGCAGGTCAGATGGATTGGCCATGCTAAATTTCCCCTTAGTGTCCCAAGATGTGTAGGTTAGGTGGATTGGCCATGCTAAATTTCCCCTTAATTATTTCAGAATGTGTGGGTTAGGAGCATTAGCAGGATAATACATAAGGTTATGGGGATAGGACGTGGGAGGATGCGTTGTTACAGAGTTGGTGCGGACAAGATGGGCTATATGGCCTTCTTCTGCACTGTAGGGATTCTATGATTCTAACACTTAGAAAATCACAGGAGTCGTGCAGCTATAGTTGATAGTAACGCACATTTCCAAATGCATCTTGTTGGAGTTTCACATATCTTGTTTTAAAATTTTTTGATGGTGTCTGGGCATCACTGATGAAGCTGGCACTTGTTGCCCATCCTTAAGTGCCCTTGAATCAAATGGCTTGCTAAGCCATGTGAGAGGGCAGTTAAGAGTCAACCACACTAGTGTGGGTCTGAAGTCACATGTCAGTTCGTTCTATATCTTCTTGGATTTGAAGTCAGTAAAAATAAAAAGCATTTCAAGGCTGCAGTGACTGACCATGACTCAGGCAGTCCTCTCATAACAACCTTGTTTGGGTGGTCAGTGATGGATTCAGTTGCAAAACTTGCTTGTGCCATCTTGAAGATTGAGGAAGTGTGATAACACTGTTCCTTAAAGAATTGTATTTGTGTCATATTTCTTGTGCAGAATTTTTTTTAGCAATCATTTTTAATGTTTGGTGCCACTCTGTCTATATCTGGCATCACTTCTTGTTACTGCAGCGGCATAATTGATCCTAATTGCTGGAATGTTTGTTTTAATCCAGACTAATGCATGGTTGTTATGTTGGTGTTCTTCCCTGGGGTTTGTCAGTGTGGGGTTTGATTAGGGTTTTTACAGGAAAAATCATGTGACTAGATGGCTACAGTTCAGTTGCTGCTTTGGAACTGCAAAGAGAAGTAGCTCATTCTCTCACTGAAGACTGAAGACTAAGATTTACCAGAAAATAGGTTTCGTTCTCTGAGGTTCTGCTGTTTTAAATTAGATCTTTCTCTGGAGACTGCTGTGTGAGAGTCAGATGACAGATATCTTTCTAGATCTCTTTCCAAAGGTGTTAAAAGGCGGGAAATCTAGAATCCAAGTGAGTATATGTGTTTTTAGTGCAAACTGGTTTTGAAAAAGAATGTCCACAGAGATATTATTTAAATTGGAACTATAGAGATAGCTAGCTATTAAGAATTATAACTTGTCGTGTTTGAGTATTTAATTAGTAAAAGTTATGCTAATTTGTTTTGCTCTATCCTAATAATTTTTAAATAAAGTTTATCTAAATAAAAACTTTCTCGTGGGTTAATAGAATCATAACTGGAACAAAGCTTCTTATGCTTACTGTAATGATACAATCAAAAACATTGGGGTCCAGGCTAACTTCACAATATACCTTGGGAGTTTCTGATCTGGTCCCAACAGAAGCATTTCAGAAACAAAGTTACTGGACCTGATTTTACCATCAAGTTGTGCCGTTTCCAAGTGGGGCACGAGGTGAGTAGCGCGATCTGCTCTGCATGCATTTAAATTGACTTAATGGGCTGCATGCCCAACCTTACTGGCACTTCTCCCTTTACCACTTTGTTTGTCCATCCAGATTCAGCGCAAAACAGACATGTTCTACTAAACTTCAATTCGGGCGCTCCAGCTAGTGAGGAGAGAAGTGCTGAGTGTCTGACAGTTCTTTGCTTGAGATCGATGGAGAGGAGGGGGAAAGGGGGGGTTCACTGCTATTTGCTTGTGATCAGTGAGGGGGAAGGGGGGTTCGCGATTGCTCAGAGTGGCGGAGGAGTTGGGAGATAAGGGGGTTGTGGGTCTGTGGCAATGTCTGTGGGGGCCAGGAGGGGACATTATCCAGCCTGGGAGGGATATGACAGGGTTGCCGCATTCTATCATTTTTCATCTGCGCATGCACAGTTGGAGATACCGATTGGAGCTATAAGATTTCGGTTATGTTAAGCCCCGCCCACATTCTTGAATAGTGCGATTCGGAATTGCTGATATTTTTTCAGGCATAGTGCATATGGCCTGAGAATGGGTCTAAAAGTCAGATCTGAAACACTCCCTCTTTCAAGTCCACCCAGAACTTCAAATCAAAATGGTAATAGGGCCCATTGTACCTAGATGATGCAGTTAATGTTCCCGAGTATATCTCAAATTCTGCTTTGTGAAATTATTCTGCAGAAATCCATTGTAATTTATGGTGGATGAATGGAAACAAATTGCATCTTTTCAGAACTAGTATTTGCTCAAGGGCTCTCACTGCTCACTCTTTGCTCTTCCATTTGGACTGACGTCAAGGACCTCCTGCACAGGCATCCAATCAACTCAAAGTCAAGTTCCCCTCTCTGTCATCCTTGTACTGTAACATCAAACAGTTCCAAAGTACAAACACGTCAATACGGGTAAATAAAGTGCTGAAGCATAAGGTCTGAACAGATTACGTTGTGAACATAACATTACATCATCACTAGTAAGAGGACACTGTGCAGATTGTTGAAATTACTTCTCAGAATGCAAAAGAATTCTAAAATCCGCTGGATCCAGAATCTGTCAAAATACTTGAGGCCTTTGTGAGAGTCTGCTCCATGTTAGCAAGCCAAAGAAGTGAGTCTGCAATTTTGACAGGAATGTCTCGATTGGTGTAAAATAATTTGTCCATGGCTTCCGTTCAAATAGCAGGTGGAAAAATCCTGAGGTACTAAGCGTTCAGTAAAACAGAATTTAGAACGGGGACAAGCAATTAGATGCAGAAAACAGACACCAGCAATGAAAAAAGCGAATTTGGTGGATATCACTCAATGTTAAACGTATCAAAACTGCTGCAATAGAACCATGTGAATTGATTCCAACAAAAAAATGTCACGGACACTTCATGCTCTGACAATATTAGATTGGGCTGCAGCAGGAATTGAGTGCAGAAGCAGAAGGAGTGTTCAATTGCTAGAGGTTGCGTCTTCTGGATGTGATGTTTCTTAGGTTCCATCAGATGAATGTTAATAAATTCATTCAAATTGTATCAAAACTTTTCAAATAATGCTGGTCTGGAATCCTGGTCAACCTTCCTCCCTCAACAATCTAGCTCTTATTTCTGCTGTTTCTGGGACCCTGCTATGTGCAAATTGGCTGTCATGTGTAAGACTGCACTTCAATACCATTGCCCATAAAGTACTTGTGATATCCTCAGTGTGTGTAAGGTGCTACATAAAGTCATTTTTACTTTTAAAAGCACTAGATGTCAGCTGTGGACTGAGTGCTTATCACTAACACCTAGACATCATAAAGTAGTGGATACAAGTCCGACTGAACAAACATGAAACACAAAATCCAGGGTGACACATCAATCTGAGTACTGAGCGAGAGCCACATTGTCAAAAGTCTCTCCTATCCAATGAGATGTTAAAGCTAGGTGTTCTTTGCCCTCTCAGGTGGGTGGAAAAGATCTCATGGCCAATATTTCGATCAAAATTAGGGTAGTTCTTGCTAATGTACTGGCTATAACCTGTATTAAAAACAGATGATTGACTCTGTCCACATGTCCCAGTGCCCAGGAAAAGCAGCCAGTATAATTATGGACCCCACATACCCTGGACATTCTGTCTTCCATCTTCTTCAATTGGAAAAAAGATACAAAAGTCTGAGGTCATGCACGTACCAACCAACTCAAGAACAGCTTCTTCCCTGCTACCATCAGACTTTTGGATGTACTAATGATCTTTTTCTACATCCTAGCTATGACTGTAACACTACATTCTGCACCCTCTTCTTTAGGTATGCTTTATCTGTATAGTGTGCAAGAAACAATACTTTTCACTGAATCACAATACATGTGCCAATAATCAATCAAATCAAAAATCATTTTGCTGTTTGCAGGAAGTGGTTGTGTGAAAAGTGTTTGTTGCATTCTTAAAAATTATAAATTATAACCGTGATAGTCAAGAATTGGTTGGACTGCTCAGTTCATGAAGGCCCAATTTGAGAAACTCACATCTCCCAAGTGGACATTGTCCTTGAATCAAAGGACTGCCTGCATTGATGATGACAAAAGTCTTTCATTTGCCATGTCAGCTATGGCTCAGTTAGGAGTTCACTAGCCTCCGTCTCAGAAGGTTCCAATCCCTCTCTGTGGATTCAGTGCAAAAAGGATCAAGGCTAACACTTCTGTGCAGTACCAGCAGCTTCTGAGCTTTGATTTCATTTTAGTCTTTTCTCAATATTAATACATCCAGCGACATCTCTGAAGCAGATTATCTGGCCATTGTCACTTTTTTGGGGTGGGACAGTGGTTAGCGCTGTTGTCTTACCACGCCAGGTACCTCGGTTGGGTCACTGTCTGTGTGGAGTCTGCATGTTCTCCCCGTGTCTGCGATGGTTTCCTCTGGATGCTCTGATTTCCTCCCAAAGTCCGAAAGACATGGTGGTTAGGGTGCATTGGCTGTGCTAAATTCTCCCTCAGTATACCTGAACAGGCGTCAGAGTGTGATGATAGATTTTCATGGTAACTTCATTGCAGTGTTAACGTAAGCCTTCCTTTAATAAATAAATTAAAACTTATTGTTTGTTGGAGCTTGCTGTGAGAATATTGATTTCTCTTTGTTTCCCACAGCAGTGACTGTACAAAGTGTTCGCTTTGGCAATGAAAAGCTTTTGGGGGGGGGGGCATTGCTGAGAGGTGCTATGTGAATGCAGTGTTCTCCACACATAAACATAGAGGGTGGCTCCGGTTGCTAAGCGACGCCGCGTGTACCACTTTAATCCTCCCCCCGCCTGCTTCCGCCGCCCAGTTCCCTCGACGTCCGGTCCGACGCCCAAATACCTCCGCTGGTTTCCCCCATTATCACCCCCGGGGGGAGCGGGGAGCGGGGAGCTGAGGTGAGTGCTCCTTTCTCCATTCCCGCATGTATACACTCCAGGCTTTCTCCCAAGAGCAGAGCGGCCGGTGAGTGCGGAATCCCTGTTTTTGGGGGAGAGAATGTTGTTTTTTTAAATTATTTATTGCTGGTTGTCAGGGTAACGGTGACTCCTCAACATCATCAATCTCCTCCCCTCCAGTCTGCAGTCTCCCTCTCCCTTTCCCCTCATCCGCTAGTCTGCAGTTTCTCTCCCCCTCCATCTTCTCTCAACTTCTCATCCCCCAGTCTCCCCCATCCCCCAGTCTCCCCCTGCCCCATTCCCCAGTGTCCTCCTCTCCCATCCCTCAATCTCCTTCCCTCTGTTGCCCAGTCTGCAATCCCTTGCTTCCATTCCCCCAGTCTCCAATCCCTTCCCCCCATCCCCCAGCCTGCAATCCCCTTTTCCCCCCATCCCCCTCTGCAATCCTCTTTTCCCCCCCATCCCCCAGTTTGCAATCTCATTCTCCCCCCTCCCCAGGGTACCTGGAGGAGACTCGCGTAGACACGGGAAGAACATGCAAACTCTACACAGTGACCCAAGCTGGGAATCAAACTCGGGCCCGTGGTGCTGTGAGGCAGCAGTGCTAATCACTGTGCCATCGTTCTGCCCCAAGCCCATCTTTGATCTGATTGTGGCTTAAGACCTCTTTCCTGGCTGCCTTCTATTAATCCTTGACTCCCTTGTAAGCCAATGGTCTGTTTACCTGAGCCTTAAATATATTCAATGACAGCCTCTACTGCTGTCTGAGACAAATAATTCCAAAGACTAAAAATCTGTGGAGAGAAAATAACTAAGCCTCATCTCTGCCTTGAATGAGAACATCCTTATTTTTTTAATGGCGCTGTCTCGTCCTGGATGGCTCAATGAGCTTTGTTAGCTGCTCCTGGGAAAAATAGTGCTGTGACTATCCAGTTCATCGTTAGTTTTCATTCATTAGAGATAATGTTTATTTCTGGCAAAATAATTGTTGTAAAAGTAAGGTAATTAAAATGCTGGGCTTTAGTTTTTGCCAGAACACCTAAAAAAAAAGTTGCAATTCAGAAGATTTCCTGTGTTTGCTTAATAGTTTCAGAATGGAAGAGATAGAACTGTAAAACAGTAGGTAGGCTTACTTAGCTGGAGGAATTGCAAATGGGTGATGATTAACTGAAAGGTTTGAGGATAGGTCAATACAGACAATTGTCATGGTGGAGCTGAGGAAGTTTCTTTGGTTTCAATTTATCTGGCTGTTTAGTGGAGAGGGTTTTACTTGCACTTTGGATCCTGAGTGGTTTGCAGCTCACTGAGTGAAGTTAGCTAAGATGTATGACAGACCTGCACTATAAACAGCGCAAAAGACTAATATCATCATGGACTGCATGGAAGTTGAGGCGTAATCTCAGCTTGAATTTTGTGTGGAATGAAAGCTGGAAAATTGCCTGGCTTGAGGCTAGTGGGAGAATCTACAATCGGCCTCACTGTCTTTTATAGAATGAAGTAACTAGCAGAGACACAAGTACTTTTTATTTTCTTTCATAGGACATGGTTTCACTGCACAGGCCAACGATTTTATAGTGCAATCCATTAGCTCTCGAGAAGGTGGTGATGAACCGCTGCAGTGATGTGGTGTAGGTACACGCATAGTGCTGTTAGGGAGGGTGCTGTAGGATTTTGACCCAACGACAATGAAGAGATGATGATATAATCCCAAGTTTGGATGGTATGTGGCTTGCAGGGGAAGTGGCAGATGGTAGTGTTCCCATGCAGCTGCTGCGCTTGTCTTAGATGGAAGAGGTTGCAGGTTTGGAAAGTGCTATGGAGGTAACCTGGCTAAGTTGTTAACAGTTGTAGATGGTGCGTCATACTGCCACTGTGCTTCCCTAATGGGGGAATTGAAAGTCTAAGACGGTGAAGAGATTGGGTACCAATCAAGCAAGCGGCTTTGTTTTGGCTAGTGTCTAATGTCGTAAATGTTGTTGGAACTTTTACCCCACACAAAGGGAGTGTGTTCCATCATAAGTCAAGGGACTTGTGCCATGTAGATGATGGATAGGCTTTGGGGAGTCAGGAGGTGAGTTACTCATGCAGGATTCCCAGCCTCTAACCTGCTTTTGTGGCAGCAATATTTATATGGTTGGGTCCACTGTAGTTGCTGGTTAATGATAAGCCACAGGATTTTGATAGTAAGGGATTCAGTGGGCCAAATGGCCTTCTTCTGCACTTTAAAGATTCTATCTATGAGTCAATACCTTTGAATGTCAAGTGGAGATGGTTAGATTCTCTCTAGATTGGCGAAGACCATTGCCTGACATGTGCATGGCACAAACATTACTTGCCATTTATCAGCCCAGTTTGAATATTGTCCAAGTCTTGTAGCTTCAGTTTTCATAACCAGAACATGGTGGCACTGGTTAGCCCTGCTGCTCCAACTGGGACCCAGGTTCAAATCTGGCCTTGTGTCATTGCTGTGTGGAGTTTGCATGTTCTCCCCATGTCTGTGTGGGTTTCCTCCAGGTGCTCAGGTTTTCTCCCACACACCAAAAGATGTGCTGATTAGATGGCTTGGCCACGCTAAATTGTTCCCTAATGTCAGGGGAATTAGCAAGGTAGATGCGTGGGGTTAGGATGTTAAGGTCCAGATGGGATTGTTGTTGGTGCTGGCTCAGTGGGCAAAATGGCCTCCTTCTGCACTGTAGGGATTCTATTATTCTCTGTGAATCAGGGATTGAGGTTTTTACAGTTGAGAAAAAATAATTTAAAGTTTGCCGTTTGAGAATTAGCTGGATTGAGAAGAATTTTCTGGGGGACTGTGGCAGACTTGTGGGTGGTCCCTTTAGAGGTTAATAAGCTTGATGTGATCTGAAAGAGAATTCTTTGTGCAAGTATGAAAACCTAGATGCATAACATATATAGCTATAAACTATGTCATTAAGTTAATTGTGCTTATTCCGTGTAAGTCTTTTATGTCCAATCTTTGTATCATTGAAAGAAAATGAAATCTGGTGGCGCAGTCCTGTTGGTTAAAACCAATGTATTTGGATTTTTGTCAGAAAATGTTAATGTCCTGAACCGGATCTTAAAGTAAGAATCTGCAAAATATGTAGGAGGCCTGCCAACACCTGAGAAGATAAGCTTCAAGTTTACATTCCATGTATCCATGATTGGCTTTAGTAGTTGAACTGAGACCAGCTTCCTGGTCAAAACCTGGTGGATTCTGGCTGCAATAGAGCTCTGTGTGTGTGCCATTAGCTGTATGTTACTCATTGCCTGTTTAACTAACAGATGGAACCCATAGCTGAAATCTGTTGCCTTCTAATCTCCCAGATAGAGTAAATAGCATCACATCACGGAATCACTTAAGAACCAATTGGGTATGGCACTGGGACCTTGTGAAGCACTGAGTAGAAATCTGCCAGGCTTTCCCATAATTAGTGATGGTAGCTGCCTGCTCACCATTATTGTCCCAATTTAAAGACATTGCAGTGGTTAGCACTGCTGCCTTACAGTGCCAAGGATCCCCGGCTTGGGTCATTGTCTGTGTGGATTCTGCACATTCTCCCTGTGTCTGCATGGGTTTCTCCTGGATACTCCAATTTCTTCCCACAGCCCAAAAGACATGCTGGTTAAGTGCACTAGCTATGCTAAACACTCTTTCAATGCACCCAAACAGATGCTGGAATGTGACAACTAGGGGATTTTCACAGCAACTTTATTGTGGTGTTAACGTAAGCTTGCTTGTGACTAGTAAATAAACCTTAACTTTATTAGTGGATGCAGAAACACAGTTAATCGTATTTCTAACATCAAATGTTCTGCAGCATAACTGTTGGGTTGGAAGTCGATTGAGGCTTTATGAACACTGGGACCCTGACAATCAACACAGAGACATAGGAGTTAGGAGCGAGCATAGGCAATTCAGCCAGCTCTACCATTCTGTATGATCATGGCACATCTTCATCTCATCCTAACTGCACTTCCCTGTTTTTTCCTTTGATCCTGCTTTTGATCAAAATATTTATCTATCCCTTTCTTGAATCCATTGTTTGATTCTGCATTCACTGCACCTTGGGGCAGTGAGTTCCATAGATTCACAACCCTCTGTGAGAAGTAGCTTCTCCTTACTTCTGTCTTGAACCTCCCTCCATTTATTCTGCAACTATGACCATTTATCCTAGACAATTCTAGAAGGGGGAACATTTTGTTAACATTTACATAATGAATCCCGTTGCGTATTTTATATACCTCAGTCAAACCCCCCCCCCATTCTTCTGAACTCCAGTGAGTACAAGCCCAAGCTACTCAACGGCTCTTCATACGACAGCCCTTTCAAACCTGGAATCAATCTCGTGAATCTCTTCTGCTCTGCCTCTAGTGCCACCAGATTCTTCCCCCAAAAACTGAACACAATGTTTCAAGTGTGGTCTTACTAATGCCGCATATGACACTTCACAATTGTAACCACAGGGAGCAGCACGGTGGTACAGTGGTTAGCACTGCTGCCTCACAGCGCCAGAGACCCAGGTTGGATTCTGCCCTTGAGTTACTGTGGGGGCTCTGCACGTTCTCTCCATGTCTGCATGGGTTTCCTCTGAGTGCACTGGTTTCCTCCTATAGTTAGTTTGATCATGCTAAATTCACCCTTGTCAAGGGATTACGGAATAGTGCCTGGGTGGATTGTGGTTGGTGCAGACTCAATGTACCGAGTGGCCTCCTTCAGCACTGTAGGGATTCTATGATTCTCTACTTTTATACTCTAGATCCTTCACGATAAATGCCAAGATTCCATTTGCCTTTCTTATAACATTTTGCACTTGCATATCCACTTTCTAAGACTCATGCACAAGACATGCAGATCCCTCTGCACAGACACATTTTGAATCTATTTAAATAGTAATTTGCCCTTTTAGTTTTCAGCCAAAATGGATAACCTTGCATTTATCCACATTAAACTCCATCAGTTGATTTTGGCCCATTCCCCTTGCCTGTCAACATCCATTTATTAACTTTTTAATCTTGTCATCACAGTATGCTTTCCAACCTATTTTTGTATGGTCAGCAAATTTCACTGTGCCTGTTTGTAGATCATTGGTATAGATTGTAAATAGTTGTGGTCTGAGAACTGAACTCTGCAGGACCTCACCAGTTACCGTTCGCCAACTGGAGAAGGACCAATTTATCCTAACCCTCTGCTTTCTATAAAAAGCAGCCAATCCTCTATCCAAGCCACTTCTCTACCCCCGGTCACTTGGGACCTAACCTTCTGGATCAGTCTTTTGTGTGAATGTCAGTCAAATGTGCCAAATCTCCGCAAGATACAAGCCAAAAAAAATCTTGTGGTTATTATTCACAATTAATCATAATACTTGCAGCAAAGCAGAGGCCATTCGATCCAATTGATCCTCCACACAAGCCTCCTCCCACCTGACTTAATCTAATCCTGTCAATATATCCTTAATTTCCTTTCACCCTTTGCCTCAACTTTCTCTTAAGTATGTCTTTACTAGTTACCTCAGCCACTTTGGTAGTAAGTACCACATTCTCCCCACTCTCTAGATAAACATGTTTCTCCTGAATTTGCTATTGGAATTATGAATGGCTGTCTTCATAGAAACCCTACAGGGCAGGAGGAAGGCATTCGGCCCATTGAGACTGCGCCAGTAATAATCCCACCCAGATCCTATCCCTGTATTCCCATGTGTTTATCTACTAATCCCCTGACACTAAAGAGCAATTTAGCACGGCCAGTCAACCTAACGTGCATATTTTTGGGCTGTGGGAGGAAACTGGAGCACGCGGAAGAAACCCACAAGGACACTGGGAGAACATGCAGACTCCACACAGGCAGTCACCCAAGGACGGAATTGAACCCGGGTTCCTGTTGCTGAGGAAGTAGTGCTGACTATCTCTATACCTGGTTGTTCTCTTTCCCACCCATGCTTGTGCACTATATATCTCCTGTACAAGTGGAAATATCCTCTGAATGTCTATCATAGCAAACCCTTTCATAACTCCAAAATGTAGATGTTATTGGGATCAGTCTAGTGTTTTGAGGTTTTGGTGTCTAGCTAAATTGATGCTGTGTCTTCCTGTCTCGGCAGTGTCCTCTAATTAAAACGGTAATGAAAAAGTCAATAATTTCCATCTTTGAGACATTATGGGCATAAAATTACAAGACAAAATCATGAATGTGGCACTTTTCTCACTGGCAGAGGTGCTAAGTATGGCATTAAGCAAACAAAGATGGCTTTGGTGGATTGGATGTATCTGCTAGTTGGAAAATACCGTGTACTGTGCACTTCCTGTATGGTGAGATAACCGGAACAGTAGGATACCCAAGGTTCAACTTGAAGGATGTTTGCAAACATGACATGAAAGCCTTAACATCCAACAGCACTAGCTGGAGTAAGAGGGAAGTGATGACACCAACTGTAAATTGGTATGCCCCACCTTGGCAACAGGTGCACTGTACCACAAAAAACAACCCACAGGATTACTTGGCAGCTGCATGTGCAGCACTTGTGGCAAAGCCTGCCTCGATGACTGGCTTCACAGCCATCAGCAAAGGTGTATCAGATGAAGATGTCACAACTAAATGGATTGTTTGCTGCGAGTCTATCATCTTGAGGATGGAAAGATGCCAATCCTGAAATGCATATTTCTGTTGCTAGTTGTATTATACCAGTTCGCCCATCATGAAATAAAGGACTTGTTACAGAATTTGAGTTACACAAAAGTAATCTGATGATGATGAATGGGGGAGAGTTATGGAGGGTTGATGCAAACATTGCTTCTGGGCATGTGTTTTGCTTCCATGCAATCTATTCTGTAAACGAGATGCATTCTAGTTTCAAAAAGAAACCAGCAACCTCAATGACAGAGGTGATAGAAAAGTTGTATTCTTCTTCAGTTTTGTGCCTGAGTTCCAACTCACAGCACTGTGATCTCCACTATGGGTAGCGAATGGAATTTACACCAGCTGGAACAGGGATGGAACCCTGTGTTGTTGGCACCAGTCTGATCCACACTGATTTTCTTCCATGGGTTGCTCCCCATTCACCTGACAAAGGAACAGCACTCTGAAAGCTAGTGGCATTTACTACCACCAAATAAACCTGTTGGACTTTAACCTGGTGTTGTGAGACTTTTATATAGCTGTGGTCTCCAGTCTTCATGCAAACGTCTGTGCTGCTACTGCATCTTTTTGTGTGTGGGGTTGGGTTGCCTCCTGTTTAGCTCAACTGTCCGCCAGTAGCATGGCGTTCAATCCCCATTCTAGCTGTGGCAGATTTAGAACCTGTTAGCAATGTTGCTTTTTGGAGCCAGGGACCTGCATTCAATTCTGGCGTCAGATCATTCTCTGTGTGGAGTCTGCACATTCTCCCCGTATCTATGTGGGTTTCCTCCGGGTGCTCCAGTTTCCTCCCACAGTTCAAAGATGTGGGGATTAGGTTGATTAACCATACTAAATTGCTGCTTAGTGTCAGGGGGCCTAGTGGGGCTTATGTGTGGGATTATGGGAATATGGCCTAGGTGGGATTGTTGCCTGTGCAGTCTTGATGGACCTGTGGTGGAGATTGCAGTGAGATTGGTCAGCAAGATAACTCAAGAGGGAAGCTGCCATACTATAGCTGTCAGTCTTGGATGCATTCATTCCTGGGAAGCAGATTGGGCTGTTAGATGCTTAGAACTACATTTTTAAAGCGAGTGACAAGCCAGGAATATTATCCAAATGCAATCAACTGAACAGCTAGTATCTCAAATTCCACCGTAATTGTCCTCAGCTTTTTCCTGGGATGGATTACTAGGGGTCATAGGTTTAAGGAGCAAGGTTTAAAGATTTACAAGGCAAGATTTTTGCACAGAGGGTGTTGGGTGCCTGCATCTCGCAGCCAGGAGAGGTCATGGAAGCAGATACGATGGTGACTTTTAAGAGAATTCATGATAACTACATGAATAGGATGGGAATAGAGGGATATGGTCCCTGGAAGGATAGGGGCCTTTAATTCAGTTGGGCAGCATGGTTGGTGCAGTCTTGGAGGGCTGAAGGGCCTGTTCCTGTGCTATAATTTTCTTTGTTTTTTGTTCTTTGTTCTGTGTGCTACAGCTGGTCGAGAAACCCACTGCCTGCTTTGTTCTGTTCAAGCAGAGAAATTTAGTTTAGATGTGAGGTAGACAAGAAAGAGGGTTTCAGCATTAGATATTATGGATGTGGAGCAGGAGATGGTGTTGTTGGAGAAGACATGTAGTTAGATGCGAAGATTGCGAACAGCATTGAAAGAGAGGAACTAAGTCTTCTGGCAGAGAAGTCCATTAATCTTAAAATTAGTGAGGTCATGAAGGGTGTTGTCTGGAAGTACTTCTTTGTACAAAGGAACTCTCTTCCCCAAAATGCTGCTCAGGCTGGACAACTGAAAATGTAAAAATTGAACTTAATGAATGTGTTTTGGTAAACTCATGAAGGGGCAGCACGGTGGCAAAGTGGTTAGCACTGCTGCCTCACAATGCCAGAGACTCGGGTTCAATTCCAGCCTTGAGCGACTATTTGTGTGGAGTTTGCATGTTCTCTTCATGTCAGCGTGAGTTTCCTCTGGGTGCTCTGGTTTCCTTCCACACTCCAAAAATGTGTAGGTTTGGATGGACAATACTGAATTGTCCCATAGGGATAGTCTTGGGTGGGATGTGTCAGTTCTGACTTGATGGACTGAATGGCTTCTTTCTGCACAGTAGGGATTAAGACAAATAAATAAGGATGAGATGGAGATCAACCCTAATCTAAAATTAAGGAATGAACGGGCTTGAGGGGCTCAATGGCTGCCTCTGTTTTTGCTTGTATGTCCACCGGGGGTTCATCCTTACCCCAAGACACCTTCAGATCTGTGGTATCTCATTGTGTTTTAAAGAATTGCTGTAAGATGGCCTTTAAAACAGATCCTTTAAAACAGAGATGAAGAGGAATTTCTTCAGAAAGAGGGTGGTGAATCTGTGGAACCTTTTGCCGCAGAAGACTACAGAGGCCAACTCATTGAGACAGAGATGGATAGGTTCTTGATTAATAAGTGGATCAGAGATTATGGGGAAAAGGCAGGAGAATGGGGATGAGAAATAAAATCAGCCATGATTGAATAGCGGAGCAGACTCGATGGGCTGAGTGGCCTAATTCTGCCCTTGTGTTTTATAGTCTAATGGTTGCAGTGACAAATCTTTCTCTGTTGTTCCCTTTGGCAACTAGAGGAGTTATGGAATTTCTTTGCCATAATAGACCTAATATCAACAAGTTGTGCCAATGACTTTTAAATCCATGTTCACACCACTTCATACGGACATCACACTGAGGATTACTACAATAAGCAAATCAGGCTGTCTGTGTTTATTCTATTACTACCACTTTGAGACTAGAATTGACCTCAGTGGAAGCTGACTTTTCCTGCATGGGTGAAATTCATCTTCTCAAGACAGCTGTGACAGTGTGCTTTTAAAAAAAATTCCGTGGTTCCTTGCAATAAATTTCAGATGTCAGCAATGCAGGCAGCTGATTTGGCAGCAGCTGCGATGATCGGTTATTATTGAAAATGTCTGCACTTTGAAGTAATATTTCAGTAGTTGTAAGATTCAATAGTATGTTTTGATCTAACGCTGTCAAAGCCTGCACTGCTTCTGAAGGTTGAAGATTGAGAGGAAAGGTTCAAGAGCTTCGGCTGCACTAACCTTGAAAGACCCTATATCTGGGATGTACTAGAGACCAACTGAAATAGGAAAGCTTAATCCTGAACAAAATTTCGAATTAAAGCGCAACTTCAAGACAAGAGAATATAGATGCAAACTGGTGATAGGAAGGTTGAGGATCATAGAATCCCTTTAGTACAGATGAAGGTCTTTTGGCCCATCGAGCCTGCACCTAACCCTATGTATTTACCCTGCTCATGTCTCTGATACTAAGGGGCAACTTTGCATGGCCAATCCACCTAACCTGCACGTCTTTGGAGCGTGGGAGGAAACTGGAGGAAATTCATGCACCCATGAGGAGAATGTGCAAATTCCACGCAGAGTGGATGGCAAGAGCAGCAAATGAAGGCAATAAGCATTTGTGTAGTGTTTTTAGTTTACAACAATGTCCGACTGTGTTTTACTGGAAACTGGGACAAAGAAGGGGATATTGGAAGGGGGTGAGGTAAAGTTTGCTTAGAGAGGAATTTGAAGTTTGTGCATTTACTGAGGGAGCCCAGCTGTTGCCTAGACTATTCAAAATTGCAAAATTTTGACTTTTAAAAACAAGAACTGAAGATAGCGGAAAGCAATCTGAAAGTTGGAGTGTGCAAATGCAAACGCTGAGGGGATGTTTGTCGAGTTGGCAGGTTCTGTCAGCACACACTGGCTGCCTTTTTATACGTTATTGTCAAAAGAAACAGGAAGATTTATCACAGTGCTTTCATTTGGAAAAGAAGTGACAGAGGTATGCAACGGAGCTGATTATTTCTATCAAGGGCAATTGTAACAAATTATATCTAACCAGCCCACAGCAAACTCTAAAACTTTAGTGACCAAAATACAGTGGAATGCTGGAATCTGAAACAAGAACAGAGTATGCTGGAAAAACTCTGCAGATCTGGCAGCATCCATCAAGAGAAGAGCGTGGTTAATGTTTCGAGTCATAGGCCATGTATCAGAACTGAAAAGAGGGAGAATGTTAAAGTGAAAGCAACTACAACAAAAAACCCAGCAACTTTAAGAACAAACAGCAGATGGCCAGGAGTGGGACAGAAGGAAGGGTTCTTTTGCAATGAGGCATGGAATATTTAAAAAGGAAGAAAGGGGTTTAAATGGAGGAGAAAGGTCAACATGTAAAGTTGCTGAACTCAACATTGAGTCCCAATCAGGAGATTAGATGCTGCTCCACCAATTTGTGCTTGGCTTTACTGGAGCACCGCAGTAGGCCCGGATGGACGTGTGGGTGTGAGAGCAATATGCTGAGTTAAAATGGCATGCAGTGGGAAGATTGAGGGTCACACTGAGTGAAGGTGTTTCGCAAAGCAGTCGCCCAGCCCGCATTTCCAGTATAGCGGGGACCATATTGAGAGCAGCAGGTACAATAGTTCAAATGGAAGTAATTACAAGTGAAACGTTGTGTAACCTGAAAGGAATGTTTGGGGCCTTGAAGGGTGAGGAGATAAAGGGAAAGGTATTACACCTTCTGCGGTTGCAAAGGAGTGTGTAGCAGGAAGGGGATGGGAAGTTGGCATGATAGAGAAATGGAACAGGGAGTCATGGAGGGTGCTATCTTTGTAATGCTGACAGGGAGGATGTGTTTAGTGATGGCATCATGCTGGAGTTGGGAAATGGCGGAGGGTAATTCTTTGGATGTGGAGACTGGTGGGGTGAATAGTGAGGACAAATGTGAAGTACTGCATTTTGGAAGATCTAATACAGGTAGGAAATATGCAGTAAATGGCAGAATCTTAAGAGTATTGATAGGCAGAGGGCTCTGGATGTACAGGTACATGGGCCATAGAAAGTGGTAATGCAGTTGGAGAAGGTAATCAAGAAGTTATGTGGCATTCTTGCCTTTATCAGCTGGTAATTTAATTTAAAAATTGGCAAGTCATGTTGCAGCTTTATAGAACCTTAGTTAGACTGCACTTGAAATGCAGTGTTCAATTCTGGTTGCTATAAGTACCAGAAGGATGTGGAGGCTTTGGAAAGGGTACAGAAAAGATTTACCAGGAAGTTGCCTGGAATTGAGGGCATTAGCTATGAGGAGAGGTTGGAGAAACTTGGTTTATTCTCACTGGAGCGACAGAAGTTGAGGGAAGACCTAATAGAAGTCTACGAGATTATGAGAGGCATGGACGGAGTGGATAGTCGGAAGCTTTTTCCCAGGGTGGAAGAGTCAATTACTAGAGGCATAGATTTAAGATGCAAGGGGCAAGGAGATGTACAAGGCCAATTTTTTACACAGAGTGGTGGCCTGGAAATCTTTGCCGGGGGAAATAGTGGAAGTGGATATGGTAGTGACTTTTAAAAAGCATCTTGACACGTACATGAATAGGATGGAAATAGAGGGATATGGTCCCTGGAAGAGTAGATGGTTTTAGTTAAGTTGGGCAGCCTGGTTGGTGCAGACTTGGAGGGCCAAAGGACCTGTTCCTGTGCTGTAGCTTTCTTTGTTCTTTGTAAGGGGGACCCTATCATGTTCTGGGAGAGAGGGGAAGAGGTGAGGGTAGAGGTGCAGGAAATGGATCTAGTTGGGTTGAGTGCCCTGTTAACCGCAGGATGGGGGAGATACCTTGGTGAAGGAAAAAGACAAATATGTCAGAAGCACCATTTTCAGAGGTGGCATGGTCAGAAAAAATGCAGTGGAGGAGGAAGAGCTGGGAGAATGGGATAGAATTCTTACAGGGAACAGCATGAGGAACTGTAGTTAACGTAGTTGTGGGAGTCAATGGGCTTGTAATAATATTGTCCGCCATCAAAAATGGAAACAGGTCAAGCAAGAAAAGCGAAGTGTCAGAACTGAACTACACGAACGTGAGAAAGGGTGAAAATTGGAAACAAAATTGATGAACTTATGCAGGTCTAGATGAGAGCATGAAGTGGCATGATACAGTCATTGTTGTAATGGAGAAAGAGTTGCAGGAATGGGTCTGAGCCTCTTTTTTTTTTTGCTCAAGTCATTTTTGCTGATCTGATTTTCCGTGTTTTGGGAATGAGATTGCCAAGTTTCTCCAGTCTGTCCGTTTCTCTCAGACAATGGTTCTGCTTATTTTCCAGATTGGAATGTCTTGTTCTTCAGTGGCCAGGGATGGGACATGCTGCTGTAGGTATTGTGAGAAGGGTTAGATTGCTGGCACCAGACCCCTTATGCCGTTTCAACATGAATCATAACCAGTGTCAGTAGATAGAAGTTGAGGGTACAAGTTTTGTACTGGCTTCCATGATGGGCTTCCCTCCTCTGTTGTGCCACTGGGGAATAATTACACATTGTACGTTGATGTGAGAACGTCACAGGATGTGCTGCCCCAAAGCCTAGCTTACCTTTTGGTGGTGCCTAATGAGAAATTCAGTTGCCTGGAGTTTAGGGCCATCAGAATACGATTAAACCGGCTAAAGCAAAGAATAAAAATCACTTGTTTAAACGATGGGTACAGGCAGAGGAAGAGAGCAGATTCATTGTTGGACAGTATTCCTATGTTATAAGAATTTCAGTTGCCTAAAGTCACAGAATGGAAAATTAACCATTCCACCCATCGAGTTTATGCTCCAGAATTGTGCCGCTTCCACCCCCTTCCTTTTTATCCAACTCCACCAGCACATGTTTCTATTCCTTTCTCCTTTGTGTTTATCCAGCTTCCCCTGAAATACTTCTCCACTATTGATCTCAATCATTGCTCATGGGAGCAAGTTTTCTGGTGTAACAAAGCTTTCCAAAATATACTCCCTTGTCCAGCCTCCCATCCATTAACTCTGTCTACACTTCCCACTGTCTTGGCAAAACAGCCAGTATGATTAAGGACCCCACACACCTCTCTTCCACCTTCTTCTGTCAGGAAAAAAAATACAGAAGTCTGAGGTCACGTACCAACCGACTCAAGAATAGTTTATTCCCTGCTGCTATCAGACTTTTGAATGGTCTTACCTTGTATTAAGTTGATCTTTCTTTACACCCTAGCTAT
This sequence comes from Sphyrna mokarran, assembly GCA_024679065.1. Classification (NCBI taxonomy): domain Eukaryota; kingdom Metazoa; phylum Chordata; class Chondrichthyes; order Carcharhiniformes; family Carcharhinidae; genus Sphyrna; species Sphyrna mokarran. The sequence continues at coordinate 22,460,753 of JAGIQG010000032.1, forward strand.
GAATGTAACAAAACATTGTGCACTCTCTTGTTTCCTTTTCTATGTATGGTATGTTTTGTCTGTACAGCATGCAAGAAACAATATTTTTCACTATATACTAACACGTGACAATACATCAAATCCTGGAAAGGTGGGGGGGGGTGGGGGTGTGCGGTGGAAATAAAGGCTGCTGCAATAGACAGTGCCCTCCAGCCCCTAGTTATCTCTTCAGATAACAAGGAAATTTGCCATAACTTTTAAAAATTGATTTATGGGATGTGATGTCACTAGCTGGGCCAGCATTTACTATCCATCCCTAACTGTCCTCCATTTCAGAGGGCCTTTGAGAGTCACCATATTGCTGTGGCTCTGGAGTGGTATGTGGGCTAGACCGGGTAAGGGCAGCAGGTTTCCTTCCTTAAGAGGACATTAGTGAACCTGATGGGTTTTTCTGACAATTAGCAATAGTTTCATGGACACCATCAGACTTTTAATTCCTGATTTTTTTTTTTATTATTGAATTCGAATTTCACCTATTTTAATATGTCTCTGCGATTCAAAGCATGGATAGGAAATAGGGTGACTGAGCAAAGGAGAGGCAGGTTTAGTCCAGAATAAGCCAAAGGAATAGGACTCGATCATAAAACAGCTATGTGGGCTCAGCCTTCAGCAAGCTAAAGCATGGCATAAAAATTTATGTGGGAGGTACCTCCCAACTTTAAGCCCCCCAACTGATGTGCCAGATTTCCGTTCTGAAGTTGAGCACTAAATCACAAATGAGTTAAATATTCCATTCCATTTTGCATTTTTTTAAAAAAATCATCGTTCCAAACAGAAACCAGTTAGTGTAATGTTTGGCTTCGCCAAGGTGAATGATGTGAAAAAGCGCGTGCTCTTTTGAGGTTTTTATTGGCTGGCGTGCTGTGGAAATATGGGATGGCAAGGCTAGAAGTGAGATGAGGTGATGAGGTGTCCTCAGATTCCACAGAGCTTATGTAAGCGCTGTGCTGTAGGAGTCTGCTTCGGCATCTGTTGCTGACTCTCTGTGCTGTGGGTTCCAGCCTCAAGGATAATTCCTTTCAATATTTCAGTAACTTGTCAAGAATGTTGGGACCCTGAATAGCTGCAGTGATTCTGAAAAGAAACACCTGAGGTGAGAATGCTTTTCTCCAGATCTAACACGTGCTTAGAAGTGTCTTGCGGGGCGCTGCAGTTTTGACTCTAACGCAATGGTTTCTAATCCTATCTGTGGTGGGGCTTCTATTCGAATCTCCACTCTCAAATCTCTGCAAGATGTACAAATGGAAATATTTCTTCTTGTTGCGGAAACTTATCACTGAATCTGGAACTGAAATTAATAAAGTGGCAATGACTGAAATCTGAAGTCGGCGGGGGTTGTGGGGGGTGGTACTCTGTACCCTTTACTCACACTCTAGCCTTTCTTGGGGGCATGGGTCAGACAGCTCTGTTTAAAAACTGATGGCAACACAGAATTGCAAGGCAGAATTTTTCACACCTGCACTGTACTTTTTGCAGCATGTTGACGAGTTGTTTTATCAAGGTGTTTGTGACTTATTACTCAGTGTGTTATCTCTTCCAGGTGTGAAGTGAAAATCGCATTCCATGAAATATCACATGGCCCCGATTTGGACTTCCAGATGAGTTTCTTTACCACAGACTTGCATGAACCTACTGGGAAGCGTTATTTTAAAAGGTGAGTGGGATCAATCAAAACCTGTCTCTGATAATGTCCCCGTTTCTTAGTCTGTACTCGGGGTCCCTGCAATAGGTGGCTTTCAAAGTTTGCCACGCTGACCTGCTTTCGATGATTCTAGATTGCTTATGTCCAGACATCTGATCTCTCAGATGGGATATCTTACCAGAACTCGCTTTGAAAGCCTATGAGTTGCATGAAAGAAAAAGTTGCTTTCGCTGAGGAATAAACATGCTTGGTACGTAGTAAATATAAGTCAGCAAATTCAAAATACAACAAAGTTCTCAAGAACGCTCTTTGGACGTTGGGGGCGTCTTCCCAGCCTGAATCAGACCTTTGACCTCATGGATCTTTTGGTAGTCCTCAGTTCAAATATGTAGCCTGTAATCCTACATATTTACTCTGCTAATCGTCCTGATACTAAGGGGCAATTTAGCATGGCCAGTCAACTTAACCCTGCACACCTTTGGATTGTGGGGGGGAACCCTGAGGAAACCCATGCAGACATGGAGGGAATGTGTAAACTCCACTCCATAACAGGCGACTGATAAGTTCAGTGGTGTGTAAGCAAGGGCATGTTAATAAGTCGTTCAAAGTTTGTTTAATTTTGTTTGAAGTGCATGGTTACTTGTAGCTTTAGAAGATGAATGGATTAAGTTGTTTAGGGAAACCGTGTACCACAATGCACACATGGCCCAGATGGAATTGCAGGTGGATGATTAAAGCTACCTTCCACCTGGGTTGTGTTGTTTCTATATTTGTTTGTTTCCTTCTTACGTTACAACCATCTCCACGTGTTGTGTGGATACTGGCCACCAATGTAAATATGCAGCAAGTGCTTGGAGCAGAGAAGCATAAGACCGAGGGAGGCCGTTTCATTAATTACAGGATGAGAAGAGTATGTATTGAAATGATTTTACTTGGTATGATTTTACTTTACTTTTGTCTCAGTGTTGGAAAGAAATATGAAGGGATGTGCATTTCTATAGCGCCTTTCACAACTTCTGAATGTACTAGTGTGTTTTAGCATCGTAGAATCCCTACAGTGCTAAAGGAGGTCATTCAGCCCGTCAAGTCTGCATCAACCACAATCCCACCCAGGCCTGTTCCGGTAACCCTACGTATTTACTCTGCTAATCGTCCTGATACTAAGGGGCGATTTAGCATGGCCAGTCAATTTAACCCCACAACCTTTGGATTGTGGGGGGGATCCCTAGGAAACCCATGCAGACATGGGGGGAATGTGTAAACTCCACAAAGATGTGATCTGAGGCCAGAATTGAATCCGGATCCCTGATGCTGTGAGGCAGCAGTGCTAACTGCTGTGTCACCAGTTAACTATTTTTGAAGTGTTGTGACTGTTGTAACGTAGGAAAAGTGGCAGCCTATTTGTTCATAGCAAGCTCCTGCAAACAAAAATGTAATAATGACCACATCATCCTTTTTTCCTTATGTCACAGAAGGATAAATAGTGACTGGGACACTGAGGAAAAGCTCCTCAAATGAAAGGTGTCTTGATTTGATTTACTATTGTCACATGTATTAGTATACAGTGAAAAGTATTGTTTCTTGCGCACTATACCGTTAATAGAGAAGGAAGTCAGAGAATGCCAAATGGAGTGTTACAGTCATAGCTAGGGTGTAGGGAAAGATCATCTTAATGCAAGATAGGTCCATTCAAAAGTCTGACAGCAGCAAGGAAAAAGCCATGTTCTTGAGTTGATTGGTATATGACCTCAGACTTTTTTATCTTTTTCCTGATGGATGAAGATGAAGAGAGAATATCTGGGGTGCGTGAGGTCCTTCGTTATACTGGCTGCTTTTCCAAGGCAACGAGAAGTATAGACAGAATCAATGGATGGGAAGTTGGTTTTCTTTTGCATCCAGTTTAGAGAGTAGTCATCTCATTTGAAAAATAGCACCTCCAGCAGTACAGTACTCCCTCAGTGCTGTTTGGGAGTGTCAGCCTTGGATTTTATGCTCCAGTCTTGAGTGACATTTGAATGCACTAACCACTATGTTCTAACCTTCTATGTTCTAACCACTGAGCCATCATGGCACTATTATCACAGTCCTTTATTCATCCAGATCATAGATTGATCAGGCTGTCCTGCATTATATGTGATGCAGATGCTTGAAGCTACTTAGCCCATCTTCTGTAGAAATCTAGGATCTGTTGCAGCATAGTGGCACAACGGTTAGCACAGTTGCCTCACAGCTGCAGGCACTGTACCATGGTTCCAGCCTGGGATGACTGTATGTCTGTATGGCATTTGCATGTTTTCCCTGAGTCTCTGTGGGTTTCCTTCTGGTGCCCCGGTTTCCTCCTCTAGACCAAAGATGTGCAGCTTAGGTGGATTAGTTTTGGCAAATAGGTGGAATGTCGGGAGAGGATCTGGGTAAGATAATTGGTGTGGGCTTGATGGACCAAATGGCCACCTTCTACACTAGGAATTCTGTGATAGTTCTCCTCTGCCTCACTGCTTCTCGAAGCACTGGAGTCAATACCTCAACTACTCCGAGCTGGGTACGGTCAGCCCAATAGCACTCCAGAATGTGTCTTTTGTATGCATGTTGTCTTGCCCTTCAGTCATGGTTTGATTTGCAATAACTTGAATTGATGCTGAATATAAAAATACACTATCTTTGTCTTCCTTTCAAAGCTGTTGCAGGGCTTTTTTCACGTTTCCGACCTCGGCACAATGGATCTAGATGTGGCTTTTCATTAACCTGCAATGTCTGCTCGCGCACAATGGTTTCTCTTTGAAATAAGTGGTCCCATATCCTGTCCAGCTGGCCTGCACATGGTAGATGGGATGAATTGGAAGGAAACCATGATGGTGCCTGCAACAGTGGCGAGGACCTTTTTTGCAGGGAATGGGGCTGGCACATCTGGTCAGTGGCTGGATCTCTGGGTTGGTTTGGGACTTGGACCAGCTGGAGAGTGGAGATGGCTTCTTGGTCCGTTCACAGTTCTGGTGTTTGTGTCTTCCACGTGGGCAACAGCCCCCAGCAGAATGAATGCATGAGGTTGTTGTCTAATTGGAACACTAAACCATGCATGAATATGTTCATTCATCACCCTGGCAGCATGTTGCCCAATTCTGTTGCCAACACTTTCGTGTCTAGACATGAACGCTCAGTTTACAGGGGGGGAAAAAAGGAAGAAAAGAGGATACTTTGCGAATCCCAATTCTTCATAGGGGTTTCTTGAAAAATCTTAGTGGTTTAGGCAAATATTAAAGATCCTGCATGTTATTTAAAGAAATGTGGAAAGTTCTCCTATTCATCTGACTAAAATGCATTCTTCAAACAACATGCAAAGAAGATTTTTTTAGTTGATTATCACTTTGCTGTTTTTGGGATCTTGCTATGCATATACGAGTCGTGTTAATGCCCCGGTGTGCCTTAAAACATACTGCTTTGATCAAATCTTTGGTCATTTGTGCTTAAAATCCCCTGCTGGTGTCAAATTCTATCAAAGAGACTTGGAGCACTTTACTATGTTGGAGGTGCTATTTGAATATAGTTTTTTGCTATATGTTTCAAAATGCAACTACTTTCTATTTTAAAGTAACTCCTCTGGTATGAAACACTTTTGAGAGGTCTCCCTGGAGATGTGATATTTGAGAGGTCTCCTCAGAGATGTGATAAGATCTTGTACAAATGCATTTTTTTCCTAAGCTACGACTTTACTTTTCTATTGAAGGGATGGAACACTTCTCAAAGGCTTTGTGCCAGTGTCTGCTAATGGCTCTTTACCCTCCTGGGGAAAGCTTCAAATTTCCTGGGCTCAATTTGTTTAAAGTTAAAGTTTAAGGTTTATTTATTAGAGCCACAAGTAGGCTTGAATTAACAGTGTAGTGAAGTTACTGTGAAAATCCTCTAGTTGCCATACTCTGGTGCTATTCAGGTACACTGAAGGAGAATTTAGCATTGCCAATGCACCTAACCATCATTGTTGTTTGGACTGTGGGAGGAAACCAGAGTCCCCAGGGGAAACCCATACAGACACGGAGAACGTGCAGACTTCACATAGACTGACTCAAATCAGAAATCAAACCTGGGTCTTTGGCACTCTGAGGCAGCAGTGTTAACCACTATGCCACCTTGCCGCTCTAAAGGGAATTGAGTTCCCAAAGACTTGCTGTGAAGTCTGTGAGTAATCTTTGATTTACTATCCTCAATAAAGCAGAGGAGGTGCCTAAATTAAGTGCTCACATCCTAGGAGGGTGAAGGTCAGGGGGCTTCAGCCATGAACTTCTAACTCCCAGGTGAATGCATGACATTAGATAACTTTCACCAGAATTACATCCAGCATTGAGTTTTAAGATTTGAGGTTCACCTTGAGAAGTTTCAGCAGAGGAATTCTTGCGGTCACAGGAGCTCTGATATCAGGGATATCATAGACAGATATGGTTCATTTCTAAATTTTTTTTTACATCAAATTATTTTGGAGGAGGACTTTTTTGCGAGAATGTGAAAATGGCGAGCAAAGTGGGTATTTGAGGTGGGTGTCATAGCTCATTGAAGCCAAATCTAGGTAAGCGCATGAGGTAGAAAAGAATAGGAGATGTTGAAAGGATTAGATGAAGAAAGACGAATGTAGCACTTATTTGGATCTGTTGAAGTTAGCATCCTGTTTGTATGCTATGTAATACTGTATTGTGAGGAAACATAATGAAACCACAGTAATTGTGGCATTTCTTTTCTTAAGGAATACCTTTTCCTCTCCCTTGTCTATATAGAACATAAAACTTATCTCAAATGGCTAAACTTTCAGCCATCTGTCCTAATACCTCCTATGCGTCTTGGTTAAAAATGCTGCTCTTGTAAAGCACTTTGGAATTTTTTGATATAGCTAAACATGCGATAGAAACACATGTTGTTTCCCTGCTGCCTATATCAGCTACTACACGTGGAACAATGTGCAGGATATTTGGGTGAGAAGTGGGTTTCAAAGACAAGTGGTTAGCCCTGTTGCCTCACCGCCAGGGACCCAAGTTTAATTCCAGCCTTGGGTCACTCCACACAATGTGGAGTCTGCATGCTGTCCCCGTGTCTACATGGGTTTCCTCCAGGTGCTCCGGTTTCCTCCTCCTCTCCAAGAGTGTGCAGATTAAGTGGATTGGCCGTATTAAATTGTCCCTTAGCGTCCCTCATCTTGGGACACTACAGTGTAGTTTAGGGCAATTAACAGGATACATAGATGGGGTTACAGGGATACAGTTGAGATTGTTGTCTGAGAGTCAGTGCGGACATGATGGGCCAAATGGCTGTCTCCTGCTCTGCTGGGATTCTAGACTAAAGACGATCAGATCAAATATTCATTTTCTCTCTTGCTGTAACTTGAAAGTGGGGAAACAGACACAAGGGATTCAGATGAAAGAAATATCAGTTCTCTTAAACCAATTTCAGTTTCATCAGGAATCAGGTTGCCAAGAAAGCAGTCATCCTCCTTTTCCTTTTAATACTGCCCCCCACCCCCACACACAACAAAAAGACAAAACCTCTGTGGTTTTACAGACATTGCTGCAGGTTCCACCCCAGGAAAACATTTACAGCGAGTGAAGCAGTGACAGTCTGTGCTGCAGTGGTTACAGTAATGACAAACACATGGGCTGCTCTGCTTTGAGCGAGATGTTTGTAGCTGCACTGATGTGGCTTTCTTTCTTTCTTTTCTTTTTTTCTTTCCAGATGACTTAGACTGACTGTGCATGTGTGTGTGTATTGTACAAGCCTGGAGTGTGGTGGGGCTGTGCTGGGCGAGCCATTGCTCACTGAAGCCGACTTGAAGCATGTAAGCAGGCCACAAGCATTTGGGTAAGCCTCCAGTCTAATTTTTAAGCTGAGCCAGCTACATCTGTGTCGTCCGAATCTACCGAGACGATGCGAGTGCCTTTTGTTGCCAAAATCTTACCCTAGTTAACCCCAGATTTAAGATTGCAGTGGGGTTAATTATGACCTTGGGGCAGGGAGTGTGGAAAAGGTGGAAGCCAGATGTAAAGATTAAAAGAAAAAGGCACTTAAAAAAGAGGTGTAGGATCAAATAATTGAATGATTATTTTAGGAGAGTCTCATATGCTGAGCAAACTGTGTCCCAATAGTTTTCTATTACTCAGTCGTTCAGTTTTTATGAAGTTTTATCACATTTCAGGAATATACATTTTTTTGAGTCAAACTAAAATAACACATTTTCATACCTGGATGTATCTATGATTTTTTTTTCCAGAACAGGAAGAATGTTTGTCTACTGTCACCCAAAGGTACATTGTCTCAAAAGACATGTACTTGTCCTTCCTATGCACAGATGGAATAAGAACCAACTACCACCACCTTGAATATTCTGCTTTTGTAGTAAAATTCCAACACCTCGTGGGGATTATCCTTTGTACCTCAGCAGTGTGATATTTGCCACTTTGTCACCCTCATCATGCTAGTCCTGATGCAGGTTCTAAGAGGAGCAGCGCCAGAGACCTAGGTTCGCTTCTGGCCTTTGTGACTGTGTGGAATTTGCACGTTCTTCCTGTATCTGCATGGGTTTCTTCTGGGTGCTCTGGTTCCTCCCACAGTCCAACGATGTACAGGTTAAGTGGATTGGCCATGCTAAGTTGCCTCTTAGTGTCCAAAGCCATATAGGGTAGAGGGATTAGCGGGGTAAATACATGGGGTTACAGGATTGGACCTGGATGGGTTGCTCTGTCAAAGGGTTAGTGCAGACTTGAGGGGCTGATTGACCCTCTTCTGCACTGTACAGATTCTTTGATTCCCTATGAATGTTTAGCCGAGAGATTATGGTGTCTGGAAGGATTTCACAATTAATTTCTTCAAAGTCTTGCCCACACCCACCCCCTCCTCAGAAAATGTGAATTATCTCGAAAGGTTATGGCACTGAAGATTGTTCATGATATAAGTGAATTGAATGCTGTGTTAATATTAAGGATTGTCTCGAGCATTAACCTTTGCTTTGCTGTCCAATTAAATATTGTTTTCCATAAACCTGTCCTCTGTCAAAACCTCAACATTATACTTTTTTTTACTTCATCTGTCACCTGATGGAAGAGATTGTGTCTCATGGCTCCTGCCTGTTTCTGAGATCAAGTGGGTTAGTGATATTGGGTAGGTTAGATGGTGCCTGTTGAGTGTCTGTGTATTGATTTTAGACCATTTCTGCTCCTCTGATGTGTCAAGTCCACAATCACCCTTCCCTTCTACTAATGTTAAGTTCCCAAGCAATTTCTGTGTTTTAAACTGTTGTTAGTTTAGTCTGATTAAAGAGCGTTATGTTACAGCTTCCAACCCCACAACTCTCAGTTATCTCTGCATTACCCTGGTACTGTTCTCTTGTGGATTCCTGATTTTAATTGTTTCATCATTGATGGCCTTGCCTACAGCTGTCTGGGCTCTAAGCAATGGAAATTCCTCCTTAAATCTCTGCCTTTCCACTTCCCTCATGCCTTTAAAACATTTCTTCAAAATGTATCTCTTTGAGCAACCTTTTGATGAAGGGCCTTATTGTATCCCTGTGTTGCTTGGTGCCAAATTTTCCTTACAGTAACTTGAGATATGAAAGGAGTTGCATAAATGTAAGTTAGTTTGTGGTTTCTGGTGTTTAAAACTACATTCACAGCCTAATGGAGTTCAACAAACTTTGATTCCAATCCAGTTGAACATTGTAATCACTTGGACTGTAACCAAAGGAAACATGTGTCAGCTATCAAAAAATGTTATTATTTATTTAAATAGTGCTGCATTTTGCTGGTTTTATTGAATTTCCCCATCTCTCATTGTCTGTAATCAGCTATTCTCCGTTTTTGGTTATATAAAGATGGCATTATTTTTTTATGTGGTGGCGATCGCATTCTGCTGAACCCATGAATGCTAATTTAAAACCATAGAGATTTACAGCACACTAAATAACCATTCAATCATAGGATCATCAGAGCAAGCCAGACTAACCCCACTATTCTGCTGTCCTCAAACCCTATCTCTTCATCTACTTCAGATATCTGTCTATCCTTATCTTAAATGGTACTTGTATGGTGATGTAATAAATTACAAACTAAAGATGCATTTATCAAGTTTCTTACCTATTCAGAAATCTTAGTTGGCACGGTGGCTACTGCCTCATAGCACCAGGGACCCAGTTTCAATTTCTGGCTTAGGTCAGCGTTTCTGTGAAGTTGTGTGTGTTCTCCCATGTCTGTGTGGGTTTCCTCTGGGTGCTCCCACAGTCCAAAAGATGTGCTGGTTAGATGCATTGATCACGTTAAATTCTCGCTCAGTGTATCCGAAGAGGCGCCACAATATGGCGATTAGGGAATTTTCACAGCAACTTCATTGCAGTGTGAGCTTACTTGTGATACTAATAAATAAACTTTAAACTTAAAACTAATTTTAGGTCCTTATTAAAGGGAGGAGCATTTTCCAACTCTTATCAGTGTTGAAATTACTTGAACAGAAATATTTGCTGCGCTACTAAGGAAAGTGCAGATGAATGGAGCTAATTGGACAGTTTTCCTAAGGCCAACATGGACATATAAGACCGAACAGCCTCCTGTGCCGGGGAGGCCCGGTGGTATGCCTAATAGTATTATCATTAGACCAATAATCTGGAAACTCAGCTAATGTTCTACAGACCCAGGTTCAAATCCTCCCACAGCCAGTAGTGGAATCTGAATTCAATAAAAATTATCTGGAATTAAGAATCTACTGATGACCACTGTTGATTGTTGGAAAAACCCACCTGGTTCACTAATGTCCTTTAGGGAAGGAAATCCTTTAGTCCTTACCTGGTCTGGCTTACACGCGACTCCAGAGCCACAGCAATGTGGTTGAATCTTTACTGTCCTCCAAGGGCAGATAGGGATGGGCAATAAATGCTGGCCCAGCCAGCGACGCTCATGTCCCACAAATGAGTTTTTAAAAAATTCCCATCGACCTGAGTTGCTCCTGAGGTTAACACTGGCAGCTTTGTAGGAATTTGATGTCTGTGTCAATATGCATGATCTTCTTGGAGAAGATGGTTTACCTCAGACTGTTTCCCCTAGTCCAGTGCTGGCATTCCACATTGGCTTCAGGGGAAAAAGGAAATTAGAGAAAATCTCAAGGTTTGAGGGGTGGGTGAGCTTGGAAAAAGAGAGTGTTCAGGACCCACTCTCAGCACTTCTGTTTGGAGCTATTCTTTCAAAGAACAAAGAAAAGTACACACAGGAACGGGCCCTTCACCGATCATGATGCCTTTATTCTTTATTCATTCTCTGACTGACCAGTATTTATTACCCACCCCTAATTGCCCGAAAGCAGTTGAGAGTCAACCACATTGCTCTGCCTCTGGAGTCACATGTATGCCAAGTAAAGATGGCAGATTTCCAGATGGGTTTCTCAGCCAATTGACAATGGTTTCATGGTCATGGTAAATTTTTAATTCCAGATATTTTTATTAATTGAATTCAAATTCCACCATCTACCATGGCGGGATTCGAATTCATGTTCCAGAACATTAACTGAGCTTCTGGATTAATAGTCTAGCGATAATACCGCCAGACCATCGCCCGCCCCCGCCTAAACTAAAACCGTATGCACTCATATAGTCTGTATCCTTCCATTCCCTTCCTATTCATATATTCGTCTAGATGCCCCTTAAATGATTTGATTTGAATTATTGCCACATGCATCAACATAGCGAAAAGTATTGTTTCTCATATGCTCCACAGGCAAACATACTGTTCATAGAGAAGGAATCAAGAGTGCAGAATGTAGTGTTAAGTCATAGCTAGCGTATAGAAAAAGATCAACTTAATGCAAGGTAAATCCATTCAGAAATCTGACAGCAACAGGGAAGAAGCTGTTCTTGAGTTGGTTGGTGTGTGACCTCAGACTTTTGTATCTTTTTCCCGATGGAAGAAGGTGGAAGAGAGAATGTTCGGGATGCATGGAGTCCTTAATTATGCTGGCTGCTTTGCCAAGGCAGCGGGAAGTGTAGACAGAGTCAATGATGGGAGGCTGCTTTCGTACCTGCTCCCACCACCTCCCCAGGCAGTGCATTCCAGACATTCACCACCCTATTTACCCCCCAAAAGGGCATTTTGTGTTTGCACTATTTTAATTCAGGTTCCAGGAAGCAATACACTTGAGCCAGTGAGTCGACTGCGGGTGAAGGAGAGCCAGGTTTAGTTGTGTAAGTGCTGAGAGAGCTGGCTCCCAAATGCTGGTCCCTCAAGATCAAACAGCAGTATAAAATTACTTTGCAACTTGCAGGAGGTTTGTTGTAAATGTTTAAACGGCAGCACAGCATCTCTGCTGTGAATAGCTCGTATTTAACACCGATGGGCATGTCCCGAAAACCACTGTGGAAGTGTCTGCTGCCAGAAGCCTCAGGACAAAATGTAATTTTCATTGTTCTTTATATGAGCTATTGGACTCCTGCTTCTGCACTCTCAAAAATAACTTCCTACAGCAGTGTTTCTTAAACTAACACAATGTTCATTCACTGTATCTCACTGGCTGATCTTGGTCTAATTTTTTTAAAGTTTATTTATTAGTTGCAAGTAGGTTTACATTAACACTGCAATGAAATTACTGTGAAAATCCCCCAGTCACTACACTCCTGCGCCTATTCGGGTATGCTGAGGAAGAATTTAGCATGGTCAGTGCACCTAAGCAGCACGTCTTTCAGACTGAGAGAGGAAACTGGAGCACCTGGAGGAAACCCACACAGACATGGAGGAGAAGGTGCAAACTCCACACAATTACCCAAGGCTGGAATTGAACCTGGGTCCAACCACTGCTCCAATGTGCACGATGAACATTAAAGTTTCACAGTTGTGGCCCCTCACACTCCTCTCCCTAAAGCAATTTCAATTTAAGAAATCACAACCGTGAGGTTGCATTTGAGTCATGGTCTGAACGTCTGCAATCTGATGAAGTACCTTTTTGTATATACCCAAGTGCCAGCCAGATAAACACGTGGCAAGTCCCTAAAAACAACAATGAGATAATGATAGTCTGATTTTAGTGATATTTATGCGATAAGTATCGGCTAGGATCTGGGTGGCCTGTCCTTTTCTTTAAGTATTATTATCATGGGATCTTTTATTTTGATCTGAGAGGGTTGACTGTGCCTTGGCCCAAAGTCTTATCCAAAAAATGGCACCCGTGACGGTACAGCACTCCCTCATTACTGTGCTGGTGAGTCAGCTTAGATTCTGTGCTCCATGACATTATCCGAACATTCCATTCTCATTGTTTGCTCTCACAGGATGTTGCAGTTTATAATTAACAAAATTAGTATAATTATTTCTCAAAATATAATAGGAAGTGTTTTATCCTGCCTTCATGTGAGTGATGATGAGTTTGAGGTTTCCTATTTTAAGTTCCCGAAAGCACTTTTACCTCCTTCCCTGGGCTGGAAGTGAGAACGGTCATTATGTGATGTGGTATTTTATAGAGTTTCTTCATGATCAAGCTCAGCAAATCAGACTAGCGCCAACAAGATTGAATACATAATTGAGCCCTTATATTTCCTCCAACTCTGCTGTTTTGTACATCCTCGATTTAATTGCCCACCGTCTTCATATGCCTGGACCCTGAGCTCCATCTCTTGCTTGCTTATTTAAAGTCTAGATCTTTGACCGAGCTTTAATTCTAATATCAAGTGTGTCTCGATGTCCAGTTTTGTTGTAGAACACCTGAGGATGCTTTACTGTATTTGACACATTATGTAAATGCAGATAATTTATAGAGCGCAAGGGATGCTTGGTCTGTACCAGGCTGTATCACAGCTTGGTATGGCTCCTGCTCTGCCCAAGACTGCACAAAAATACAAAAGATCATGAATGTAGCCCATGCATCTCACAAATCAGTCTCCCATCCATTGAATCTGTCTACACTTTCTGCTGCCTTGGAAAAGCAGCTAGTGTGATCAAGAACCTTCCAGACATTGTCTCTGCCACCTTCTTCCATCAGGGAAAAAGCTACAAGAGTCTGAGGTCAAGTTCCAATTGACTCAGGAACAGCTTCTTTCCTGCTGCCATTAGAATTTTGAATGGACCTGCCTTGCATTAAGTTAATCTTTCTTTACACTGCAGCTATGACTGTAACACTACATTTTACCCACTTTCCTCCTCTGTGAACGGTATGGCACGCAAGAAACAATACTTTTCACTGTATACTAATACAAGTAGTAAAGTTTTACAACACCAGTTTTAAATCCAACCAACTTATTTGATAGTAAATTCGCGAGCTTTCGACTTTATAGCCTTCGTCAGGCAAATGCAGTGTTCTGGTCTGCAATAACACTCGTATCCACACAGACAGTTACAGATTGCTGATTAGAATGCGAATCATGACTACTAATACATGTGACAGTAATAAATCAAATCAAATCAGGTTGGGGGTGTTATGAAAGATCATGACTTGAAATATTAACTGTTCCACTGATGCTACCTGACCAGCTTGTTTTCCAGAATTTTGTTTTATTTGAAATTCACAGCATCCACAAATTTGTAAGTGAAGCCTTGTAGATACATCTGCATTTTTTCAGTTTATGATTACTTGTTTTAATTTATTATTGCCACATGTATTAGTATACAGTGAAAAGTATTGCTTCTTGCATGCTATACAAAGCATACTATACATAGAGGAGGAAAGGAGAAGGTGCAGAATGTAGTGTTACAGTTATAACTAGGGTGTAGAGAAAAATCAGCTTAACGCGAGGTAGATCCATTCAAAAGCCTGGTAGTGGCAGGGAAGAGGCTGTTCTTGAGTTGGTTGGTACATGATCTCAGACTTTTGTATCTTTTTCCCGATGGAAGAAGGAAGGGAGAATGTCTGGGGTGCACGAGGTCCTTAATTAAGTTGGGTGCCTTGCCAAGGCAGTGGGAGTTGGATGTGCCAGGATTTAAGTGGCTTAATAATAAGCATTTGAGTATTGGCTTTGTAACTTTAAGGATGAAGTAATTTCTTTGAAAATATATTTATATCACACCTTAATGTATCCCTAAATGTGCTAAAGCAAAGATATAACTAAATAACCAATTACACTTTTTTTGAGGGAAGAATGTTGGCCTGGATGCTAGGGAATTTTCCAGTCTCTTATTGTGAAGTGCTACAAGACTGTGGTTTATCTTTTGAATTGGCATTGCCAATGATGCAGCACTTACACACTAATGGGATCAAAATGTCAGCCCAGATTATACACTCAGTTCTTAACGTGAACATATTGCAGATGGGATAACCTGCCAATAATTATTAAGGACAGCGATCAGCACTTCTGCCTCACAGTGCCAGGGACCCGGGTTCAATTCCAGCCTTGGGTAACTGTCTGTATAGTGAGCACGTTCTCCCATGACTGTGTGGGTTTCCACCCACACACCAAATATGTACAAGTTAGGCGATTGACCATGCTAAATTGCCCCTTACTATCAGGGAGATTATGAGAGTAAATATGTGAGGTTAAGGGGATGGGGCCTGGGTGGGATTGTTGTTGGTGCAAGCTCGAAGGGCCTCAAGGATTCTATAATCGTGAAGGAATGGCCAGTAAATGTCCAACTCAAGATGGTGTGAGAGTTGGAGCAGAGCTTGGAGGTGGTGGCATTCCCCTAGTCCTGCTACTCCATGTCCTGATAAGCAACAGAGATCGTGGGTTTGGGAAGAGCTGTCAAAGAAGCCTTGGTGAGGAACTGTAATGCATCTTATGGATGATGCTATTCAGATCTGCTAGTGGACATTTACAACAGTTGATCTTGTGGCTTTAGCGAAACAGCCGCTACGCCTCAGAGTAGTACATTGACATTGCACTCCTGTCCTTAATAAAATACCACATCATCTGACCAACTGCGCCAGTTGGTTTTAAAGACCAATCAGTGGTATGCAAAACCACAGAAGATTTCATTCCTCCTCATTCTAAAACGGGGAGGAAGTGAGTTCTTGTCAATAAATTAAAATAGAATTGTTTGCATTCAATTGTGGGGAGATTAACCTCGCCTTTTAATGATGAAAGGCAGAATGCCCTTTTTCTCCATAATTAACTATATTCTAATGAAATTGAGGTATTTTAAACTGTAATTTCGGTGCATGATATTTTTGTTGTGTGCCATTTGTAACTTGTGTTAGAAACACAGGACAATAAGAGCTGGAGTAGGCCATTCAGCCCATTGAGTCTGCTCTGCCGTTCAACATGATCGTGGCTGGCCCTCTATCTCGACGCTATATGCTTGCTCTCCCCCACTAATCCCGTGACCAAAAATCGTTTCTTCTGGTGGTGCGGTGTCTGGAATAAGGCAGTAACTCATTCTGAAAGCATTCTTGCTGTTTTAGTTTACGACATTCAAATTCATTTGCCCTGTGTTTTGAAACTGGTGCCCGTGAGAGAATCCTGTGGAATCAGACAAATTTATGTTTTTCTAGGATTGATCAAAACGCGAGTTATTTACCACAAATGTCATAAATTTTTCCCATAAATGATTTAATAATGTTATTTTCATTATATATTAGAAAACTTTCATTGGAATGATATTTCTGTTTTCCTCTAGGTAACTGCTTGTGTCTTTCAAATGTTAGAATAAAGCTCTCTGCGCTGATAATTCCATCCTTGCATTTGAATCGCTCCATGGTCTTTCCCTTCCCAATAATCTTTCAGCTTCTCTAGTCCTCTGTTACCTTCGCACTCCTCCAATTCTGACCACTCGTGCATTCACCACCACCATTGGTGGCCAGGCCTTGCCTGCGTAGAACCTAAGCTATGGATTTCCTCCCTAAAGCTCTCTGTTCACCTTCATCCCCCTCTCCCCTAAATACAACAGTTATTAAAACCTCCCTCTTTAATCAATATTTTAGTCGCCTGTCCTTTTCTTTGTTTCAGCTGAGTCTGTGCCAAATCCTTTGGATGATAATCCTGTAGCAAGCCTTGTGATATTTAACAATGTTACACGTGGTCTGTAAAAATACAAGTTGTTAATGTTACAAAAACAGGAAATGCCGGAAGATCTCAGCAGGTCTGACAACATCTACGAAGAGAGAGAGAGAGAAAAACAAAGGGTCATCCTCACTCAACATTGGATCTATTCTCTCTCCACAGATGCTGTCAGACCTGCTGAGGTTTTCCAGCATTTTTCTGTTTTCATTTCTGATTCCAGCATCCGCGATATTTTGCTTTAATCAAGTTGTTGATGTGGTTTGGTCTCTCCCCTGCAGAGAAATGACTGCCTTATGGCATTCTAACTCTTCATTATTCTGCAAGTAGAGTTGCCCATTAGTGATGTCTTGCTGGGTTAAAATGTTATTTTTTTGTTTGTATGGGCCCTTCAAGGGGGTACAAATTTTTTTTCTGACTTTTAGTATTTATGTTTTAACCAGATTTTTTTTCTATCTCTTTGTCCTTTTTCAGGAGACAGGTTCCTGCAATCTTTCCTGCCACTTACTAGTTCATGTCTGACCGGCTGCGTGCAAATGACCAGCAACACCCTGCTGTGATAATTGGCCAGAGAAACCAAGGACGGAAGCTGTGTCTTGACACAACAACATCTTGTGAACTGAACCTATTAAGCATTTCCATTAGAGTTTAGCTGCAGTAGAAAGCCCTGGGCCTGCTCTGAGCAGAATAATTAGCTGTTTGGTGGCCTGTTGTTGATCAGAGGTTTTCCTTTGAAGGTCTGTCCTGCCCATATAAAAGTTAATGGGCACCCATGCTTACTACCTTTAGCTCTGAGCGAATAGGACACAGGTTAACATTAATAAAATCAAAGCTGGCGCCATTCCATGGAAATTCAGTGGGGGCCTCACCTAGAATGGACTGGTGTTCCACTGCAGGGCAAGAGATAAAACGCAACCAGAGCCTGCTGAAAGAGGCCTGTCCATGCTGAAGCACTGCAGACTCATCTGACTTCCAACACGTTCAAAGTTCCTTTTCCCTCTCTCGGTGACCAAACTGACTAAAACCAGCCAAATTCTCTGCTGGCTGCCTTCCATTTTGCCAACACTAACGAAACTGCCTAATCAGAGTTGGCCGCATTTGTGGAGAACCCGATGTTCCATGGCTTTAACTCAAGACTGTCCTGAAGCTGGCTAGATCTAGAAGCAAGCTCTACGTCAATGAGGTGACGAGTCCTTCCTGAGAGAGAGAGAGAGAGCTGGCAGCAATCCTTGGGGTGATGCCTCGCCGAGGCCTGCTGATGCAGGCTTGGACACGGCGCCTACTGCTAGGCCTCGCTCTGTTTTTCTGCCTCATCTCCCTCTTGTATTTGCTAGAATGCACGCCGCGGCCGGATAACGATCCCCTCCTGCTTGGCATTCCAGGGAAACCTTACGGCAAAGAATACTATCAGGCCCTCCTGCAGGAACAGGAAGAACACTACCTGACCCGTGCCGCAAGCCTCAAGCGACAGATCACTCAGCTGAAGCAGGAACTGCAGGAAATGAGTGAGAAACTGAAATCTGTGCAGGAGAAGAAGGGGCCAGCTCTGACTGGTGGAGGAGGAGGAGGCCAGAACAGCAAGGAGAGTTTCCCCAACGACTTGCTGGAGTTCTTGCACTCCCAGATTGACAAGGCTGAGGTTAGTGTGGGTGCCAGAGTGCCCAGTGAGTACGCGGTGGTGCCCTTTGAAAGCTTCACTCTGACCAAAGTGTACCAGCTAGAGATGGGCCTGACCCGACATCCTGAGGAGAAAGCCGTGAGGAAGGATAGGAGGGACGACTTTGCTGAGGCCATTGAGGCGGGTTTGGAGGTACTGAATAATCCTGAGGAGGAGGAGGAAGATAACGATGATGAAGCTGATGATGACCGAGGGCAGAAACACACCTACACTGAGAACGACTTTGTAGAAGGTGCAGTATCATTTATATTTTATATTCCATGATGGGTGCATAGTAGAGCAATAGAAGGATGAAATGGAGAAAAACTTGATTTATGCGGCGCTCAATCACGGAACCTCCCGAAATGTAATCGCTTTTGTAACGTGGTAGCCAATTTGTAGATGTACTCCCACACAGTTTGTAGAGGTGTTGATTAAGTAATTAATATTTGCTGAAACATTGGGGAGAACTCTCCTACTCTTCTTTGAATAATGCCTAGGGAGTATCCTGAGAGGGCAGACAAGTTTAGCATTTCATCCAAGCAACAGAAAGTCTGAATGCCAGACACCTCGGTCCTCCCGTGGAGTATTGGCCTAGGTTTTTATCCTTGAGATTCCGGAGTGAGGTTTGCCACTTGTTGCGTTGTTGTACTGTTAAAGAGTTATGTAGTCCTGTCGAGGCGTGTTTTAGCCAACAGGATCCCACTACTTTTAATGCAAACAGAAGTAGTGCTAAAGGAGACTATTTTGTCCATCACTTTTCTACTGGCTCTCCAAGTGAGCAACTCAATTAGTTCCATTCCCTTGTCTTTGCTGCATAAATCTGCACGTTTGTTCTCTTCAGATAACAGCCTAATTCCCTTCTGAATGTTTCAGTTGAACCTGCCTCTGCTGCTGTGGGGCAGCACGGTGGCAGTGTGGTTAGCACTGATGCCTCACAGCACCAGGGACCCAGGTTCAATTCTGGGCTTGGGTCACTGTCTGTGTGGAGTTTGCACGTTCTCCCTGTGTCTATGTCGGTTTTCCCCCAGGTGCTCTGGTTTCCTATCGCAGTCCAAAGATGTGCGGGTTAGGTTGATTGGCCATTCTAAATTAACTTTAGTGTCAAGGGGATTAGCAGGGTAAGAATGGGGCAGTATGCAGGGATGGGGTGGATTGTGGTCAGTGCAAACTCAATGGGTTGAATGGCTTTCTTCTGCACTGTAGGGATTCTACGATTCACCACATTCTCAGGCAGTGCATTCCAGACCCTAACCAATTGCTGTACGATAAAAGCTTTCCCTCCTATCACTGATGCTGTTTTCACCTCCTGCGACCTCTTGTTCTCAATCTTCTCATTCTCGATTCTTTTCTTTTCTCCCTATCTATTCTGTCGAGAGCCATTCTCATTTTGAATATCTCTATCACATCTCCTCTCAGCCTTCTTTGCTCTAAGGGAGAACGATCCCAACTTCTGCACTGATGCTCCTCATTCCAGGGACTGTCTTCGTGAATAAGCATTCAGCCACTTGGTATGTTGACTTTTAACGGAGCTGTTGCTGTTCTAGAACTGGACTGGTGTTCTAGTGCGTTACCATGGGAGTATAATGACATTGCACTATCATTGGCACAATCCTTCAGATCAGTCCCAGATTTTCACCTCTGATAGTTCAGTAATTGAATGTTGAGGAATGCATGGTACTGACGGAGAAAGAACAGGATGTTCTCTGTTCCGCCAGGAACTTCTGTCAACACCTCCACGAGCTGGGTGTCTGGTTAATCATCTTCATTCCTTCTTGTGGGATTTGACTTGTTGAAAGCGTCATGGCCAGAATTTTACCACCTCCGCCTGCCATGGGAATCAGAGTGGGTGAGGGACGGGACCATGGAAGGGCCTGTTGATGTCAGGTGGGATTTTACAGTTTTGGGACAAGTCAGACTGTAAAATCCCACCCCACGTCTTTCCCTTAAAAAAAAATCTAACAGTGAAATTGCACACTGAACACCAACACATCACTGATCAAGTGGCATTTGCTTCTATGTTGGGTGTGTCAGCCAGTGTGAGAACTGGCAGAATTCCAGAGAATAGATTAGCATAATAGCAAGATAGAACTTGCATTTGTACAGTGCCTTTCATGCCCCCAAGACATCACAAAGCAATACACAGCCAGTAAAGTACTTGCTTCAAAGTGTGGCTGTTGTTGCAAGTACAAAACATGGCAGCCAGTTGGTACACAGCAAGCTCCCAAAAACGATGTGATAACTGATTTGTTATTGTCACATATATTGGGTTACAGTGAAAAGTATTGTTTCTTGTGCACTGTATAGATGAAGCATGCTGTTCATTGACTACATAGAGGAGAAGGAAGGGAGAGAGTGCAGAATGTAGTGTTACAGTCCTAGTTAGGGTATAGAGAAAGATCAACTTTCAAAAGTCCATTCAAAAGTATGATGGCAGCAGGGAAGAAATATTCTTGAATCAGTTGGGGTATGTGTTCTCAGACTTTCGATTTGATTTGCTTTATTGTTGTCACATATATTAATATACAGTGAAAAGTATTGTTTCTTGCGTGTTATACCGACAAAGCATATCGTTCACAGAGAAGGAAAGGAGAGAGTATAGAATGTAGTGTTACAGTCATAGCTAGGATGTAGGGAAAGATCAACTTAATACAAGGTAAGTCCGTTCAAAACTTTGACAGCAGCAGAGAAGATGCTGTTCTTGAGTCAATTGCTGCATGACCTCAGACTTGCTTGGTTTGTATCTTATTCCTGACGAAAGAAGGTAGAAGAGAGTATGTCGGGTTATTGATTATGCTGGCTGCTTTTCTGAGCAGTTGGAAGTGTTTAAGTAATGTTGTTTGGGGAGATAAATATTGGCCAAGACACCAGTGACGGCTCACCTACTCTCCTTTGAAATAGTATATGTCTGTACGTAACCCCTGACTGAGACTGGGTGATTGATGGCACGAAGTTGCGCTACTCACTAGTTCTATTTGCTAAAAATGTGTTTCTAATGTGGAATGTGCTAGTCACTGGATATCCAGTTCATTTGAATGTACGGTGAAAGGGCTCATTAGTTAAGGCACTGTTCCACCACCATTACAATAAGAAAAAAGAAGTCATTTCCTCTTGGAGTTGCTGTCTTGTATCTGCATTTCTGTATCCACGAGCCTGGTAGTCAGGATGGTCGCAGAGTAGTTAGCACTGCTGCTTCACAGCGCCAGGTATCCAGGTCGGATTCCCAGCCTTGGGTCGCTCTCTGTGTGGAGTCTGCACGTTATGCCTATGTCTGCGAAGGTTTCCTCCGGGTGCTCTGGTTTCCCCCCACAGTCTAAAGATGTACAAGTTGGCCGTGCTAAATTGACCCTTTGTGTCAGTGGAGCTAATTGAGGTAAATGCACAGGTTATGGCGGTAGGGGCTGAATAAGATTGTGGTTGGTGCAGACTTGATGGGGCGAATGGCCTCCTTCTGCATTGTAGAGATTCTATGATTCTAAAGTTTTCAGTGAGCTGCAGTGTCAGCTTGACTTGATCGCAAGCGCCAAAGACTTCAAGTCAAAAAATTGTTTCTTCAGTCTGACCATTTACTGTAAATAGATGCTTTAATGTGCATTGAAGCAATGCCACGCCCCACCACCCACGCAAACTATCTGATGTTTGACTTGAGCGTTAATTTCTTTACTCCAGGGCTTGTTGTAGGAAGGGACATAGGAAATGATTGAGGAGGAGAGGATAGCATCTTTTCTTGGAAATTGGATAAGCAGTTGAGGCAGATGTTTGAAACCAGGTTGTGAGGTGGGATCAGAGCATTTGTATTTGTTTTGGATTGTTGTAGTAAAGAGTTAGCACAGGCACAGTTGGCTGAATGGCCTCTGTTTCTGTGCTTTAAATGTTTGTGGTTCTCTTGAAACTTGGATTTCTGTCTTTCTCCTGCTGCTATTCTGGTTAAATGTTCACTGATGAAAGTAAAAGAAAAGAACTTGCTTTAATGTGATAGCTTTCATATTCTCAGCTTGTTTAAAGTGCTGCAAGATTTACAGATTACATTTTGCCATGCAGTTTCTTGATGATTCCATTGTTCTCTTGGCTGATCTACCATTTTCCACGCTCCATAAACTTGAGCTTATTCAAAACTCTGTTGCCCGTATCCTAACTTTCACCAAGTTCTGTACAATCAGTTATTTCCCTGTGCTCACTCACCTACATTGACTGGCACTGAATTATTCATTGTCTTAAATACAGTGACCTGATTGAAAACATCACTTGTAAAATAGCAGTGGGCATCTGCATTTAGCTGAGAACCACCATAACCTTTTAATGCCATCTCATTAATGGACAGTTTGAGCTAATCCATGCTTTATATAAAAAAAAACTAGTTAAACAAAATAGTTCTTAAAAAAGCATGCACCATATCTTGCCCCTTAGCTCCATTGCTTAAGTCAATGGGTACCTCAACTAAGTGGAAATCCCACGTTCCATCCATGTGGAACGCCATTGACACTAGTAAGATGGAAAAAATTGTGTTTAGAATAGAATCCCGGCCCATCGAGTTTGTACTAACCATAATATCCAGGCCCTGTTCCCATAACCCCACACATTTAACCTGCTAATCCCCCTGACACTGGGGTCAACTTAGTATGGCCAATCAACCTAACCTGCACATCTTTGGAGTGTGGAAAATCCAAGCGGACACAGGAAGAGTGCAAATTTCACTCAGACAGTGACCAGAGACTGGAATTGAACCTGGGTCACTGGTGCTATTAGGCGGCAGTGCAAACCACTGTTCCACCTGCCCCTTAGAGTCATAGAGATTTACAGCATGGGAACAGGTC
Source organism: Sphyrna mokarran (assembly GCA_024679065.1). Classification (NCBI taxonomy): domain Eukaryota; kingdom Metazoa; phylum Chordata; class Chondrichthyes; order Carcharhiniformes; family Carcharhinidae; genus Sphyrna; species Sphyrna mokarran. The sequence continues at coordinate 22,483,831 of JAGIQG010000032.1, forward strand.
CTTGGGCCCAACTTGTCCATGCTGCCAAAGCGTTTCAAGTATTTGAAAGCATTGTTCCCACTGTTTCTTTCATGGGATGCGGGCGAAACCAGCTAGGCCAGCATTGATTGCCCATCTATCCCAAGTTATTCTTCAGAAGGTGGTGATGAGCTGCTACCAGTTCATGTGGTAAGTACACCCACATCACTGTTAGGAAGGAAGTTTGAAGATTTTGACCCAGCAGCAGTGACGGAACGGCAATATACTTCCAAGTCAGGTGCTGAGTGACTTGCAAGGGAACTTTCAGGTGATGGTGTTCCCATGTATCTGCTGCCTTTTTCCTTTTAGATGGTAACAATCATGGGTTTGGAAGATGTTGTGTTAGAAGCCTTGGTGAGTTCCTGCAGCATCTTGTAGACACTGCTGCAAGTGTATATCAGTGGTGGAGAGAGTGAATGCTGAAGGCAGTGGATGGGTTGCCAATCAAGTGGACTACTTTGCCGTGGATGGTGTCAAAACTTTTGTGTCTTGGATGTGTACTCATCCAGGCAGTTGGAGAGTATTCCATCACCTGACTTGTGCCTTGTAGATAGTGGACAGAATTCAAATGTATCGAAATTGCAGTCATGTGACTTTAAAGCTGGCTATTTTCCTTTGTCATTTGTCCATTGCTGCTATTCTTCATTTTGCCCTGGCTTGACATCCATTATTGCTGCCAAGAGGGCCAATAAACTGTTTCCAAGTCTCTGCCATTACCGTTCCACACTACTATCCTGTGCTGAAGGAGAACCCATCCTCTTGCTGTGTTACAGTAGCGATTGCATTTAAGATATCGTGAGGCCATAAAAGGCACTGTCTAAATGCAAATGGTAAACGTGAAAGGTCTGTCTGGCGACACTGTCTCCAGTAGTGGAAGGGTGAATAACCAAGAGCAAGATCAAGTAAGACCAGCAATAGATAAATGGCAAAGGAAAATAACAATTTAAGGTGATTGGCAAAAGAATCAAAGTGACAAAGAACAACACAACACAGGAAACAGGCCCAACGAGCCCACGCCGACATTTTAACAGTGTGAGTTCCCACTTCCGCCCATGACCCTGGTCTATGCTTATTGAAATCCACATTGGAAACCAAATTGAGAGGGGACAATTTAGGGACAATTTGATGTGTCTCGGCTGTTCCTCCTAACACTGGCAGACCAGAAGATCATCCCTGGTACGATAATTTCAGATGACCCTGTGATCATAATCTGCATTCTATCTGCATTTGATGTATTGTGTACAATTCTAGTCATCACACTACCAGAAAGATGTTGATGCATTAGAAATGGTGCAGAGAAGATGCCTGGTTTAGTCATTAGAGTCATAAAGATTTACAGCATGGAAACAGGCCCTTCTGCCCCACTTGTCCATGCCACCCAGTTTTTACCATAAGCTAGTTCCAATTGCCTGTATTTGACCCATATCTCTCTACACACATCTTTCTATTTAATTTTCTAAATGCATTTTAAAAGATAAAATTGTACCTGCCTTTACTACTACCTCTGCAGCTTGTTCTAGAGATTCATCATCCACTGTGTGAAAAAACTGCTCTGGATTCTCTTGTATCAATCTCCTCCCATCTTAAACCTATGCCCTCTAGTTTTAGACTCCCCTATCTTTGGGAAAAGGTATTGACTATCTAGCTGATCTATGCCCCTCATTACTTTATGGACCTCTATAAGATCACTCCTCATCCTTCAACACTCCAGAGAAACAAGTCCAGTCTATCCATCCTCTCCTTATAACTCAAACCATCAAGTCCCAGTAGCATCCTAGTAAATCTTTTCTACAATCTTTCTAGTTTAATAATATCCTTTCTATAATAGGGTGACAAGAATTGCACACAGTATTCCAACTGTGGCCTTACCAACGTCTTGCACAACTTCTAAAGATATTCCAACATTTTAAAGATGTCCCAACATCTGTATGTATGTACCAGATATATTCAATGTTCTGACCAATGAAACCAAGCATGCCAAATGCCTTTTTCACCAATCTGTCCACCTGTGACTCCACTCCCAAGGAGCTATGAACCTGGGCTCCAAGATCCGTTTGTTCCATAACTCTCCCCAATGCCTTGCCATTAACTGAATAGGCCTTGCCCTGATTTGATCCACCAAAGTGCATTTGTCTGAATTAAACTGCATCTGCCATTCATCGGCTCAGTGGTTTGGAGGATATGGACTATGAAGGAAGGTTGAACAAACTTTGGTTGTTTTTGTTGGCGCATCGGAGGATGAGGGGGGACCTGACACTGGTTTGTAAAATTATGACAGGCCTGGATAGAGTGGATAGTCAGAGTCTTTTTTCCAAAGTCAAAAGGTCAGTTACTCAGGGGCATAGGTTGAGAGTGAGAGTGAAAAAGTTTCAAAGAGATGTAAGAGATAAGTTTTTCACACAGTGGTGGTGAATAACTGGAACGTGCAGATGGAGGAGGTGATGGAAGCAGATTCTATAACAAAGTTCAAGAGACATCTGGATAGATACATAAATAGGCAGGGAATAGAGGATATGGACCACACAGTGGCAAGAAAATATTAGATTACAGAAGCATCTATGTCAGCACTGAATTGGTGGGCTGAAAGACTTGCTCCAGTGCTGTACTGTTCTTAGAATGCACTGCTCCCTAGGGAGGAGGTAAAAGTTGAGGAAACTTTTTAATGTGCTCTTAATCACCATTAAAAAGGAATGGCTTTGGCCTAGTAGGATTATTGCTAGATTATTAATCCAGAAACTCAACTAATGTTCTAGGGACTTGAGTTTGAATTGACTTTGAGTTTGGCAGATGGTGGAACTTGAATTCAATTAAAAAAAATCTGGAATTAAGAACCTACTGATGACTGTGAAACCATTGTCAATTATCGGAAAACCTGGTTCGCTGGCCTTTTAGGGAAGGAAATCTGCCATCCTTATCGAGTCTGGACTACATGTATTCTGGAACCACAGCAATTTGATTGATTCTCAACTGCCTTCCAAGGGCAACTAAAGGTGGGCAATAAATGCTGGCCAGCCAATGTCCACAAACAAATAGATCTGAAATGCAATATCTGAGCATGTGGTGGAATTTTCTTCCATCTTGACCTTCAAAAGAATTCAGATAAGTACCTGAAATGGCAACATTTACAAGGCTCCAAAAATTGAATGGTGGATCTGGGACTGGCTGAGTTGCTCGTGCAGAGAATGGGCCAAAGAATCTCCTTCAGGGCAATGATTCAAAGTCTTTTTTCTCTGTCTTCCATCCATTATGGGATATAACTTAGATTCTCTCATGCGTTTTTCCTACAGTGATGGGGAGCATGTGCAATGATGCCCTCAACTTCTCATTCTCCCCACAGCCCAGTACGTCACTATGTCACCTGTGACACCCTTCAACAGCCTGTTTATCCTGCAGGGATTATTCTCTTTATCCCAATGATTGATTGTTTTGTGATGGGTGTTTTCCGTAAAGTCTGGATGAGTGTACAGAACAGACTGCCTGAGTAAATGGTGAAGGCAGATATTAATGGCTGATTCCAGATAAATCTCTAGCATAGTAAAACGATCAAGGAGGTGGAAAGAATGTGGAATATTTCAACCTTTGGAACTAGCTAGGTTTTTTCTCATTCCTCTGTGTAATTAATCAATTCTGCAACTAGTATTTATTTATTTGTGTGTATAAAGTGTGTTGTGACTTCGCGACTGAAGATAACTGGCCTAGATTTTACATGAATTTATAATATGTAAGCATACTGACAACTGAGACAAAGTTAAATGGACATTAAGAGCCTTGTGTATATATTATCCCATAATCTCCCTCTGTGTAGGCTGGTAATAGGGCACTTGAAGACTGCTTAGCTTGGATTACCGTACGCAAGAGATTTCACCTTTGCCACAGAAAGGAGTTGAGGCCAAAACATGTTTCCAAAAGGCGGTTAGAAATAGTACTTGTATCAAAGGGCATCAAAGGACATTGGGTTGAGTGGGGTGGGGGGAGTGGTGGGGGATCGGGCTATTAAATTGGATGATCAATCACATCATAATGAATGACAGAGCAGGCTTGAAGGGCCGAATGGCCTCCTGCTCCTAATTTCTATGTTTCTACACAGCCAGGCTCAGCCCAGGTCATTAATGATCACCTTCACTCTCTGCATTTTCAATTTTGCGCATGTTCATTTGGACTTTTTGTACAGAAATGAAATTTCCTGGAGAACATTAAAGGGGATTGGAGAATTCTGGAGGGGAATGCTGAGAGTATTAATCCTTTCCCCTGTCATTAGATAAATTAACCCATTTGTTTGCAGCATATTTGAGTTATAAGGGGATTTTTTTTCTCTGGAGCGCAGGAGGCTGAGGAGCACCCGGAGAAAGAATGGGGAGAATGTGCAAACTCCACACAGACAGTGACCCAAAGCCACAATTGAACTCAGGTCCCCCAACAGCCTACACCGGTTTTTATTTTCTGTATTTCTAAATCCCTGGTACTGTGAGGCAGTCGTCTTTGCCAATGTGCCACCGTTCCTATGTGAGAAAGAAAGCTACAATTTCCAATATCCTGAGGAAAGGTTTGGTGACTTGCAGTGCTCTAAGATTTTGCTATTTGTCTCTGGATGAAGTCAAAGTTCCCTCTGTGAGGAAGGAAACATTTTTCCCCCTTTTTTTTGTTTCAGTGCACTTGAATTCTGAGTTGAAGTGGTGATAGTTGAAAGTTGCTGGTTGCACTTGTGAAATCAAATTGGGGTTGGATTTTCCAGTTGCTGAATTGATGTTACTGAAGTGCCTTGCAGTAAAATACAGCACTTTGCTAAAGAGGCCCCTTTAAACTTGGCCATTGCTTGCCAGTGGCTGAATGAATTAAATTCCATTTTGATTACATTCTGTCTGTCTTTCCCCCCCCCCCTCCACTTCTGTGGAAACCTAATACTGATGAGTCTGCTGGTCATTTGGTGTTGCAGATCTCTTGAGCAATCGTAGTGCATTCACACACAACCTCTTCATCCCTTTTGTCTTTGCGCCAGACCTTGTCAGAGTCTTGCACAGCGTCCTGTGAATGTTCTTGACACCTCCAGGGAGCTCGGGATTCGAAGCTGGAGCTTTACACTGCCCTCTGGAGAACAATTGGGGAATTTCTGGCACGGGCACCATTCTGAACACCAAATTCAGCAGTGGAAGGAGCAGGAGAATCTGTTTTCTTTTAAAACTTTGAAACGTTAAGCAGGCTCTTGTCTGCTCATTTCTGCTGTATGTTAAGCTTTAATGAGGAAGTGATTAGAGCTAGTGTAGTTGGCTGAGCGAGATCAAGTGGGGTAAGGGGGCTCCTTCCACAACTATCTCGACACTGTAATTGACTATGTGCTCCAGTATCAATAGCATAGCTATTTCCAAGGTCACTTCCACACATAGTTCATAGAATCAAATCCCTACAGTACAGAGAGAGGCCATTCAGCTCATTGAGTGGCACCAACAACAATCCTACCCATGCTCTACCTCCATAACCCCATGTATTTACCCTGCTGGTCCCCCTGACACTAAGGATCAGTTTAGCATAGCCAATCAAACTAACCCACACACAGTGCAGAATCAGCATCTCAGAGCCATTTTGACATTCGTGACTATGCCCACAGCAAACGTGGCATGTGTTTGAGAGAGGGGAAGAAGTTCAGAGGACCATTTTGGTAAATTCAGACTTTTAAAAAAAAGAAAGCATTAAAAATGTCAGCATGCTGTATGTGAGGAAAGAGCAGTGCTCCAAAAGCTAGTGATTCTAGATAAACCTGTTGGACTTTAACCTGGTGTTGTGAGACTTCTTACAGAGTTAGTATAAGTCTATTTGTGATACTAACAACTGAACTTTAAATTCCCAATGTATTTGTGTTTCAGGCTACTATCGTACAGAGAGAGACAAAGGGACCTTATATGAACTGTTTTACAAAAAGGAATTCCTGGATGAATTTCAGCACGTCACACTGTTCCGCCCTTTTGGACCGCTCATGAAAGTTAAAAGTGAAACGATCGATGTCTCACACCAGATCATCAACATAATCGTGCCGCTGTCTGGGCGGACTGAGGCCTTTGCCCAGTTCATGCAGAATTTCAGGTAGGAGCACTGGTGATTCTTAAGCTTAAGTTTATTTATTAGTCACAACTAGGCTTACACTAATACTGCAATGAAGTTACTGTAAAAATCCTCTAATCGTCACAGTCTGGTGCCTGTGCACTGAGGGAGAATTTAGCACAACCTATGCACGCAACCAACACGTCCTTCAGACTGTGAGAGGAAACCGGAGCACCCAAAGGAAACCCACATGGACACGGGGAGAATGTGCAGATTCCACACAGACAGTGACCCAAGGCTAGAATTGAACCCAGGTCCCTGCCACTGTGAGGCAGCAGTGCTAACCGCTGTGCCGCCATGCCATCCATTGTTTAAGGGTATTTGGACACCGTGTATTATTGGAAATATCAAAAGAATTACAATTGTATAGAGGCTCCTAAGAGTGGAACACATTGTATGGGGACAAATCAAGTTTTATGGTACTTTTTGTAACTTCCAGGTTGAAGAATTTTGCAACGTATTTTTACAAATTTTGTGAATAAAGTTTATTTTTAGGGAATAAAGTTGAGCACAACAAACATTCCTTTGTCTGTTATTTTGAGGGCTGCATTATTAAATAGGTTAAATAGTTTGATAAAATAGCAAGAACATTTTGTACAAACAGTCATATCCTGCAGCATAACTTCAAGGCCACATAACTGTATAATTGGTGTGTCTGAATTTCATATAACTGAATCCCTGTAGCCCGTTAATCCACATCTAAATACTCAACCTTTCATAGTGCAGAGGAAGGCCAATTAGCCCATCCAACCCTCTGGCAGAGTATCTTACCCAGACCTGATCCCCATAACCCTACACATTTACCTCACTAATTCCCTAACGTACACATCTTGGGACACTAAGGAGCAAATTACCATGACCAATCAACCTAACCTGCACATCTTTGGATTGTGAGAGAAAACTGGAGCACCTGGAGGAAACCCACGTGGACATGGGGAGAACATGCAAACCCCACTCAGACAATGAACTAGGCTGGAACTGAACCTGTGTCCCTGGAACTGTGAGGAGCAGTGCCAACCACTGTGTGACCGTCCATCCATTGTGAAAGGGATCAATCAGTGTGACCTGATCCTTGTCTATCAGTTCTTCTCAACCAGGGGTATTTGGACACTGTGCTGCCCTACGCCTTTCAACAAAACACCCATGTTTCCAACTGCTATTTTCTGCAGGGATGTATGCATTCATCAGGATGGACGCGTTTACCTCACAGTCGTTTACTTTGGCCAGGAAGGATTGGGTGAAGTGAGGAGGATCTTGGAGACGGTTGCCAGGTGAGCCATAAGAAAGAAAGACTTGTATCCACCAGACATTTTAGTGCTTTGTAGCTGTGCACCTCAAAGTGTAGGTGCTGTTGTAATGTGGGAAACGCACAGCCAATTTGTGCTTGTAAACTCCCACAGGCAGCAAGGTGGTAATGAATGGATAATATTTTTTATAATGTTAACTGAAGGATAAATATTGACCAGGGCAGCAGAGATACCTCTTCAGCTCTTCTTTGAGAACAGTGCTATGGATTTTCTATGTTCAACTGTGCAGGCAAATCATAGAATCTCTACAGCTCAGAAGGAGGCCATTCAGCCCATTGATTCTGCACAGACCACAATCCCATTCAGGCCCTATCCTTGTGACCACACACATGTTCCTTGCTTAACCCCCTCTGACGCTAAGGGGCAATTTAGCAAGGCCAAGCAGCCTAACCCGCACATCATTGGATTGTGAAAGAAAACTGGAGCACCCGGAGGAAACCCTTATAGACACTGGGAGTATGTGCAAACTCCACGCAGACAGTGACCTGAAGCTGGAATCAAATCCAGGTCCCTGGCGCTGTGAGGCAGCAGTGCTAACCACTGTGCCACCATGCAGAGAGATAGGACCTCTGGCAGTGTGGACTCACTCAGTGTCAGCCATCATTTTTGTGCTAAAGACTCAGAGTGAGATTCAAACCCAGAATTCTGTGACTCTGAGGCAAGAGTGCTGTCCACTGAGCCACAGCTGACGCTGCATGCAGAGGGGATGCTGCCCAAAGACTGGTTGTAATCTCAGTGATGTAGCGTGTGATCTCCAGAATTATGGACCTGAAGTTTTACATTGGGGCAGTCTTTCCTCTGGTCACTTCTGATTTAACTTGAGAAATTGATTATCATATTACCAAAGTTCAGTGACCCAAGGGTATCTTGATTAATGCCGCCTTTCCCCTTGGGGGAAAAAATAGGTCATTTTATTAATAACACATACTTACTGGGTAATTGAATGTGGTGTGATAGCGATGCCCTGTGTTACTTTATGTAGGTTTGTACATACAGCTTCACTGAATTACATTGAATGAATTTTAAAATTTTCATCTTTGGTTTCAAATTCCTTTCACCTCTCGCTAATCCTATGATGCCCTCCAGAATATCGATGCTTCTCCAGTTTCAGCCTCTTGTGGGTCCTTGATCTTAATTGCTTCCCCATTGTTGGCAGTGTTTTTTAGCTACTGACGTTCTACACCCTGGAAACCTTTCACTAACCCTCTACTTTTATCTGTTAACTCATTTTACCTCTTTTATTTCACTAAATGTTTTTAAGGCAAGGGTCGATACATTTTTGAACAGTAGAGGAATTAAGGGTTATGGTGAGCCGGCAGGTTAGTCGAGCTGAGTCTATGATGGCAGAGCAGACTTGAGGGGCCAAATGGCCTACTCCTTTTCCTGGTTCTTGTGTTCCTTTAAGATATTCTTTCAAAGCTGCCTTATTGACCAAGCTTTTGGTCATCTGTGTTAATATCTCCCTAACGTGGTTTGAATAACACTGCTGTAAAAAGCCTTCTGATGTTTTACTGCCTTAAAGGTGCAATATAAATAAAATTTGTCAATGCAGCTTTTTGTAGCTTTGGAATTGGGAATGCTGGAACAGTCAAATAAAAAGTTTTTTTTTCTGTACAGCGAAACAAATTTTCATAACTACACTCTGGTTCCGTTGGCTGATGAGTTTTCTCGGGGGCGTGGTCTGGATATGGGAGCCCGAACGTGGGAGAAAGGCGAGGTCTTAATGTTTTTCTGTGACGTGGATATTTACATCGCTCCTGAGTTTCTTAACAGCTGCCGGATAAACACAGAACCTGGTGAGTTTAAAGACCTGAGTCTAATAGGTGCTTATTGTTGTTCTCAGAGTTTAAACAGAGTATTCTGAATGATTCTTCCCAACATGCCTTTGCCATGCACATCTGGAACCAGTTAATGCTGCAGAAACAACGAATTGTCTGCTTGTTTGTGTTACTCTAACTCTACTCCGAGACAGAAGGTTATGAGTTTGAACCCTGTTTCAGAACCTGACCGTGTAAGATATGTTGGCAGATCAGTATGGGCTTGTGAGTTGCTACGATTGCTGTCCTTCTGTTGATTTTTGATTTGATTTATTGTCACATGTATTAGTATACAGTGAAAAGTATTGTTTCTTGTGCGCTTTACAGACCGTTCATAGAGAAGGAGATGAGCGAGTGCAGGATGTAGTGTTGCAGTCATAGCTAGGGTTTAGCGAAAGATCAACTTAATGCAAAGAAGGTCCATTCAAAAGACTGATGGCAGCAGGGTTTAACTTGTGTTTTATAAGGTGCTCTAGAGCAATTCCATTCTTTAACTGACTCTCCTTTTGTGATATTTAATAAACTTGTTGTCTTTCCACAGGTAAAAAAGTTTTCTATCCTGTTGTGTTCAGTTTATACAATCCTGCTGTTGTCTATGCCAATCTGGAAGGTAATCCATCCATTGAGCAACAGTTGGTGAGTGGCTAATTTTAACTGATGCAATTTATTACTTTGTTTTTTTCTAAAAGTCACATTTGAATAAATTGGCATTCTGCCACTTCACAATCTAACAAAGTCCCACTCCAGGAACTCCTCATCAGGGGAGGGTTGGGGAAAATGCTGCCCATGGAGGTATCGTTGTTTAATCTAACCAATGTCTTGTCATCCCTTTCCAATAATTTCGATGGATTTAAAAGATCGCAAACATCACTCCATCTCGCTCTTCCCCCTCCCACCTCCCACTGCCTCCACCCCTGCTCCCTCCCCCTTTCCCTTCCAACATGCTCTGCTGACACTCCCTGATAGAACACAGCTTGGATGTAATTGTTCCAGCTTCAAATGATCTGTAATCTTCTAAGAAGACCATTTCCTATTGTAGGGGGCATCTGCAGCACTTTCCTTCCATGTTCCTAGGTCTCCCTTTCTGAGGATAGACTGACCAGTAATAGTATCCAAAATGAGCCATCGACATTCCCACAGCTCTGTCCACTAACATCATCTCACATTCTGCTTTCTGAAAGAACTCTATTCCATTCTCCCAGTTTCTCCATCTCTGTTACATCAGAATGGATGTAACAATCTTTACTTGTACTTTCAGCATGTTGTATTCGCTGCTCCAATGCTATCATGTCTATATATAGGGAAGTCTAATTGTTTATTTTCTCATTAATGCTTACTCTGAACCAATGTTTTGTTTCTTTAATACAACTAATACCACTCTCTTTGCCTTTTTGCTCCATGACATTTTTGTCATTTAATCTCTCCTGCCTTCTGACCTCCCACCTTCATACCTATCCATGATCTGACCTTTAGCTCCGTATTCCCTTTTTCAATAGCTGCATTTCTATCCTTAATTCTGAAGAGGAGTCATATTGGACTCTACACATTAACTGTTGTTTCTCTCTCCACAGATGCTGTCAGCCCCACTGAGTTTTTCCAGCATTTTCTGTTGTTTTTATATCTTGCCTTTGTTCTTGGTTCAAGCTTGGTTCATTTCTTCTCAATCTTCACACAGGTGCACAAGAAAGATTCGGGATTCTGGCGGGATTTTGGATTTGGAATGACTTGTCAATACCGCTCCGATTTCCTCACGATTGGTGAGCTGATTAGAAGTTTAAACTGCAGATTCAGTCCTGTTCAGCAAACCATTGTTGCAGAAGTTCTTCATGTGTTCTTTCCATCAGTGACTGTTAGTTAGGGATAATCCTTCTGGGACCAGTCACTACTCCTGGTGTCTGCTAATGTCCAATTTCAATGAAAAAAGATGTACAGATAATCCATTCCACTGGTGACTTGATGACAGCGTGTCTACTAGAGCACATTTAATTTAGTTTATTATTGTTACATGAATTTTTCATACAGGAAAGTATTTTTTTGCGCACTTTACAGACAAAGCATACTGTTCATAGAAAGGAAAGGAGAGTGTGCAGAATGTAGTGTTATAGTCATAGGGTGTAGAAAAAGATCAACTTAATGCAAGGTAGTCTATTCAAAAGTCTGATAGCAGCAGGGAAGAAGCTGTTCTTGAATCAGTTGGTACGCAACCTCAGATTTTGTATCATTTTCCCAATGGAAGAAGGTGGAAGAGAGAATGTCTGGGTGCATGAGGTCCTTAATTATGCTGGCTGCTTTTCTGAGGCAGTGTGAAATGTTGATGGAGTCAATGAATAGGAGGCTGGTTTGCATGATGGGTTGGGCTATGTTCACAGCCCTGTATAGTTTCTGTATTTCTGTTTTGGAAATCAGTGAAAAGTTTTGTTTCTTGAATGCTATACAGACAAAGTGTACTGTTCATAGAATACATGGGGGAGAAGGAAAGGAGGGGATGCAAATTATATTGTTACAGTTACAGATGGGATGTAAAGAAAGGTTAGCTTAATATGTGGTAAGACCATTCAAAAGTCTGAATGCAGCAGGGAAGAAGCTGTTCATGAGTTGGTTAGTATGTGTTTTCAGACTTTTGTATCTTTTTCACAATGGATGAAGTTATGCCTGGGATATGTGTGGTCCTTGATTATGCTAGCTATTTTCCTGAGGCAGCAGGAAATGTAGACCAAGTCATTGGTAAGAGCTGGTTTGTGTGCTGGATTGGGCTGTGTTCACAACCCTTTGTAGTGTTCTTGTGGCCTTCAGTTGCAGAGTTTGATCAGTGCACATCTCCTGTCTTGTACCTGGTATTTGCTGTGGTTCAGTGGGTGGCATTCCTGTATCTGAATCAGGAGGTGAGTTCCAGTGCCACTCCAGACACTGGATACGTTATTGAGGCTAATGCTGGTACGGTGCTGAGGGAATGCTGCACTGTTGAAGATGTACTGCCACTTGATGAGGGCACTAAAGATCCTATGGTCGCTACTCAAAAAAGTAGAGTTCTCCATGATGCCCTGAATTACATTTAGCCCTCAAAAAAAATTAAAGAAAAAAATGATTCTCTGGTCACTATCATTTTGCTGCTGTGTTTCCTACATTACAGTGTTTGAGTGCTATTAAATGCAAGTAATTCTTTAACTTTTACTGCCATGCACACTTTGATGTTGTATGTCTTATCTACCCTTGAGTAGCACAGTGGTTAGCACGGCTGCCTCACGGCATCAGGGACTTGGGTTTGATTCCAGCCTCGGATCTACATGGAGTTTGCACATTCTCCATATGTCTGTGTGGGTTTCCTCCAGGTGCTCTGGTTTCCTCCCACAGTCCAAAGATGTGCAGGTTAGGTGAATTGGCTATGCTTTATTGTTTCTTAGTGTCCAAAGATGTGTAGGTTAGGGGGAGTAACAAGGTAAATAACTGGTGTTGTGGAGATAGGGTGGGGTTGGATCAAGATTGTCAGTACTCTATAGGAGTTGTACTCTGGCAGAGAGTCAGTGCAGGCACAATGGACTGAATGGCTTCCTGCTCTGTAGCGATTTTATGAATATTCTTTTTTATTTGATTTATTATTGTCACATGTATTAGTATACAGTGAAAAGTATTGTTTCTTGCGTGTTATATAGACAAAGCATACAATTCATAGAGAAAGAAAGCAGAGAGTGCATAATATAATGTTACGGTCATAGCCCCAAATCTATAGGAGATTTGTTAGAGCATTGTTAGAGAGTTTGCAACACTTAGAATGAAGTTTTAGAGAGTGAAGAACAGAATTAGATGGTATGATGGGCATAGCTTGCAAGAAGTTGCCTCGTCTGGCACCATCTTGAAAGTGTATCCTGTATAACCTTTTCCTTGAGTATTTAATCAGCATCGGCTGGTCTTTGAGTGAGAATATTGCTTTTCAAACCTCAGTCCAGAACTTGAACACTTGATCCATAAATCTTGGTTGACAGTCCAGTGCAGTACCATCAGAGGCCATCCCCCACCCCGCCCATTCCCTGGCCAACACATCACTGCTGTTGTTTGTTTTGCTACATTTCAAGTTCACGTTGGTGCAGAACGCTTCTCAAACACCAATTGTGTTTTTCTTTCCCCTCCTCTGCAGGCGGCTTTGACCTGGATGTGAAAGGCTGGGGAGGGGAGGATGTTCACCTCTACAGGAAGTACCTCCACAGTGACCTGATCGTGGTGAGGACGCCGGTCTCCAGCCTCTTCCATCTGTGGCACGAGAAGCACTGCGCGGACGAGCTGACCCCCGAGCAGTACCGGATGTGCATCCAGTCCAAAGCCATGAACGAGGCTTCTCAGGCTCACCTTGGGATGCTGGTGTTCCGAGAGGAAATTGAGGCCCATCTCCGCAAGCAAGCCTACAGGACTGACAGTGACATTCCTGACTGAGTTGGAAACCTTTGCCACTCAGCCTGTTGATTTGCGGTCAGGATCTTTTGTGTATTTTATAACAGGACCAGAGACATTTAGATAATGTATTACATTGTGCTGTTGCAGTGCTTGAACACTGGCACTAGATGGGCTGGTGAGTTTATACATCAGCTCAGCATTGAGTCCGCCATTTGCTCTGGCAGTGCAAGTGTTTCGGAGATCCCTGACATCCAGGATTTCATTGGTATTGGGGGAAAGGAGTTGCTAAGGAATTGCAGGGGGCGTTCAGCTTTCTGCTTGCCCTGGGTTGTTGCTTCACAGTTCACTTGCACTGTAGTTTGAGAGCAATGGGTTTGCACATGGCTTAGGAAATTGCAGGGGTTCAGTGTGAATTAATGGCATATCGACCGGCTATGGAACAGTATTAATATTTCATGAATACGATCGCAAAATGCGCAATTTCCATTCTCTCTTCAAACTGTTTCTGGCACCCTGGAGGGAGGTAAAGGTCAGCATGAGCTGGGTGTCCCTCCTGCATGTGTGGGCAGGCCAGCTTGGCTCATCTGACAATATTGTGGATTCTGGGCCAGAAGGCTCCGCTTCAAACCCAACCAAAGCACATCACGCACACAGACACTGAGGGAGTGCTGCACTGTCAGGGGTACAGTTCATCGAACGAGATGCTCAGTTAAGGCTTCGTCCCATAGTACTTCTCAAAGATGAATAGAGGTCATCTCACAGTGTCGGACTCAATTTCTCCTCTCTCTCTCTCTTCCCCTACCTTTTTCTCTCTCTCTCTCTCTCTCTCTCTCTCCTTCCGTCCCTCTCTCCTTCCGTCCTTCTCTCACACTGTGTCTCAACCTGCAACACCAATTAATCCATTTCTCGCATGGAGTCATGGTCGTGTTTGTTGGACAAGGAGAAGTTAAGAACAAAGAAAATTACAGCATAGGAACAGGCCCTTCGGCCCTCCAAGCCTGCACTGATCATGCTGCCCAACGGAACTAAAATCCCTTATCCTTCCAGGGATCATATCCCTCCATTCCTATCCTATTCATGTATTTATCCAGACACCCCTTAGAAGTCACTACTGTATCTGCTTCTACTACCTCCCCCAGCAGAGAGATCCAGTCACCCACCACCCACTGTGTAATAAAAACTTTTAAGAGTTAAGATTGAACAAAGAACAAAACAGCACGGGAAACAGGCCCTTCGGCCCAACGAGCCCGCGCCACCACTCTGATGTTCCCACCTCTACCCGTGATCCCTGTCCATGTTTATAGATCTACGTCCATGTTTATATAGATCTATTGAGGAAGAAAGATCCATAATTTTTTAACTTGAGCAATTAAGCTGAAATGTGAATGAAAGCTCGGAATTTAGTCTACGCATAAACATTTTCAAAGTATCTCATTCTTTGGGATGTTTCTGAGATATAAAAAGGTCCTCATCTGTCTTTGACAAATACACCTTCTTTGCTGTACATTGAAGGCTCTACATTCAACCCAACCCTCCCTCTATTGAAGACTTGGGATTGTGCACCACAGGAAGTGTTGAGCATATGTATAGGGTAAGGGATAAAAGCATACTGCGGAGAAAATGCTGGAAAATCTCAGTAGGTCTGGCAGCGTCTGTAGGGTAAGGAAACCTTTGACTTCATTCCTCAATAGGTAAAGTCTAAGAGTTTGTCTTGTGAGATGGCACAATAAGAGATAGGTGGTATTGAATTGTTAGTTGTATTTTCAACTCCAATCCATTTTGTTTGGGGATGGGGGAGTTGGAGGATGGAAGTGACGAGGGGGAGATGAATGTGAGACAGAGAATCATTCCAACAGCAGGACAATCCCAACCATTCATTTGTGATTGATCTTGCAGCATCACCATTAGGGACACTGCCAACACAAAGGTACTGTAAATATGTATGCGTGAGATATCCATTCGGATATCCACAGTCTGAAAGACATGCTGATTAAGTTCACTAGCTATGCTAAATTCTCCCTCAGTGTACCCGAACGCTGGAGTGTAGTGACTAGGGGATTTTCATAGTAGTTCATTACAGTGTTAATGTAAGCCATGACGTGGTAATGCCAGTGTTGACTGGGGTGGGCACAGTAAGAAATTCACAACACCAGGTTAAAATCCAACAGGTTTATTTGGAATCATGAGCTTTCGGAGCACTGCTCCTTCATCAGGTAGACTCATCTGATGGTAGTCACAGGTTTGGAAGTGCTGTTGAAGGAGCTCCCGTGATGTGCTGCAGTGTGTCTTGTGTATGTGGTATGCAAACTGCTATGTGTCGAAAATGGAGGAATCATTGTTAAGAGAGTGGATAAAGGTCACAGGTTACTAATGAATGAATGAATGAATGAACCCTTCTTCCCACAACATTCAGGTCAAGGTGACAAGTCATGCACTGGCAACTATTATTGACTACAAGATACTGCCACAAATGAATAAAAAAAAACATAGCTTTCGCAACTTAAGGCATTGCAGTGTGCAAACATTTGAGGTATTTACAGATCCAGTCACCTAGCACTTTGAAAATCAAATAATTAAGACAGGGTTATGTCACAAGTTGTAAAGGGAGTACACTATATATGTGAATTTCAATATTGCTGAATCATTGACTGCTAAATATTGACATACCATTATGTGATTCAAACAGTTATGTATACAGCCAACCAATTGATATAAATAGTTATGAACATTAACTTACAATTCAAATAACAAATTTAAATTGAATAACGAGTGGTAGAAGCAATTCAGTGCACCACTAATCCTCCGTTAATTGGATCATTGACAATTATATGAGAATTCAGATTACTCCAAATGTGTGAGAAGTATTTTAAGGAGTGAATTGTCTGGGGCAGTTGGTAGGATAACAGCAGTGGCCAGCCAGATTGTTAAATAGATTGTAGTTTGCACATTCTCCCCATGTCTGGGTAGGTTTCCTCTGGGTACTCTGGTTTCCTCCCACAGTCCAAAGATATGCAGGTTAGGAGGATTGGCCATGCTAAATTGTCCCTTGGTGTTAGAGAGATTAGCAAGGGTCATTGACAAAAGGCCCCCTAAATGATTGGTGATTGCAATTGGCAATTGGCTGGCACTAGAACATGATATTAACCATTCAGTTGAGGTGTCACGTGCAGGCAGGCTTGCTTCCCTAAAAGATAATGGCCAAGCTAAATTACCCCTTGGTATTGGGGTGAGGGAATTAGCGGAGTAAATATATGGGTTACGGGGTATAGGGCCTGGGTGGGATGCTCTGTCGGAGGATCGGTGCAGACTTGATGGCTGATGGCCCCAATTCCGCACTGTAGCGATTTTATGATTCCTGGGTGGTTTATCATATTTCCAGAGCTTTGGCCTTATGAGCTGTGTAGTTGAGTTGACCACCTTCTTCCTGAGAGTTGGACTCTGAAGCATCATTTGATAAGCCTATACTGGACACAAGTTACTGTTGCAGTTTAATCCTCTGAACCAGTGCCCATGTATCAATACCTGGGCGGTTGACTTAACACTCACCTTCTGTGACATCGGCCAACTCTTAGCATTAAGTGACAAACTTAACTCTGCCTATACCCGGTTAATTCGACTGCACAATCTATCTTCTTATTCTGTGCCCTTGTTAATTTTTGTACTTAAAAGTTAACTGCCTATGTCTGCTACCATGATGTGGAGATGCCGTCGTTGGAGTGGAGTAAACACGGTAAGAAGTCTCACAACACCATGTTAAAGTCCAACAGGTTTGCTGAGCAGTCTTTGATCAGCAAACCTGTTGGACTTCAACCTGGTATTGTGAGACTTCTTACCTCTGCTAGATATAGGGCATTACAGAAATAATGCGCTAGTACAGAACTAGTAACAGCTAACAAAGATGAAGATAATCTTCGCCAAGCCAAGCATCCTCTTTATACACTTTATCTACAAACAATACCTGCTCTCTGTTCAGTTAACTATCTTGGGGTAACATGTTGCAACAGGTTACATCTCTCCTATTGTCCATCGCTTATTATCAGGTAAATGTTCTGGGAGATGTCAAACTGAATGAGTATGATAACCTAAACACCAAGTTCTATATTTTACTTCCCTAACTTTTCACTCTTGCTTTAACAAAGTGTTTTACAAAGATGTGCCTCATGCTAATGAATGTTTCTCAAACTCCGTCCTCTGTGTAGGTTGTCTGTTACTGATCAGGAAAATTATGCGCTTTTGATTATTTTCTGTTGCCGAGCATATTTTAATCTACCAACTCTGTCTTGGGCTGGTGACTTTTACTGATGGTTCATTTTTCCAACAACATTTAATGATGAGGGAGAGTTGAGAGCCTGGAGCTGTGTCCCATTGTGATGGGAAAGTCTGATACTGATGTCCAGCATATTGTGTGAAGGTGTGACTGAGACATAGCTTCTGAAATGGACGTCATGTTAAGTTGCAGGTGTCGTCTGTGAGTACATACAGCAATTATTCTCTTCCTATGAGTTTTGAAGCAATGTCATAGCCCAATTATACTTCCCCCACCTCCGTCCCCAAATAACTGCAGTTATGACCCTTTTCTTTAGTTTCCAGCTCCGTAGAATTTTGGTTGCTAATTTATATTTAAATATCTCAATAATTCAAATGTTCATGGTACACCATTAACAGAAGCAAAACATGTAGGGTTCAGTTAAATGGAAGTGCACCTGAAGGGGGAGGCTCTGGCCCAGTGGTTTTATCACTGGATTATTAATCCAGAAACTCAGCTAATGTTCTGGGGACTTGGGTTCAAATCCCACCATGGAAGTTGGTGGAAATTGAATTGAATAAAAAATATCTGGAATTAAGAATCTACTGATGATCATGAAACCATTGTCGATTGCTGGAAAAACCCAGCCCGTTCACTAATAGTGAAGGAAATCTGTCGTCCTTCCCGGGTCTGGTCTACATGTGACTCCAGAGACACACTAATGTGGTTAACTCTTAACTGTCCCTCTGAAGTAGCCTAGCAAGCCATTCACTTGTATCAGTTGCTCAGGAAGGCAGCTCACTATCTCCTCCTCGAGGGCAACTAGGGATGGGCAATAAATACTAGCCAGCCAGCGATGCCCATGTCCCACAAATGAGTAAAGCAATTTTGACTGCTTGCAGGTTGATGTCACTTGCCCTGTCCCACTTTTAATGGGATATTTTTTCAGTGTTAAAAATACAAATATGGAGGTCATAGTCACGACTTCATAGAGGTTTACAGCATGGAACCAGGCCCATAAACCTCTGCCCTCTAGTTTTAGACTCCCCTAGCTTTGGGAAAAGATATTGATTATCGATGTTATTTATTCCCCTTGTTATTTTATAGGTCACTATAAGATCATCCCTCAGCCTCCTATACGCCAGTGTAAAAAGTCCCAGTCTATCCAGTCTCTCCTCATAACTCAAACCATTAAGTCCTGGTAGCATCCTAGTAAATCTTCTTTGCACTCTTTCTAATTTAATAATATCCCTTCTAGAATAAGGTGACCAGAATTGTACACAGTATTCCAAGTGTGGCCTTACCAGTGTCTTGTACAACTTCAACAAGACATTCCAAGGTGATCGGACAGTTCCCAACTTGTCAGTCTGGTTCACCTCAATCCATCTTAGTGGCACTTGGGCGTAAAGTAGGAATGAAATTCCTTCAGCCAGTTGTGTTCCAGCTCAAACTTAGTGTGCTGAACTATTAATGGACCAAAGTTACTTTGGACTTTGTAATGAAAATCTTGTGGATTCTGGAAGAATTTTTTTTAAAAAAGCTATGTGCTTTAGGAAAATTTATCTTTGAATTTTTTTTGGTAGGCTTGAGTTGAGTTTGGGGGTGGGGGGAAAGCTAGCAGTGTTATTTGTCAGGAGCAACCCGATTAAATCCCCAACCAGTCTTGTTAAAATGTTTACCATTTGGTGGGATTCTAATGCAAAGGCTGGGGAAAGAGCAAGCGAGTTTGTGGACACGAAACTTCAAGGTGAAGTAAATTCCCTACAGGTTTGCCGTATCGCTAAAGAGGGTATCATGTAAATGGAAACATCCTCTCTCTGCAATTTAATACCTTGGGGCTTCCTTCAAAGTTTCATGTATCTATCAACAGCGTCCTGTTTGTGTACACAGTGTCTTCAGATGAATTGTGCTCCTGGGGGCGGGGGGGCAGTCAGCAACTTCCAAGTGCTCCTTCCAGTCTTGTTCATGTTAAGTAGGGCAAACTAATGTTTGCTGTTGAGAGTGGGTGAGGCTGTTGTCTCAATAAAAGTTGAAGCACCACATGTGTTGTGTTGTCCTTGATCACCAAGCTGAATTGTAGAATGGGATGACTCGAGAGCCACTCAGTAGTGTGTGAGAACAGCAACATGGCTGACGGGGAGGGTCCATACCTGGCACCCAGACTGAATCACTGAATTTAGGTTGAACTCGCACTGAGCTGAAGAAGCTGTCATTCAAGTTATATTCAAGCCCTGTGGACATCCAGCACAATGAATGGGAGTTTCCTGTGCTTCTTTTGTTTATCCCCATTCTATCCCTGCTCTCTGTCACTGTTGAGTGAGACAGTAAACTGCAACTTATTCTGCTTCTTCAAGTCTCAATGAGCCCAAGGTACTTTTATAGTGAGGAACAGAAGGGGAGTTCTCACTGGTCAACATTTATTGCTTGACTAACATTAATAAAAGAGTGCACCATCTGTTCATAGTTACACTGCTGCGTGTGAGAGCTTGTTGTGTACAATTGGGCCAGCTTCCCTACAATACGAAGTCTCTCAATACCAGGTTAAAGTCCAACAGGTTTATTTGGAAACATGAGTTTTTGGAACACTATCTCTTCATCAGGGAAGTACAATGCAACACTGATTATCTTCAAATAATTGTTTGTTAGCCGTAAAGCACTTCAGGGCATCTTGGGTTTGGGTAAGGTGCTAGGTAAATGCCAGTCTTCTGGTTTGACTACTTTAGGTGGCCCAGTGGTTAGCACTGTCTCACAGCTACAGGAACCCGGGTTCGATTTCCAGCCTCGGGTTATTGTCTGTGTAGAGTTTGCATGTTGCCCCCATCTCTTGTGTGGATTTCCTCTTGGTACTCCGGTTTCCTCCCACAGTCTGAAAAATGTGCTGGTTTGGTGCAATGGCCATGCTAAATTCTCCTGGACAGGCATCAGAGGGTGGCGACTAGGGGATTTTCACAGTAACTTCATTGCGGTGTTAATGTAAGCTTTCTTGTGACACTAATAAACGAATTTTTTTTTCCATTCTTTGTGGAAATGATCAACTTTCAATGTCGAAAGGCCTGGTTTCAGCCAGACTAATGCAGAGCGAGCAAGAGCTGCTGTTGCTCGCTGTGTATTAGTCTGGCTGAAACCAGACCGGTGCATGGTTTCCTGCCCAAAGGTCCATCTGAAAGACATTGTGAATAGCGGGCTCAATACGTTACATGTAAAGTGGAAAGAGGGATAACTGGAGAGGAACCAGTGGGGACTGAATGGAAAGGTAGCCAGACCAGCCACAGTGGGAGTGGGGGGGGAGGAGGCCTGGAAATGCTGCAGGCCAACATAGAAGATAGGAGCAGGAGGGGGCCATTTGGCCCTTCGAGCCTGCTCCATTATTCATCACGATCATGGCTGATCATCTAACCCAATAACCTCATAACCTTTGATCCCATTCACCCCAAGTGCGGTATCTAGCCCCCTCTTGAATGTATTCAATGTTACAGAAACATAGAAGATTGTGTATTGTTTTTAGAAGGTCAAAAACAGCATCTAGAATCTGAGCTGGCGAGTCTCTAAACTTCCATTCATAGCCCATCCTCTCCCTTTGACACTTTGGTAAACGGGAACTGGATTCCCTGGGACTGCTCACCCTTTCTGAAACTAGCCAAGACCTCCTATGATGAACAAAGGAGAAACAACGATAGCCTGGTTATATCCACCACTAGTCCGTACAGAGGAGCATTTGAAAACGCCTTGACTGCTCCAGGTGTGCAAATTACATGCACTCATTCCTAATCATACTTTCACTCTGTGAGCGGGAGAAGGCTTGAAAACTGCTGGCGAGAAGGTAACGTGTCCAAAAGTTTCATTGGCTTTAAAGTACTTCGGGGTCAAGTGGTTAAAAAAAGTTTTATTTCTATATGTAGAATCCTTGATGGACAATTGTCAGTGTGAGGTATATAAGTTGCAGGAATTCAATGAAGCTAGCAATCAGCCTCAAAGGACATCTCTTGCATGCAGCTGGCCAGATGTTTAATTGCAGTGTGAGCATCCTGCCAGCAGAGGGGGCTGGTGTACCATATTAAAGAGTCAAACAGAGCTGCTGCAAAGAATCACATGGGACAACATTTCTCAGGATCTTGTATATTCAGTGGTCCTTAAAGGATTGTCCTGGACTGCTGTTTTGTTGAGTACACGATTGCCATGTAATTCTGTTTAACATCTTCCCTTATTACCCTTTCAAAGTAGTTCCCAAACCTTTAGAAACTCTACAGTGCAGAAACAGGCCATTCAGCCCATCAAGTCTGCACTGACAACAATCCCACCTAGGCTTTTATCCCCATAACCCCACATATTTACGCTGCTAATCTCTCTAACCTGTGCATCCCAAGACATCAAAAGCCCATTTAGCATGGCAGTGCACCTAACCCACACGGTTGTTAGCACTGCTGCCTCACAGCGCCAGAGACCTGGGTTTGATTCCGGCCTTGTGTCACTGTCTGGTGGAGTGTGCACGTTCTCCCCATGTCTGGGTGCTCCTCCCACAGTCCAAAGATGTGCGGGTTAGGTGGACTGGTCATGCTAAATTGCCCGTAAATGTCAGGGGGACTAGCTAGGGTAAATGTGTGGGCTTGTGATCAGTGCAGACTCAATAGGCCAAATGGCTTTCTTCTGCACTGTAGGATTCTGTGATCTTTGGACTGTGGGAGGAAATTGAAGCACCCGGAAGAAATGCACGCGTGCGTGAGGAGGCCAGAATTGAACCCGGATCCCTGGAGCTATGAGACAGCAGTGCTAACCACTGTGTACTATTTGTCCCAAATCAGGTCTGATTTGATCATTAGGATCTCTGCTATCCTGTGTCACAGTGTCCATTCCCACTGAGCTGTATCTCTCCCTCTCTGATGATACCCACAACTCATTTGGTCCTAAATGTACAGATTCTCAACCACTTGTCTTAACTTGCAACAAGTCCCACTCCCTTCTCGACCTGTGCTTGTCGACCTACCCTGGCAGGTTTTGATTTTAAAATTCTCTGCCTTGTTTTCCATTCCCTCGTCAGCCTTGTGTTTTTTTTTTTGTTACGCTGATAACAGAGCCTGAGCTCTTGCAATTTCTCTCAGTAATTTGTTCCTAAGCAGTCCTCAGATCAAGCTGCTGCTTTCCTCCTTTAATGTCTTTTTATCTCGAGCCAGACACTGCTATCATATCCCCCTGGCTCGAGGAATTGACTCTGGCAGCCGTTGAGCTTTTTGATGTGAAGTCCCATTCCCGATTCTTTCGGATCAACTCAATTAAGCCGCTAAGCCTTGGAAGTTCTCCTTAATCAGAACTTTCGGTGACATTCTCATTCCAGTGAGAACGAACGAACGCACGCTGCAGTTGTCGTCAAATCCTGACAAACAAATGGTTGCTACTTGGTCAAGGAAACAATCTTGTTTTTAACAATCACCACGATCCCCCTCTCCCCCCCGACCCCCCTCTCCCCTGCCACGCCGCCTTCTGCCGTTAATCTGGGAGTGGCATTGCTTCATCTGAAGATTTGAGTAAATGTAGAGAGAGGATTGCATTAATATAGTGTCTTCCGTGATCTCCGGAAACTCCCTACCTCTCTCCGTTTTGGAGTTTGATCACTGTTTGTAATGTAGGAAAACTCAGCCGCTAACTTTTGCAAGCAAGGTCCCACGAACGGCAATGCGTTAATGATGGGATCGTTTGTTTCTGGCTTGTTGATTGACGCCGATAGCGTACCGTGGAATGCTCAAAGAGGTTGAATTAGGAGAGACCAGATACCTCGGAGAGTTTTTGTGTTTGGAGGTGCTAGAGGAGCAGCAAAACCTTCGATAAATATTGGAATATGGGGGATAGATATTGAACAGGATACCGGAGATATTTTCACAGAGTGCAATGGGTCCTTTCAGGTCTACCTAAAGAGCAGATAGGGCCTTAGTTTCATCTGGATGGCACAATGGTTAGCACTGCTGCCTCACAGCGTCAGGGATCCCGGTTCAATTCTGGCTTCAGATCACTGTCTGTGATGTGGAACTACTGGATTTGGACTGGGGTAGGCACAGTAAGAAATCTCACAACACCAAGTTAAACTCCAACAGACTTATTTGGTAGCATGAACTTTTGGAGCACTGTCCCTTCATCAGGTGAGTGAAGAGTTCAATTCGTAAGCACGTATAGACACAAACCAATTCCAAGATAATGGTTGGACTGTGAATCTTAACAGGTAATCAAATCTTTACAAGAACAGACAATGTGAGTGGAGAGAGGGTTAAGCAGAGGTTAAAGAGGTGTGAATTGTCTCCAGCCAGGACAGTGAGATGAGGCCATCCTCATGCGTGCGGAACTTGGCTATCAGTTTCTGCTCAGTGATTGTGCTGTCGTGTGTTGTGAAGACCGCCTTGGAGAACGCTTACTCCAAGATCAGAGGCTGAATGCCCTTGACTGCTGAAGTGTTGCCTGGCAGGAAGGGAACACTCCTGCCTGGCCGCACTCGACAATCACCAGGCAGGAGTGTTCCCTTCCTATCAGGGAACACTTCAGTAATCAAGGGCATTCAGCTCTGATCTTCGTGAAGGCGGCCTTCACGACACACGACAGCTCAGAATCGCTGCACAGAGACTGATAGCCAAGTTCCGCACGCATGAGGACTGTCTCAACCAGGATCTTGGGTTCATGTCACACTGTCTGTAACCCCCACGACTTGCCTGGGCTTGCAAAATCTCATTAATTGTCCTGGCTGGAGATAATTCACATCTCTTTAACCTGTGCATTGCACGTTCATTTGCATTGTCTGCATCTGTAAAGATTTGATTGCCTGTAAAGACTCACATTCCAACCATTATCTCGTAATCGAGTTTGTGTCTATATGTGCCATGTTTGTGAAACACATTCTGCACTTAGCTGATGAAGAGGCAGTGCTCTGAAAGCTTGTGCTACCAAATAAACCTGTTGGATTTTAACCTGGTGTTGTGAGTCTACTTGCTGTCATTGTCTGTGTGGAATTTGCACATTCTCCCCCATGTCTGCGTGGGTTTCCTTCGGATGCTCTGGTTTCCTCCCACACTCCAAAGATGTGCAGGTTAGGTAGATTTGCCGAGCTAAATTGTCTCTTAGTGTCGGGGACTAGCTTGGGTAAATGCTTGGGGTTATGGGGATAGGGCCTGAGTGGGATTGTGGTTAGTGCAGACTTGATGGGTCAAATCTCTAGTGTAGGATTCTTAAGGCTCAATTCCTCCATCCCGATGTGCATGTTTTTTGGCGCTTTGGGATGGGAGACGTATGTTGGCCATTTTGCAGGATTCTTGTTGGGAACATCTCCCAGAAGCAGAGAGCAGGCGTGGTTGGAACGGCTCTGGAAACCAGCGAGAAGGACAGGTAAGTCATTTAAATCTATTTTTAATGTATTTTAAATGTGATTATGGGGCCTGGCACGGAATTCTCCAGCCAATAACATTTCCCCTGTCAGGAGTACTTCATTCCTGTGAGATTTAGACCTGCTCCTCACATCTGGGAGAAGAAATTTCTCTGCACCTCAGCCCTAAAAGGTTTACCCCTTACCTTCAAACAATGACCCCTAGTTCTGGATTACCGCACCATTGGGAATTCTGAATCTACCCTGTCTAATCTTGTTTAGAATTTTATAAATTTCTGTGAGAGCCCCTCTTACACTTCTAAACTCTAATGAATATAATCCTAATTGGTTTAGTTTCTCCTCATACATCAGTCCTACCATCCCAGGAATCAGCCTGGTAAATCTTTGCTGCGCTCCTTCTACAGCAAGGACATCCTTCCTCCGGTAAGGAGACGAAAAGTGTACACAATACT
The DNA here is from genome assembly GCA_024679065.1 of Sphyrna mokarran. Classification (NCBI taxonomy): domain Eukaryota; kingdom Metazoa; phylum Chordata; class Chondrichthyes; order Carcharhiniformes; family Carcharhinidae; genus Sphyrna; species Sphyrna mokarran. The sequence goes on from JAGIQG010000032.1 coordinate 22,509,507, forward strand.
CCACATACGTCCAACACTCTGAACAATCACAGTGAAGTTTGCTCATTGTTCAACTGGAGCAAGGAACGAATTGTGGTGGGAGTGTTAATGGTAAGTGATTGATGTTTTTTTCTTAGTTTTTTGTGGGGTTTCTTTTTTTTCCCCAAGTTTTTAACGGTAAAGTGGAAGTAGGCCACGGGGTGATCTGGGAAGGGTTTGTTAGCGGCAAGGTTTAAAAAGCAGGCTGAACTATACAGCGGGCAGTGGAGTGAGCAGGTGGCTGAAAGGCTTTGGCTCAACAGGCTTAGGCGAAAGAGCAAGGCAGAGTTGGTTTAATTTGAAGAACAGGGGAATTATGAGTGTGAGGCCAGTTTGTTGTTCTCAGTGTCAGACATGGGAGATCCTGGAGTCTCCTAGCCTCCCAGATGTCTATATCTGCACCGAGTGCGTCGAGCTGCGGCTCCTAAGGGACCATGTTAGGGAACTAGAGCTGCAGCTCGATGACCTTTGGTCAGGGAGAATGAGGAAGCGATAGATAGGAGTTACAGGTAGGTGGTCACAGCGGGGCCATGGGAGGCAGGCAAGTGTCACGGTTAGGAAGGAGAAAGGTCAGATACTTGAGAGTACCCCAGTGGATGTGCTCCTTAACAATAAGTACTCCCGTTTGAGTACTGTTGAGTGGGACAGCCTAATGGAAGCAGCAGTGGCGATGCCTCCAGTGCAGAGTCCAGCCCTGTAGCTCAGAAGGGTAAGGAAAGGAGAAGGAAAGCAGTAGTGATAGGGGACTCTACAGTGAGGGGGTTGGACAGACCATTTTCTGGAGGCAGTTGAGAAACTCGGATGGTAGTTTCCTGGTGTTGGGATCTGGGATGTTTCTGATCGCATCCAGAATATCCTGAAGTGGGAGGGAGAGGAGCCAGAGATCATAGTACATATGGGTACCAATGACATAGGTAGGAAAAGAGAAGGGACCCTGAAAATACAATATAGGGAGTTAGGTAGGGAGTTGAGAAAAAGGACTGCAAAGATAATAATCTCAGGATTGTGGCCTGTGCCATGCGATAGTGAGAGTAGGAATGAGGAGGAGCATGGCTGAGGGATTGGAGCAAGGAGCAGGGATTCAGGTTTCTGGATCATTCGGATCTCTTTAGAGGCAGGTGTGACCTGTACAAAAAGGACAGATTGCAACTTGAATCCCAGGGGGAACAATATCCTAGTGAGGAGTTTTGCTAAGGCTACCGAGGAGAGTTTAAACTAGGATGGTTGGAGGGTGGGAATCAAATTGAAGTGACTGGGAAACAGGAGATTAGCTCACAAATTGAGAAAGCTTGTTGACAGTGTGAGAGGGAAGATAGGCAGGTAATAGAGAGGGGAGCGCTCAGACCAAAGGTTTGAGATGTGTCTATTTTAAAGCAAGGAGTGTTGTGAACAAAGTGGATGAGTTTAGAGTGTGGATCACTACTTGGAAATGTAATGTGGTGGCCATTTACAGAGACTTGGATGACTCAGGGACAACTCTGGTTACTTGAAGTGCCGGGTTTCAGATGTTTCAGAATGGACAAGGAGAGAGGCAAAAAAGGTGGGTGAGTGGCACTGTTGATCAGAGATAGTGTCATGGCTGCTGAAAAGATGGACGCCATAGAGGGATTGTCTACGGAGTCTCTCTGTGGGTGGAGGTTAGGAGCAGGAAGGCACCATTAACTTTACTGGACATTTTCTATAGGCTGCCCAATAGTAACAAGGATGTTGAGGAGCAAATAGGGAAACAGATCCTGGAAGAATGTAATAATGACAGAGTTGGCGTGATGGAAGATTTTCATTTCCCAAATATCGATTGGAATCTCTCTAGAGTAAGGGCTTTAGATGGGGAGGAGTTTGTTAGGTGTGTTCAGGAGGGTTTCCTGACACAGTGTGTGGATAAGCCTACAAGAGGAGAGGCTGTACTGGAATTGGTATTGGGAAATGAACGTGGACAAGTGTCAGATCTCTCAGTGGGAGAGCATTTTGGGAATAGTGATCATAACTCTTTCTCCTTTACATTAGCATTGGAGAGAGATAGGATCAAACAAGCTAGAAAAGTGTTTATTTGGAGTAAGGGGAATTATGAGGCTATCAGGCAGGAAATTAGAGACATAAATTAGAAAGAGGTTATCTCAGGGAAACATACAGAAAAAATGTGGCAAATTGTCAGGGAATATTTGTCTGGAGTTCTGCATAGCAACATTCCAGAAAGACAGGGAAGTTATGGTAGGTCACAGGAACCGTGGTGCACGAAAGCTGGAATGAATTTAGTCAAGAAGAAAAGAAAACATTCAGGGAGCTAGGTAATGTTAGAGATCTAGAAGAGTATAAGGCTAGTAGGAAGGATTTTAAGGAAATTAGGAGAGCTAGAAGGGGTCGTGAGAAGGCCTTGGCAGGCAAGATTAAGGAAAACCCCAAGGCATTCTACAAGTATATGAAGAGCAAGAGGATAAGACATGAAGGAATAGGACCTATTAGGTGTGATGGTGGGAAAGTTTGTATGGAACTGGTAGAAGTAGCTAAGGTACTCAATGAATACTTTACTTCAGTATTCATAGTGGAAAAGGATCTTGGTGATTGGAGTGCAAACTTGTAGTGGACTGAAAAGGTTGAGCATGTAGATATTGAGAAAGAGGATGTGTTGGAACATTTGAAAAGCATTAAGTTAGATGAGTCATTGGGACAGGATGGGATGTACCCCAGGCTACTGTGGGAGGAGGTTGCAAAACCTCTGGCAATGATCTTTGCATCATCAATGGAGACAGGAGAGGTTTTGAGGATTGGAAGGTTGCGGATATGCTTCCTTTATTCAAAAAAGGGAGTAGAGATAGCCCAGGAAATTATAGACCAGTGAGTCTAACCTAAGTGCTTGGTAAGTTGATGGAGAAGATTCTGAGAGGCAGAATTTATGCACATTTGGAGAGGTATGGCATGGCTTTGTCAAAGGCAGATCATGCCTTACGAGTCTGAATTTTTTGAGGATGTGTCTAAACACATTGAATAAAGAAGAGCAGTAAATGTAGTATATATGGACTTCAGCAAGGCGTTTGATAAGGTACCCTATACAGACCTTTATTGAGAAGGTGAGAGGACATGGAATCCAAGGGGACATTGCTTTGTGGATTCAGAACTGGCCTACCCACAGAAGGCAAAGAGTGGTTATAGATGGGTCTTTTTCTGCATGGAGGTCAATCACCAACGGAGTACCCCAGGGATCTGTTCTGGGACCCTTGCTCTTTGTGATTTTTATAAATGACCTGGATGAAGAAGTGGAGGGATGAGTTGGTAAGTTTGCTGATGACACAAACATTGGAGGTGTTGTGCATAGTGCGGAGGGATGTCAGAAGTTGCAATGAGATATTGATAGGATGCAGGACTGAGCGGAGAAGTGGCAGATGGAATTCAATCCAGATAAGTGTGTAGTGTGTATCTGGGGGTGGGGGAGCAAAGGCTGATTCTAGCTGTTCTTTCTTGGTGTTTGGAGTTGTGACCTGGAGTTGGGAGCTTGGCTGTTACAGAATAAGAACTACAAAAATAACATTAAGAGAAGAATGTGTCTATAAGCAGTGTTATTTATTATCTCACTTGTGTTATTCTTTTAAGCTTGGTCGTAGTTTTATGGTGAAGTAGAATGGTGCTCTGATTCCATAAATAATAGTTTATTTAGAACAAATATGAATTGGGCATCATGGACCTGAGTTTGATTCCTGGCTTGGATCACTGTGTGTGCGGAGTCTGCACGTTCTCCCACGTCTGCATGGGTTTCCTCCAGGTGCCCCGGTTTCCACCCACAGTCGGAAGGGTGTGCTAGTTAGGGTCATTGGCCATGTTAAATTCTTCCTCAGTGTACCCAAACAATGCCAAAATGTGACGACTAGGGGATTTTCACAGTAAATTCAATAAAAGCCTACTTGTGACACTAGCAAAATAAACTTTGTATGTAGGATTTAAATAGTTTGAATCTCAAAGAAAGTTTTAATTAATAAAGCACTATGAACAATATGTTGTCGGATATAGCCAGAATGGGAGAGTATGTCAGAAAGCGCAGGGAAGCCTCTGGCACAAGTTCAACACGCTCCGTGTAAAATAGTGTTTCTATTTATTTATTAGTCACAAGTAAGGCTTACATTAACGCTTCAGTAAAGTTACTGTGAAATGCTCCTAGTCATCACACTCCGGCACCTATTTGCGTCAATGCACCCTAACTAGCGCATCTTTCAGGCTGCGGGAGGAAACCATGCAGACACGGGGAGAACATGCAGACTCCACACAGACAGTGGCCCGAGGCAGGCAATTGAACTTGGATCCCTGGTGTTGTGAGACAGCAGTGCTAACCACTATGCCACTCCTAGCTCAGATGTGCAGTTTTGTTCTTTTTATTTCCTGCCACTTTTCAAGGCCCCGGGAGGTCCCAGAGATTTTATCAGAGAATTGGGTGCTTCCACAATGCAGGCTCTGTAGGCTTGTAGTAAATGAGGCAGCCAATATGTGCGCAGAATGCTCCTACAAACAAGAAAAAAACAACTTGCATCTATATAGTGCCTTTAACAAAGGATCAATCTTGATTTCAAACAAGTGCAGATCCAGACAGAAGGAATGTGGAAGATAATTCACTTGCCACTTTAGGAACCTTTTAAAAATAATGTATGAAACATAATTGTACCATGCAGCAATGATTGGAACATAGTCGATGGGATATAAATCACTGTGTAATGAAACTCATAATTATTTTATATCTTCCTATGTATAATAGTTTTTATACTTGGTTTGACATTTGTTACCAATTTCTAGACTTGATTTAATATAACAGAGGGGCTTGGTGAGCCATACCAGAACAGAGTCCCTACAATACAGGAGGAGGCTATTCAGCCCATCATGTCTGTACTGACTATAATCCCACACCAACCTTCTTACTACAACCCTATGCATTACCATGCTAATCCCCCGACACTAGAGTCAGTTTAGCATAGTCAATCAACCTAACCTGCACATTTTTCAGACTCGGAGCACCTGGAGGAAACTTACGCAGACACAAGGAGAATGTGTGAACTCCACACAGACAGTGACTCAAAGCCAGAATTAAACCTTGGACTCTGGCGCCATGAGGCAGCAGTGCTAATCACTGTGCCACCATGCCATCCTATGTGATTAGGGTCACACAAGAGCCAGACTGGGAAGGAGAGGGTAAGTTTTGGTGGACATGGTTTATTTAGATTTCCAAAATGCGTTTGACAAGGTGCCACATAACAGACTGTTAAATACCTTAAGAGCCCATGGTGTTAAGGGTAAGCTCCTGGTATGATAGAGCACTGGCAGAAGGGGGATAAACGAATCCTTTTCAGGATGGCAGCTGGTTTATAGTGGTGTGCCTCAGGAGTTGGTGCTGGGACCACAACTTTTCACAATATGCATTAACGATATGGTGGAAGGAACTGAAAGCACTGTTGCTAAGTTTGCAGATGATACAAAGATATGTAGAGGGAAAGGTAGTATTGAGGAAGCGGGGGGTGGGGGGGGGTGCTGCAGAAGGAATTGGATAGGTTAGGAGAGTGGGCAAAGAAGTGACAGATGGAATACAATGTGGAGAAGTGTGAGGTTATGCACTTTGGAAGGAGGAATGGAGACATAGACTATTTTCTAAATGGGGAAATGCTTAGGAAATCAGAAACAGAAAGAAACTTGGGAATCCTCTTTCAAAATTCTTTGAAGGTTAACATACAGGTTCAGTTGGCAGTTAGAAAGGCATTCATGTCAGAAGTAGAATACAATAGTATTTCTGAGGCTGTATAAAGCTCTGGTAAGACCCCATTTGGAGTAATGTGGCCCCATATTTAAGGAAGATAGTTGGCCTTGGAAAGAGTCCAGGGGAGGTTGACAAGAATGATCTCTGGAATGAAGAGCTTGTTGTATGAGGAATGGTTGAGGACTCTGGGTCTGTAGTTGTTGTAGTTTAGAAGAATGAGGAGGGATCTTATTCTAACTTACAAGATATTGCAAGGCCTGGATAGAGTAGCTAAGGAGAGGATGTTTCCACTATTAGGAAAAATTAGAACCAGAGGGCACAATCTCAGGCTAAAGGGATGATCCATTAAAACAGCGATGAGGAGGAATTTCTTCAGCCAGAGAATGGCGAATCTTTGGAACTCTTTGCCATTGAAGGCTGTGGAGGCCAGGTCATTGAGTGTCTTTAAGACAGAGGTAGATAGGTCCTTGATTAATAAAAAGGATCAGAAGTTTTGGGGAAAAAGCAGGAAAATGGGAGTGAGAGAAATATCAGCCATGATTGAATTGCGGAACAGGCTCAATGGGCCGAGTGGCCTAATTCTGCTCCTATGTCTTATGGGCTTATGGTTTCTTATTCTGGAGGATATTAGCAAAACAGTTGTACTTTTTAATCACAATTCAGCATTACTTGCTCCAACATTTAAGTTCCAGTGTTTTTAAATTGAATTCAGTAGTCCTTCACACTGCCGTGATGGAATTTCAGCTTGCACTCACTGGGTTATTAATAGAGCAACATAAACACTGCGCGCTGTAGCCCGAGACCTCTAATTATATGCTAGGCATCAGTTGGCTTGCTGGCCAATAAACCGCAGAGTGAATGTTGTTGTGAGTCATGTTCAAAGGCTGGAGAGACTGTGAGGAGGAATATATCACAACTGATGTTGCCTGGTATGGAGGGCATCAGCTTCGAAGGGACATTGGAGAAATTTGATTTGTTCTCACTGGAATGACGGTGGTTGACGGACAACCTCATGGAAGTCTGAGAGGAATGGACAGAGTGGATAGTCAGAAACTTTTTCTCAGGCTGGAAGATTACTGGGAGGCATAGGTTTAAGGTATGAGAGGCAAGGTTAAAAGGAGATGGATGAGGCAAGTTTTTTATGATGTAGAGATGCTGGCGTTGGACTGGGATAAACTCAGTAAGAGGTCTGGCAACACCAATTTTAAATCCAACCGATTTATTTGATTGTAAATCTGCTAGCTTTCGGCGTTTGTGCCTTCACCTGACGAAGGCACAAATGCCAAAAGCTCAAGTTTTTTTACCCAGAGAATGCTGGGTGTCTGGATCCTGATGCCGTAGTGGAAGCAAATATGAGTGACTTTTAAAGGGCATCTTGACAAATACATGAATAGGATGGGAATAAAAGGATATGGTTCCTGGAAGGGCAGGGGGTTTAAGTTCAGCCGGGCAGCATGGTTGGTGCAGGCTTGGAAGGGCCAAAGGGCCTGTTCCTGTGCTGTAATTTTCTTTGTTATTTTATTCTTTAATACCAGGAATGGAGTGAGAGGGGGAAAGGATGGCAAGAGATAGACACAGTAAGAATTTAGCAACACCAATTATTAATCCAACCGATTTATTTGATAGTAAAATAGCAAGCTTTCAACACTCCCATGTCTTCATCAGGCAAGTGCAGTGTTCTGGTCTGCAATAGCACACATCAGCACAGACAGTCAGGATTAATCGGTTGGATTAATAATTGGTGTTGCTAAATTCTTACTGAGTTCTTACCACTCCAATCCAACGCCGGCATCTTTACATCATGACTGAGATAGACACAACAGGGAGGGAACAAGGACCAACAGGCGAGGGAAAAATACAGCCAGTCCTTGCATCATCTGAACCCCCTTCTTCTTCTGATTAGCTGTCCCCCTGAATCCCACTGCTGGAAAAGATTTGTGCAGCAGAATTACTGACTCATACATACATACAGAGATATTTTAATTTGGATCAGAATGTTTGTTGTGTGATTTTGAGCTACAATGAAGTTCTGTACACATGTATCTGATCTGGAGCCTATCACAGGATCTGAATTGGAGAATGTATTATTGTTAGCGAACATCTAACTGTGTTTGTAGGAAGCTATGGGTTTTCCTTTGGTTAAAAAGAATTCAGCCCAGATAAAATTAAACAAATATCAAAAAACAGTGTCACCATTCAAGTGGCATGTTGCCACCTTCTTTTGCAAAGATTGTCTAAAAACAAATTGAAGGCAGATCCAATGTTTCAGGCATTAGGGATTAAAATAGCATGCTGCATTGCTGACTCCCACCCACTCTCCTGTTCCGAAAATGGATGCGAAGACAGAGTAAACTATATGGAACTGCTGGAAGGCGATTGTTTTTCAATGCTAAGGGAACACAGCAATAGACTGCAACTTGCAAAGTGCCCGGGCTTATGCTTTGGGCACACTCAGGAGGGCAGTAAATGGGTTAAACTATTACCTCTTCCCTGCTTCCATTACACATGCGGTTTTAATGAGCTGGCTTCTGATTGCAGTGGGTAGGATTTATTTTGTGCCCCCTAATTCTAGGCAGCAAAGCTTAATCTAAGCATGCTGGTGTTGCTATGCTGCCTCGCTCCCCTCGCTGTTGCTATGCTGTTCTCTGTGGCTGTGCTGCTACGTTGTTATGCGTTGCTATGTTCTTCACAGCAACCGTGACAACCACATGGCCAAAGTGATCCAATGGGTGGAATATAACCTGTCTGCCTTTTGGATGTGGGGTGGCCTCAGAACACACGGGCACTAGATCTGGTTGCCCTGACTCTGTCTGGAGCAGCGGGTCCTGTCAACGTCTATACCAACAGTGCCCACCCCGATAGGGTTCCTCAGACGTTGATCATTGCTGCCTAATTTCCTGGACTCGATCCTCTCCCTTCACAATTAATTGATGCCAGGAAGCGCTGCTCCTTCACGCACACAATCTGCACCAATCTTCCCTGACTCCATCTAACAATTCCCTTTTGGAAAGTATTTACCCCTGAATACAGATGGGCCCCTGCCCTAACCTGAGGAGTCAATTGACCAGCCCAGCCCACCATGAACATAGAACATAGAACATTACAGCACAGAACAGGCCCTTCGGCCTTCGATGTTGCGCCGACCAATATAAAAAGCAATGCCCCTCCAAACTAAACCATTCCCTTCTCTTCCATATACTTATCAACTAACCTCTTAAACGCCACCAAACTTGGCGCATCTACAACTGCTGCAGGCAGGGCATTCCACTCCCGAACCACCCTTTGGGTAAAGAACCTACCTCTGATATCCGTCCTATAACTATCACCCCTTAATTTAAAGCTGTGTCCCCTCGTGCTAGCTTTCTCCATCCTAGGAAAAAGGCTATCACTGTCCACCCTATCTAAACCTCTAATCATCTTATATGTTTCGATAAGGTCCCCTCTTAGCCTCCTCCTTTCTAACGAAAACAACCTCAAATCCCTCAGCCTCTCCTCATAAGACCTGCCCTCCATACCAAGCAACATCCTGGTAAACCTCCTCTGTACCCTCTCCAATGCCTCCACATCTTTCTTATAATGTGGGGACCAGAACTGCACACAATACTCCAAGTGCGGCCGCACTAGAGTTTTGTACAGTTGCAACATGACGTTGCGGCTCCGAAATTCAATCCCTCTACCAATAAAAGCCAAGACTCCATATGCCTTCCTAACAACCTTCTCGACCTGACTGCCTACTTTCAGGGATCTATGCACATACACACCAAGATCCCTCTGTTCATCTAGACTACTAAGAATCCTACCATTTGCCCTATACTCTACACATTTATTATTTCTGCCATAGTGCATTACCTCACACTTTTCCACATTAAACTCCATTTGCCACCTCTCGGCCCAGCTCTGCAACTTGTCCAAGTCCCTCTGCAAACTATAACACCCCTCTTCACTATCTACCACTCCACCGACTTTAGTGTCATCTGCAAATTTACTAATCCAAGATTAGTGAATCTTAATGAAGAGTGGGCATACCTGAAAGAATTGACATACGTACTCGCCCTGCTCACTCCCTCTCCCCTCTCCCCTCTCCATTACATGTCTATTAATACTGCAGTAAATTTCAGGCAAAGACCCCCGGCGATAAAAGTTGCACGTTTAAGACAAATGTAATTGCTTTTTGAGAACAAAGATTATCATTTCCAGTGCGGTTCCCCCGCTCTATCTTCTGGTTTCCCCCTCCATATCAATCCTCTCCTCTTGGGGGCATTTCCGTTTGGGCTCAGTGCAGAACTTCTGCTGATAGTTAGAGTACTCGTCCCGATAGGTGGCGATGGCCAGGCACTCCCCAAACTGCTTGTCGCAAAGGCAGAGGTCGCTGGAGCAGGGATCGGAACCTTCTGGGCACTCGGCCCTGCCCAGCTTGCACAAGGAGTAGTTGGGCTTGAAGTACACGTTTGTGCCCTTGGCGCAGGAAGCTTGTAGCGCGACCTCGTAGCAGCAGTCGTGATTGAAGCAGCAGTTGTCAAAGTCATCCAGCGGCACCCCATCGCCCCCTTTGCCACAATAGCAGCCGTAGCCGTTCACGTTATAAATGGAGAACTGATAGCGGTTCCTGTAGCACCAGAGCACCAACGCAATGTCCAGCACGCTCCTCCGTGACATGGCGTGGGGCTGGTGGTTGGCATTCTGGACCGACAGCTCTTGGCAGAGGGGCAGAGGCATCAGCTGATAGAGCAGGAAGAGGTGAAAGAGTATGGGCTGTCCGATCACACGGTCCATCGAAGGCTTGCACTTGTTTCTCCACCAGGCCTCTCGTGTGGTTAGGTGGGTCAACAGCCTGTTTACCGAGCGGCTAGCTCTCCCTGCTGCCAAGGGCAACCCTACAATTAAGAAACCTTCCCCATGGCAACTTTATCAGCGCTTCTATAATGGAACTCCCAAGCCACAGCAGTCATGGGAATATTTCCTCAGAGGTGATTTTTCTGTTTCATTCATAATGGGGACGGTGAGGGGCAGTTAAGCTGGTGTACAATCAAAATAGAGGGGGTTCTAGAACAGAATAGGAAGAGAGAGACAATTGTCATTGGGATGTGAGAGATCTGAGATAGAAAGGCAGGCACAGGGAGAGAGAGAAAGAGCTGTCATCAAGAAAGAAGAGAGAGAAAGAATGAAAGAATTATTAGAGAGGAAACCAGAGGGAGGTGATGCCCCTTGCAGCTGAGTTGCAGCGTGTCTCAACCCAGCTTCGTCACCCTAGTGCTGTGAGCTCCAACATCAGCCAACTCAATTGTACATCTGCCCCCTTCCTGGCTAAGGCACATGAGCTGGAGCTGCTCAAATGAAAAATGGACTGGTGAGTATAGAAAATAATATTTTACAAATCTATAAACAGATTTTCATATTTACGTAATGCATTATATCTTCATAGAATCTACGGTACAGAGACAGACTCTTTGGCTCAAACTGGTCCATGCTGACCAAAATGCCCATCTAAGCTATCCCTCATTTGCTTGTATTTGGTGCAGTAGAATCATAGAATCTATGGCTCAGAGACAGGATGAAGCTATTGTGAAAATCCCCTAATCGCCACACTCTGACGCCTGTTTGGATACATCGAGGGAGAATTTAGCACGGCCAATGCACCTAACCAGCACATCTTTCAGACCATGGGAGGAAACCGGATCATCCAGTAAGTTGTTGCATAAAGTTAAATCTCATGGCATCCAGGTTGAGGCATCTAAATGGATACAAAATTGGTTTCTTGAAAGAAGCCAGAGGGTGGTTGTAGAGAGTTGTTTTTCAAACTGGAGACCTGTGACCAGCAGTGTGCCTTAGGGATCAGTGCTGGGTCCATTGTTATTTGTCATTTATATTAATGATTTGATGACAATATAGGAGGCATGATTAGTATGTTTGCAGATGAAACCAAGATTGCTGTCATAGTGAACAGTGAAGAAAGTTATCTCCAACTACAATAGGATCTTGATCAAGTGGGTCAATGGGCTGACAAATGGCAAATGGAGTTTAATTTAGACAATTGCGAGATGATGCATTTTGATAGATTGAACCAGGGCAGGACTTATTCAATTAGTGGTAGGGCACTGGGGAGAGTTACAGAACAAAAAGATCTAGGGGTTTATGTTCATAGCTCCTTGAAAGTAGAGTCACAGATGCACAGAGTGGTGAAGAAGGCACTTGGCATGGTTGGTTGCATCGGTCAGAACACCGAATCCAGGAATTGGGACATTTTGTTGAAATTGTACATGACATTGATAAGGCCACACTTGGAATACTGTGTGCAGTTCTGGTCACTATTATAGAAACGATATTATTAAACTAGAAAGGGTGCGGAAAAGATTTACTAGGATGCTATCGGGACTTGATAGTTTGAGTTATGAGGAGAGGCTGGATAAATTGGGATTTTTTTCTATGGAGCGTAGGAGGCTGAGGGGTGACTTTATAGAAGTGTGTAAAGTAATGAGGGGTATAGATAAGGTACATAGTCAATATCTTTTTCCAAAGGCAGGGGAGTCTAAAACTAGACAGAATATGTTTAAGATGTGAGGGGAGAGATACAAAAGTGTCCAGAGGCACAATTTTTTCACACAGAGGGTGGTGAATGTCTGGAACAAGCTGCTAGAGGTAATAGTAGAGGCAGGTGCAATTTTATCTTTTAAAAAGCAGTTAGATAGTTACATGGGTAAAATGGGTATAGAAGGATATTGGCCAAATGCAGGCAATTGAGATTAGCTTAGGGGTTTAAAAGGAAGGTGGCATGAGCAAGTTGGGCAGAAGTTTCCATGCTGTAAACCTCTATGACTCGGAGAACATACAAACTCCACATAGTGACCCAAGCCAGGAATCAAACCCAGGTCCCTGGCACTGAGAGTCAGCAGTGCTAAGCGCTGTGCCACCATGCCATGTTGGTTTGTAAATATGAGCTTTAATTGTTGAATGTTACTGTGTTGCTTTGTCGCTGTTTTGCCTTTATTGGCACTTGTGTTTACGTTAATTTTCAAGTCTTACACTGGGATCATGTTGGAAAATAATTTGGGAAGCATTGCCCTAAGTTCTGGAAATCATTTTCTGAGCCTCCGTTTAATCCCTGTCTCTGTAATCTCCCTTAAAACCTGTTCATTTGGTCACCTGTCCCCTTGAGTGACTCAGTGTCAAAAAGGTCAGCTGGAATATCCCAGCTGATCTTGCTAGCGGGATTTCCTGCTGACGGTAACCCCCGCTGTGGCTTTTCTGGTCGTGGGTGGTGCAGAGAACAGTAAACAATCCATTGGCAGCAGCAGGATTAAAAAATTCTGCCACCAACCAGTGTCGAGCTGCCTCCGCTACCACAAAACATAACACAGCGGGGACGGAGGGGGAAGTCCCGTCTGTTGTTTGGTAATGTTCTGGTGAAGGTGCAAAATGAATGTAAGTTGTTCTCTGTGAGCACAGGACAAGATCTGAGCTTTATAATGATCAGAGTCATAGAATCCTACTGTGCTGAAGGAGGCCGTTCGGCCCATCAATTCTACACCAGCCACACAGATTGTATTTGTTCTTTACAATATAGTTGGTAATTGCTATTGTGTTGGCAAGTGTGATTTGTCTTTTGATTCCAGGGGTGGAATTTCTCCGTCCCGCTGGCGACGGGAATTGTAACGGGCAGAACACGGACCGTGCAATGGTCTGTTGACCTCGGGTGGGATTTTCCAACTTTGGAGCAAGCATGGCTGGAAAATCCCTCTTCTCGACTGTTCCAGCGGATGGCAACAAACAGTTTTTTTTTAAAAAAGAATGTGCGTCCTTTAGCAGGACAAGACCCATCACGCGGTGAGGAATCTTCCACTTCTCCGTCTCCCAAGACAGAAACATCGCCTATTCCTGGACACCCACGCCAGGATTCTCCCACCTCGTCTGCAAGGCTGGGATTCTCCAGCCCCGCTGCTGCAACTGAGCGCCCAAATTCTCCGTTCTCGCTGGAGATTCCCTGCCCAAGCCTTTTTTTAATGATGGGAGAAAAATTTGTGATCCGAGCAAAGAGAGATTTGAAACTATGAGCGGAAGCAGGTAAGATTTTCACATAATTTATTTTCTGCAGTTGTATCTTTATAAAAACCAACAATTTAAACATTGAGAGTGGAGTACGACACATTCAGTGCTTCTAGACAAGTAAACCCTTTAGAGAAGGAAAAAAAATAAAAGAAATGCTGATAAGTCTTTTCCTCATTTGGGAAAAATGATCCCAAACAAGGAAGTGAAGTGGGGTTGGGGTGGTGGTGAGAGTGTGTTTATTTTTAAGGGGTGGTAGGACATATATAGATTTACTCCCCTTTTTACATTGTATTAAATTCTAGAACAGAACAGATTCCAGAACAGAACCAATGAAAAACTATCTCAAGCAAACCAGGCTGAAATGCCGCTGGATTTAATACTAGCTATCCACATTCACATCCACATTCTCAGGTAAGATTGTTACCGTGTACAAAACACGCTAAACAACTGTTGCGCTTCAGTGCTGGTAAAATTTTGTTGAAGTTATTTTTTTCCCCAACGCACATTTTTTTTCCCGTGTATTCCTTTTTCCGTTTGGCCAATTGAAATTTCGAAAAATGACTCGAGGATTTTTATTTTCTGAAATCTGTTCTTGCTCTCATCTGCCTGCCATTATCTGCTGCGGGGGTGGGGGTGGGTCAATAATTCCAGAATAAAGCAATCCTTCCCCGCATGGGAAAAGGCTCTGGTTACTTTTAGCCAGGTGTACATATCTTGCAGGCAGATAGTTGGAAGTGCCACAGACTGCATTACTGAGGTGTGCGCTGCTGGTAAGTGCTACAAGAAAAACCATAAATAACGCAATTGTACAGAATCTCAACAAATGATGATCTTCTGTAGGGAGGGTTCCTGCTTTCAGATGTGTAACTAAAACGTAACCCTATTTATAAAATAAACAACTTCTTTCCACACAGCCCCTTGGAGAAATATTTCTTTAAGCTCAACTGTTCCCTAACTGGAAGTGAGTTAGCAGGGTGAGGTGAGTAAGGATGCACTGCTGACAATTTTTAATGGCTCATCCATTTCTTTCATTCATAACTCGCTTTAAATGCAAAGAGATGGACAGGTACCTCCACTGTGGAGGTAACATAGACGTGGTGGGCAGAATGGTCTCCTGTGCAGACAACTCTAGATGATGATGATATATCTCAATGCTAATTTATTTGCTGTCCATAGTGTACATAATGTTTCAGGGAAGGAAATTATATATTAATATAGGAATTAGGAGCAGAAGGAGACAACTTGACCCTTCGAGCCCAACCATTCATGGTTGATCTTGCCCTGGTTTCAAATCTACCTCCCCTCTTATTCCCCATATCTCTTTAACCCATTTATTTACTTTTATCAAAAATATGTCTATCTCCTCCTTGAAACCATTTAATGATTACCAGATTTGCTGAGTTTGTTTTTTTGGGGGGATTTATAAGGATTGATGTTGAGGTTTTCTTCTGGTTGTTGGAATCAGTCACCTTGATTGGTAATTCACAGGTTGTACTGCTATGCTCCCCCTGTTCTAGCATTCCATCATCAGTCAAACCTTCTTCAGAATAGATTCTGACACTTGTATCTCTCACTGGGTGATACTCTCAACTTGAATAACTGCACCCACTTTAATCCAAGGTATGGATGAAAAAGCATCAACAGTGCCCAGAGGCAATGTGATGTTAACATGAGATATGGTGTCCCTTATTTGGGTAAAGCCATCTGTTGCTTTAATAAAGTCATGATGGATTGGGCAAACTGCTCACAGGATGGGCCTGGATCAAAATTCCTCAACCTGCCTCAACTCAAACCTATTGTCCCCATCTACAGCATCTAGCTCCAATGTTCTGTATTCAATCCTTGCAGGCTATCCACATTGTCCACCAGCTTCTATATTAAGAAAATTTATTGATATTGGGCTAGAAAGTATCTCAAGGTATTGCTTTGGAGTTAGTCTAGCCATCTTGTTGAAGTTGCTCCCACAACTTGTCTATTAGGTGTCCATTATAACTCACCCCACCTTGACCTTGAACACAGGATTAGGCTACTTGGTCCCCCTAACCCTTCCCATTTCCTGTCTGCCACACAGACACATGTACAGTATTCCTGACAATCTTGCGATGTTCCTTTATTCTGCATTAGGCGTTCCCTCCCCGCCACTATCACCTAAGATATTGTGTGGAGATGCTGGTGTTGGATTGAAGTAGACACAGTAAGTAGTCTCAACATGAGATTAGAGTGTTCTGAAAACTCATGCAACCAAATAAACCTGTTGGATTTTAACCTGGTGGTGTGAAGCTACTTACTGTACCTAAGCTATTGTTTCTTTCAAAGAAAGATTCCACACGTAGTGGCCAAATTGGGAACCAAAACACCTTTGAACACTTCAACCTGGTTTAAAAAGACAAAAATAAAACAGAAAAATGCTGGAAAATCTCAGCAGGTCATTCAGCATCCATGAACCAATGTTTCACATCTGGATGTTTCTTCTTCAGAACAGCTCTGACAAAGAGTCATCTGGACTCAATGTTGTCTGTATTCTCTCTCCACGGATGCTGTCAGACCCACTGAGATTTTCCAGTATTTTTGTTTTTTCTAGGATCTGCTATATTTTATTTTTGTTTTTTAAAAAAAGCAACTTATTTCAATTTTCTTGCACTGTTTAATTAAGTCTTGTTCTAAGCTGCATCAACACGCACACACTGCAGTAAGGCAGGCTGTGGGACTCAGTCTTTTGGAGCATCTCTGTTCCATGGGCTATATAGTGAAACAATGCAGTGTTCCTTTCATTCTTGTCAGTGCCTAAAGTGCCTGTACCCTGAGCAAACAAACAAAAGTTTTCCACTCTAACAGAAGAGTGAAAAAGGTGAGTTATAGAACACAACACACACACACACACACACACACTTGTTAGGGCAGAAGAGCTGCACCAATCCAATAGGTCACATCATGGTCATTCCATAAGCTGCGATGTATTACCATCAGGATACATCCCACAGTGCACAGAGATCCTTCCTTCTCATGGAACAGTGGCAGAGTTTACACAGGCCTAACTTTAGCAGTGTACCTTACCCCTCCAACCCCACTCGCTCAACACCAATCCATTAGATAGCAAGATTCTGGTGCAACGTACAGTCCCTTCAATTCTCTTTATACCCGTAGCTAACTCTCTCTCTCTCTCTCTCTCACAGAAGCAGCAAGTTATCACAAAACAAAGAATGAATTGACAGTAGTAGGAATTTCTCACAGGCTGCCATTGTCCTATTTATTTTCTACTGGTTTCCATAGAGATAGCAGCTGGGGGTTTCCCATGATGCTTTTCTTCATTACAGGGTCCTGCCCTATGGCAAAAGTCATTCTTCTGCCTTCTCTTTTGTCTTCCATTTATGTTACAAGTCAAAGCATAAAGTCTGCTGTAAAAGGCTTTTTAATAGACATATCCCAGCCAGTGGGACCAAAGCCCCATCAGTCAGCCTCTTTTTCTCTCTCTCTGTACAGTCACGATCCGAGTCCGAATCAAAACCAAAATTTACAAATCTATAAAGCAACAATGACCATGCCAAGTCTCTTTCCATCCGGTTGGAGCTAAAGTCTGTCGCAGTGCAAATGATTCGCAGGGTCGAGTGTGTATGACGTGATTCCTTCACGCCCTGTTCAACAGTGTTGCCCTGTTAAGAGAGAGAGGGAACAAGGAATATGTTAAAATTCTGACTCAGAGCAACTTGTTTAAAGGGATACTTGATAGCAATCTCTTCCCCCACTCCCTACTCAAGATAGAAAGGCTCCACTGCAGGATTCATTGCACATATTAATGAAGTCCTGTTTACCTGTTCAGGTCATTATTCAAAGATTGTATGAATCATAGAATCCCTACAGGGTAGAGGGAGGCCTTTTGGCTCAGAGTGTACTGACAATAACCCTGTCCAGGCCCCTATCCCTTTAACTGCACACATTTACTCTGCTAATCCCTCTGACATTAAGGGGCAATTTAGCCTGGCCAATTGACCTAACCAGCACATCTTTTGACAGTGGGAGAATGTGCAAACACCACACAGACAGTGACCAGAAGGGAGCCTGATTCCTGGTGCTGTGAGGCAGTGGGCAGCACAGTGATTGGCAGTCCACACAGTTCTAGGGACTTGGGTTCAGTTCGCAGCTTAGGTCACTGTCGGTATAGAATTTGCACATTTGCCCCCGTGTCTGCATAATTGGCCATGCAAAATTGTCCCTTCGTGCACTAGGATGTGTATGTTAATGAGATTAGCAAGGTAAACATGTGAAGTTTTGGGGACTGGGCCAAGGCAGGAGAGTTGTCTGTGTAGACATGATGGGCCAAATGGCCACCTTCTGCACTGTAGGCATTCTATGAGCAGTGTTAACCACTGTGTCACCATATTGGCATAATTATGATGAACACTTCTCCTTTGCCTGTTGTTCAAACTAACTGGCCATTTATATTTTCTAATGTTAATTTGCACAGACATTGCAGTTTGTTACATGGGAAGACTTAACAAAAGGAATGAAAGTCGCCAAAGTACTAGATGACTACAGGTTTCTCTCCTCTAAGACAGAGGAAGAAATCTCTGGTGGTGATTTAACCGGAGGATCACCACACCTCGGGCGAGCGGTAAGGTTGAGAAGTTGGGCCGGTAGGGCGATTGAACCTGTGCTGTTGGCATTCCTCTGCATAGCAAACCATCTGTCTGGCCAACTGAGGAGTTAACTGACCCCCAGAGGACTCAATACCAATCCAGTGAGTGCAAGTCTTTATTGCATCTCATTCACATCTCTCAGTGGTGTCTATAAAGTATCTCATAAATAATGAGGTACAGCAGCTTTTCTGTTACCAGCTTAACAGAACTAAAGGACTACTTAAATAACATTGTCAAAGGAACAGAGAAAAATGAATAAAAACTGGTATTTATATAATTCTCCAAAGTCTATATGTTTGTAGGGGCTGATATCTAGTGAGTTGCGCCAGTCCTCCAGGGTGTGCAAATCCTCCTATAATGTCTGGGTCAATGTCCCAAAACACTTTACAGCCACTTTCGAGATGCAGTCACTGTTGTCATACAAGAAATTGGCTGCAGTCAATACACACACAGCAACGTGGTAGCAATCTCTTTCCCCATGATGCTGACTGGGGATTAATCATATTGGGCATGATCTCGTCAGCTCACCAGACCGGTAAGATGTCTGTGGGTGCGTGACAGATCTCCCAGCATACTGTGTATATTGTGTACAAAGTATACTGGGAGGTCAGAGCGCCTACGCAATGGCACTCCTCAACTCAGCAGCCGGCCTTGCAGGTGGGCTGAGACCTCCCCCTGCCATCCACTGGCAGGAATTGCATTAAGGCTTCAGTTTTGCAGAGTGCCGTAAATTTCCATAATCTAGCTCCCTGAAAAAATCTGCTGAGAGAGCTTCTTGTTTCCTCACCCGTTTTACACGTAGAATTCTTTTGCAAAGATTCCACCTGAGAATGGGTCCAGCCATGTTTTAGACATTACTCGGTTTATCATCTATAATCAGGAAATAAACCAAGTCCCCTTGCTAGTTTTATTGCCAAATTAATTTGATCTGTTTAATGGACTTTAAATTAAAAATTTGGGCCTCCCCATCCATAATTTTGAGGCTACATTGGTATCTTTTTAAAAAAATTCATTCATGGGTGTCACTGGTTGGCCATTTATTGCCCATCCCTAGTTGCCCTTTTAAGGCAATTGAGAGTGAACACATTGCTGTGGCTCTGGAGTCACGTATAGACCAAAATGGGTAAGGACGGCAGATTTCCTTCTCTAACAAGGCATTAGTGAACCAGGTGGGTTTTTCCAACAATTGGCAATGGTTTAATGGTCATCAGTAGATTATTAATTCCAGATATTTTTAATTGAATTCAAATTCCGCCATCTGCCATTTCAGGATTCGAACCCAGATCCCCTAGAACATTAGCTGTGTTTCTGGATTAACAGTCTAGCGATTATTCCAATAAGCCTTTGCCTCTGCGTTCTTGGCATCATAAATATGCTGCAAGAATTAAGATGTACTCGGGCAGGGATCAGTACCTGAGTGACTTCCAGCTGTCTTTCTCCATGTGATTCTCTGGCCCCTCGCTCTCAAACGAAGCCAAGAAAAGTGCTGGAGAGACAGAAAGAGAAAGTTAGAGATCAGTGTTCTCAATCTGCCACTCCAAATCAGACAGTTTATTCTTGAAATTTGTAAAGAGCTGGTTTAAAAAAAAAAAAATCAGCATATAACCCAACAGGAGTAGCAGCAGGTAATCAAGAAGGCAAGTGGAATTTTGTTCTTCATTTCTAGAGGGATGGAGTTTAAAAACAGGTGGATGATGTTGCAGCTGTATGCTGGTGAGGCCACACCTGGGGTGTTGCTGGTGAGGCCACACCTGGGGTACTGTGTACAGTTTTAGTCTCCTTACTTGAAGGATATCCTGGCACTGGGAGGAGTGCAGAGGAGATTCACTAGGTTGATTCCAGAGTTGAGAGGGTTGGCTTTTGAGGAGAGACTGAGTAGACTGGGGCTAAAATCATTGGAATTCAGACAAATGAGGGGAGATATTATAAGAACATGTAAAATTATGAAAGGAATAGATAAGATAGAAGCAGGGAGGGTTGTTTCCACTGGGGCCCGAAATTAGAATTAGGGGGCATGACCTCAAAATAAGGGGGAGCAGATTTAGGACTGAGCTGGGGAGGAACTTCTTCACACAAAGGGTTGTAAATCTTGGAATTCCTTGAACAGTTGAAGCTACCTCATTGAATGTTTTAAAGGCAAGTACAGATTGATTTTTGAACAATAAAGGAATTAAGGGTTATGATGAGCGGGTGGGTAGGTGGAGTTGAGTCCATGAAAAGGTCAGTTGGCGGAGCAGGCTTGAGGAGCCTGATGGCCCACTCTGCTCTGAGGTCTTATATTTCAGGAGTTGATGTGCCCTTTCGGTAAGTGCTGATTTCCACGGCCATGCTTGTTCGAGCAAGCACAGAGGTTAAAAAAAATCTCCACTGGCATTAGACCAAGGTCACAGTCTGCATACTTCGTAGTACCAAAATATGGGTGTAGTGGAATTGGACTTTGCAATCCGGGCACAAGTAGCCAAAACCCAGCTCAGTAACATGGGGAACTGACCTTCTTCTGTGTAGACAGGGGCCGTCAGAAGATAGTTTTTGATCTTCTTGTCCTTCTCGAAGGGACACTCAACTTGCTTCCACATCATAAACTCACTGATCTGTTTGGCAATTTCCCAGAATTTCTGCAGAAATTGAGAGAACGATTAAAACTGGGATACTTTCCTTTCTCGGCACAGGAACCAGGAAATGGCTCACGGGTTTGCGAGTTACATCACTGCCAGGTCCACTTACCTTAAAGTTAATCTGTCCGTTCGCCAGCCTGTTTGCATGAATTTTGTTCAGAAAGTAGATGTCTTTAATGAAGAGATTGAACACTGGAATGACAATCTGAAAGAGAATACATTTTACTATTAATTCCCTTGAGTTACTGTGACAGAAATACTGAGTCAGAAATGGCTCCTTTAAATTTATAAAAGCAAATGGTGACACTTTATTCTGTCATCTCATATTCACCTTAACTTAGTTGTCACATCCACAACAACTCACTTTAAAAGTCATAGAATCTCAAATGCTATTTGACTCAACAATATTGACCCATCAAGGCTGCAGTGACAACAATTCCTCTTCCCTTAACTGCATATGTTTAACCTGATAATTACCCTGATACTAAGGGGCAATTTAGCACGGCCAATCCACCTAACCTGCACATTTTTGGAGTGTGGAAGGAAACCCACGCAGACACAGGGAGAACATGCAAAAGCCACACAGTCACCCAAGGTGGGAATCGAACCTGAGTCCCTGGAGCTGTAAGGCAGCACTGCTAAACACTATGCCACCCATGATAGTGCCAGGGCATCTAGTAACCCTCATTCAACCAGAGAAAGAGACAAGATGGAGCCCTTACTGGACTGTATCGTCTTGACAAAGAGTTAGATTGCGATACTCCAGCACTTTATGTCCACTTTAATGAATTGCTTACCTTCTCCCGATTGCTGTGTGCTGTCTGGGATCTCTGGACTGCCCCCTGAAGTGCTGTTCTGTAGTGAGAGAAGTTGCTGGAGGGGTCCATGTGATTCTATTCAATGAAACAGAAAAAAAAAATTGCTATTGAGTTGCAAGTTCTCAAAACAAAGAAAGAAAGAAAAAAAACAGTACAGAAACAGGCCCTTCGGTCATGATGCCTGTCTAAACTAAAGCCGAATGCACTTAGTCCTATCCTTCCATTCCCATCTTATTCATCTATTTATCCAGATGCAAATACCACTATCGTATCTGCTCCCACCACCTTCTCGTGCAATGCGTTGCAGATATTCACCACCCTCTAAAAGAAAGCTTGCCTCTAAACTTTTCTCCATGCCCCTGGTACTTGACTTTTCTAACCTAGGAAAGAGCATCTGATTATCTACTCTCCCCATGCCTCTCAATCTTTTAAACCTCTATCAGGTCGCCCCCCTCAACCTCCATCATTCCAATGGGAACAAACTGAGTTTCTCCAACCTCTTCTCATAGTTAATACCGTTCAGACCAGGCACATCCTGGTTAACTTCTTCTGTGCCCTCTCCAAAGCATGCACATCCTTCTGGTAGTGTGGTAACCAGAATTGTACACAATATTCCAAATGAAACTTAACCGAGATTCTGGTCTCAGGATCGAATGTCTTGTTTTTCTCTAAGTAGCAGTGAAGGGATGTGCGAGTTTTTTTTTTAAAAACACACATCTCCACCTGCGGGAAGCAGAGGAGAGACGGTTACCCAAACACAAACCCGAGAATGTTTTAGAACAAATAAGGGGAAATTGTTTGCAATGGCAGCAAAGTCAGCAACCCAAGATCACAAATTTCAATTGGCAAGATTGAAATTTTTCAATCTTTTGAAATTTAAAGATTAAATTTAAATTTAAAGAATGCTTTCTTTAAAAACAATTTGTTGCGATGATCTGGAATGCCCTGGATAAAAAAGGACAGTGGATGCAGATCCAACAACAATAGTTCAAAAAAGGAGTTGTGAAGTGATAGTGGTACAAAAGGTCCATTGAGTCCATGCCAACTCTGTAGAATAAACAAATCAAAGCCATTCCACCACTCATTAGGAAGAGGTAATGAACTCACTGTCTATGTAAAAAATAAAGTTCTTTCCTACATATCTCTTGGATGTATACACGACAAATATTTAGGTATTCAGCTATCCCCTGAAGTGTTGCAACAGGGTGCAATGAAGTGGAATTAATTAGATAACTCTACCAAAGAGCCTGCACAGGCTCAGTGGGCTGAATGGCCTCCTTTCTGTGAAATCCTGTGAATGCTGCTTCAAGGGGCCTGTTTATTCAGAGCGAAGTTCCATCATGCGCAATCCGTTGAATCCCTACACAGTGTAAGGGCAACAATCCCACCCAGATCCTATTCCTGTAACCCCATATCTTAATCCTACTAATCCCCTGACACAAAGGGGCATGGCCAGTCAACCTAACCCACACATCTTTGGACTGAGACAGGAAACTGGAGCAGAACCACTTAGACATGGGGTGAACGTGCAAACTCCACATAGATAGTGACCCAAGGGCAGAATTGAACCTGGGTCCCTGGTGCTGTGAGGCAGCAGTGCTAACCACTGCGCCACCATGTGTACTGGACATTAACATGAAGGAAATAGCAGGGCAGGGACAAGAGCAACATTAATGGGTTGGATCTCGGAGTAGTGCAGTGGCAATATCAGTGTATGTTTGTGTCATTTCATGGGAGGCACTGACTTATTTTAAAAAAAGTCGCTGCGTTTCTTAAAACAGCAGAGAGGCATTTCACGCAAACCTGTTCATGCTAAAATGATTTCTGCCCAGAGTGATTTTAGCCAGCCTCACAGCCAAATGGATGAATAAACCCGACAACAATCAGCATTTCAAAGCTACTCAGATCAGCTGACTGAGCATTCGGGACACATCCAAACCAGACATTCCCATGCGTGGTTTAACAATGAGCACCCAGTGGTGTGGTTGAGCAGAATTCATGTGGCTGAGCACAGAGATATCACATTTTTGTACATGAAGTGCAAATCCTAGATGCTTCTCTGGGGTAGAGACCCGCCAACCAAAGGCCTGCCACTGGGTGGTGTTCTAGTCACACAGCAGTTGAAGGGGAAGGCGGAACGTTGACCCAAAGTTCAGCAAACCTCGCATTCTTGTTCCTTACGCCCCTCGGCAATCCTGAGAAACTAACCCCTTCCTCCTTGCATTTCCAGGAATTCCCTGGCCGGTCTGTTTCAATCCAGATCTTAATCTATCCTGCCCAGCTTCCCACTTCCTGATAGGAGTTTATAAAATTATGGGGGCTATAGAAAGTTGGAAAGCTTTTTCACCTGTTTACAAGGTGGCACAAGTTCACAATATGGGGTGGGGGGGGGAGTGATGGGATGGAAAGATTCAGTGGAGATGTTTGTGGTGTGGGGGGGGGGGGGGGGGGGATGTAATTTTACACACACTGAAGGTGGTGGGGGCCTGGATGCATTGCCAAATGAGAGATTGCTGAGGCAGATACGTTAGCCACATTTAAGACTTATCTTGAAAGGCATATGAACAAATGGGGAATACAGGGAGGAGAAAAGTGGTTTAGGTAGTTAAACACGGTCGGTGTAAGCTTGGAAAGCCGAAGGGCCTGTTCTCGTGCTGTACTATTCATTTTGTTCTCAGCTTTTAAGAAATATTCTTTTATGGTTGGCAAGGCCAGCATTTACTGCCCATCCCAAACTGGCCTTTAGAAGGTTCAGCCAGTGCTTCCTGCTGGGAGTTTATTCTTTACACCAACCAGCTGCTTCAGGATATAAGAAAGAGCCTTTACAACAGTGGCAGAAAGAATACCAAACCGCATAGCGTGAATTTCCAATTAGTAGGAATTCAAATGGTCTCACCTTTTGTTATTATGCAATTAGAATTGTAGAAACATATACAGCATGGAAACAGGCCCTTCACCCCAACTCCTCCATGCTGACCAGTTTTCCTAAACTGAACTAGCCCCATTTGCCTGCATTTGGCCCGTATACCTCTAAACTTTTCCCATCCATGTACTTGTCCAAATGTCTTTTAAATGTTGTCATTGTACCCACCTCTACCACTTCCTCTGGCAGCTCATTCCATACACACACCACCTCTGAAAAAGGGACTTCAGGTCCCTTTCAAATCTTTCCTCTCTCACCTTAAACCTATTCCTTTAGTTTTCCCCTACTCTGGGGAAAGAACCTTGGCTATTCACCTTACTTATGCTCCTCACGGTTTTATAAAACTCTACAAGGCCATTTTCCTAGGCTCCAGGGGAAAAAAGAAGTCCCAACCTATTCCACCTCTCCTTATAATTCAAACTTTCCAGTCCCAGTAACATCTTGTAAATTTTTTTTTTTTTGCAGCCTTTCTAGTTTAACAACATCCTTCCTATAGCAGGGCGACCAGAATTGTACACAGTACTCCCAGTAATGGATGAAACAGCAAACCGATCTAGAGAGGGTGTGGGTATTGTGCAAATACCATTCCATTGGAATCACTGTTCACACTCACTTACTTCCAAAACTTCAAATTTTGCCTTCTTAACTTTGGACCAAGTTTTTTTCAGTCTGGCAACAGGACTCAGATTCATTCCAGCTGCAAGGAGAGGGAGAGTGGTTAAGTACTTTTAGTACAGGAACTGATTGAGAGGTAAAGACTTTTACACCCGGAGCACAATGATCAGGAGAGATTATCTCCTTATTTCAGCTTATATTTATATAGCGCCTTTGACAAAGCACAAACATCCGACAGAACTTCACACACAAAATATAACACCGAGCTCATGTAAGGGGATAGTAGGACAGGTGACCAAAAGCTGAATTCTGCCTCTTGGCAGCTGAGTTTCTGACTGCCAGCAGCAAGGCACTGAAAGATCAGAGGTATGCAGGAGGTCGGAACAGAAGAGATCTCGAGAGAGAGAATACTTACAGATGATGGCCATTAGGGAGTTGAAGTTGCCGATGTTAAAACATTCCCTCGCCACATCAATGAAAAACTCCACCATCCGGGTCCTCTGTTTCTTCTTACCAACCTGTCGGTTAGAAAAGGGTCGCTTTGTCACATCGGTACCAGAGCAGGAGGAGAGATGGGACTGGTCTGTGCATGATCAATCAGAATCCCACAGGACTCATCTCCACTAAAATCATTAAGAAGTACATGAAATTACAAAAAGATTGTAATTTTGGGGGGCTGGATAAGATGCTCTGTTCCAGAATCAGTGCAGTCTCAGTTGGCCAAATGCCTCTTTCACACTTAAGGGATTCTATGATAAATATACTGGATGCTTGATGGCCAATGTGGACATAATGGGCTGAAGGGGTTCCTTCCTGCAAAACTCTACTGCCTGCACATTGGTGCCTCTCAACCCCAGGACCTGGGTTCGATTCCTATGCTTGGGTCACTGTCTGTATGGAGTGTGCACCTTCTCCCTGTGTCTGCGTGGGTTTCCTCTGTGTGCTCCCTTTTCCTCCCACAGTCCAAACGTATGCGGGTTATTCCTTAGGTGTCCCAAGGTTAGGGGAATTAGGGTGGTAAATCTGAGGGTAACAGAGACAAGACCCGGGTAAGATACTCTGTCAGACAGTTGGTGCAGGCTCGATGGGCTGAATCTGTAGGAGTTCTAACAGCAAAAGGGCACATGCTGCCTGAAAGACAACTTAACCGGGGGGGGGGGGGGGGGGGGGTATGGAGGGAA
Organism: Sphyrna mokarran; assembly: GCA_024679065.1. NCBI lineage: Eukaryota > Metazoa > Chordata > Chondrichthyes > Carcharhiniformes > Carcharhinidae > Sphyrna > Sphyrna mokarran. Next base: position 22,536,079 of record JAGIQG010000032.1, read on the forward strand.
TAGATTAAAAATCGAAGCAACATAACAGGCTGACTGCGGGACAGTTGCAGCAGAGTGAGTTACTGTCGAGTCCCTGCAGTGATTCACTGCCTAGCAAGCTCTCTCCTCGAGGTTCCAACCTGCAGGAGATGAGAACCGAGGGGATTGGAACACTAATATGATTGACGCATCACAGCAATGGCAGCTGGGGTGACTAATCGCTTGCCAGGAGCGAGAGAGTCATCCCCATTAACTTACCCTGCATATCTCTGTCGCGACCAGAGAGCTGAGCCGATTAAACCAGTTGTCGCACGCTTCCAAGTTACACGTCTTTTTGATGTCGCTGCGACAGCTCTGGGGTGGGGTGGGGGGCGGGGGGGGGAAAACAGAATGAGAGAAAGAAAAAGTCAAGACATTTTCCCAGCAGCCAAAACGTAAGGACTTTGATAAATGATTTTCTGCTTGCCCCTCTCCCCCACTCGCTGCCTCTCCCGATGTATTTGGAGGGTGGTTAATGCGGTGTGGGTCACTTGCAGTTTAAGATTTCTCACCTCCTCCTTCCAGCTGTTTTGCTGAGTCTCCAGGACGGTTAAATCCCTGAGCGTCAAAATGTGGTGCACGCTGGAGTGAGGGGGGGGGGGGGGGGGGGGGGGTGGTGACGCCTGAACAACTGCGGCTTTAGAATGTTTTAAGCCTCTGAGGCCACCAGCTGTGAAATGTCAAGGCTGAGACACGTTGGAAGTGTCTGAAATCTCCAGCCCACTGTACTGTCAGCATTGTGTTAAAAAACAGTTGACAAATCGTTCTCACAACACCTGGTTAAAGTCAACAGGTTTATTTAGTAGCACAAGCTTTCGGAGTACTGCTCCCGACATTCATCTGATGAAGGAACAGCGCTCAGAAAGCTCGTGCTACCAAATCAAACTGTTGGACTTTAACTTGTTGTTGTGAGACTCCTTACTGTGCCCACCCCAGTCCAACACTGACATCTCCACATCAGTGACAACAACATGAGATTGCACAGTTAAGTATCATGATTAGCGGTGCAACTTATTAGAAAAACACTGCACTCCATTTGGACCAAATTCTTACAGGGGGTGGGGTGGGGAGGGAAGGTCGATCTTACAGTGGGCAATGCCGCTAACTCTGGGTTCGCATTCCCCTTTGGGATTTAATGGCCAATTAAAGGTGCGCTCACAATGCAGCTAAACATTTAATTATCAGCCTATAAATCCTTCCAATACACTAGTGGGAGGCTGGTAAAGAGCAGGAGAGTTTCCCAATCAGCCACACCACAGGAAGCAATGGCAAACCACTGCAGTACTTTGCCGAGCATCATCGTGGACCAATCCAATGGTAGTTTGTGTTTATTTACGAGTGTTACAAGTAGGCTTACATTAACACTGCAATGAAGTTACTGCGTCTGTTTGGATACACCGAGGGAGAATTTAGCACCTAATCTGCACATCTTTCAGACTGAAGAGAAACCGGAGCATCCGGAGGAAACCTATGCAGACATGGGGAGAATGTGCAGATTCCGCACAGACAGTGACCCAAGCAGGGAATTGAAGCTGGGTCCTTGGCACTATGAAGCAGTAGTGCTAACCACAGTGTCATCATGCCTCCCCCATGTAGTCTGTGGTCACCAGCACAGTCTTGGGGCATGTATCTGAAGGAGACAGAAGGGAGGTGGTGGACATTAACATCTCTCGTCCTCCTATTATTAAAAGCACCTCAGCGTGAAGTGAGCAACACCATCGCACAACTGGTGTACAGCAACACGAGATGGCACACATGCTTGCCCCGATACCTCCCCCGACATACACACTTCACTCTGAACATTCACATGAAGTAAATATCCAGTGATCATTTACTAATAACAGAAAATCCTGTGAGGTACACAGGATGAATTCCTGCGTACGTAGCTGACTGGTGAAGCTTAACAACAGAGAAAGGACACTGTAAAACTGCCCACTCCTACCTTGTGATTGTCCATTGAATCCATGTGGTTGAATATATGTACCAGCTCCTCAGGGGTGATGTGCGTTAACCGTTCCTGCAGACACCAAGCAGACATTCATTGACACACAGTCACAGTAACAACTGTCAACCAACTTGCTTTGAAAGGTGTATTGCCTCATTTAACCTTGCACAATTTAAGGAGAAGCCATGGAACTGAATCAGGGATAACAGTAATCCATTCTCAAGATGCAGTGTAGTAAAGTCTAGGATGTAAAGAGTAGCAAAGGTCTTTCATTAAGAGGTTAGTAGATAAGTTTATGGATGAAAGGAGAGTGGTTTAGGTTAGAGGGTCACTGCTTGTTCCTAATTGGTCGGCACAACATCGAAGGCTGAAGGGCCTGTTCTGCGCTGTAATGTTCTATGTTCATCAGCCCTGCACATTCTAGATTACGAAGCGTTGAGATAGGGTAAATAGCAAGAGATTGCTGTCATTGAGATGGTAATGGGAGAGCACAAATATCAGAGAGAGAAAAAAAAATCACAGAACGTATTCAAAGGATTACAAAAAGTAATCTTTGTACAAGAGGGGCTGGATTATCACATGGAATTCTCGACCCCATGCCAGTTTTGAAAGGTTCCTTAAGATTTTTTCAAAAGGAAAGAAGATAAACTGCTCTGAAAGATAAAGTCAGACAAGGATATTGGGATGGGTGGGATTCAGCATGTGGTGATGATGGAGAAAGCAGTCAAGGCAGACTCTACAGGCACAACCAACTGGTTTCCGTGCTGTGCTATAACGAGTCCCTGACCTCTAACTTCCTCTGTCATGTAGCTCCTTACTCCCCACTTGCTTCAGTGAGAGTCAGTACATCCTGAAAATCAGCCCTTGTAACTCGACCGTGGCAGCAACAGAACTGGCCTGAGGCCAGGATTATGAGGAGAAAGGGCTGTGAGGTGACAAGTCATCTGTACATGTCAACTTGCTATTGGTAACTAGAGTATGTGCATTTTTTATAATATTAAAAAAAAAAGCTTCTTTTGGGGCTCCAATAGCCAAAAAAGAATGTCCACCTACCATCTCAATATGGGTGAGCTGCTGGGCTAGGACACAGGGGTCATTGCAGACACTCAGTATGTCCTTCTGACTGGACGGAGTCTTGGGCTTCAGGATGGTCTGCTTGTCCGTGACTGATGGCTTGATGATTTCCCGGGCTTCCTGGTACTGGCTGTGAGTCGAGAGGTTGCGGATCAGACTCTGGGTCATCTGACTGATGCTTTTCTTCACGCTGGAACTTTCCTAAAAAGGTGGGGGAAGAGAGCAGAGAGGAAACACTGTCATCTGGAGAACAGGTGGAGACAGCGGGAGACCAGGCAAGGACAACATCGGAGCATGGAATGCATCAATAAGCATTCCTGGATGTTCACACACAAAAAAATTCGAAAAGACACGCAAGTACCACCTCAATTGTTGTGGCAGATATGCAATGCAAGCAAGTTTACATATCAAACACACTGTACATATGGTAAATAATAAAGTCTGCATGTTTTTAAAATCAAAAATTTAGGTCATGAGCATTTTTTATAGTGTAGCAACAAAAAAGACTTCTTCACAAACCACATTCTTTGAAATTTAAGTTTGCTTTGGACAGAAGGATCAAATCATGATGGACTCAAATGTAAAAATGAAGTTTTGAGTGTTGGAAAGCCCTTCAGCCCATTGATCACCTTGTTCCAGAATTCCAAACTTGCTGCTGCCCCATTCTATCATTCCACTATTTCTTAAAAGGAGTCACAGAATCGTACAAAAGTTTGCAAAAAAAGGCCACTCGGTCCATCATGGGGCCACGTGATGGTGGCCCAGTTGGTTAACATTTCACAGCGCTAGAGACCCAGTTTCAATTGCGGCCTCAGGCGATTGTGTCTGTGTCGAGTTTGCACCTTCTCCCCGTGTACGCATGGGTTTCCTCCAGATGCTCCAGTTTCCTCTGACACTCCAAAGAGTCATAGTCGGATTAGTGCAATGGATAGCTATAGATTAGCCAGGAGGGAGCTAAAGAGTGAATTGAGGAGAGCTAAGAGGGGACACAAGAAGACTTTGGCTGATAGGATTAAGGAGAATCCTAAAGCTTTCTTTAGATATGTTAAGAATAAAAGATTGGTTAGGACAAGATTAGGGCCAGTCATAGACAGCAGTGGGAAGTTGTGCGTGGAGCCTGAAGAGATTGGAGAGGCAATGAATAAATATTTCTCTTCGGTATTCACGCAGGGTGATGTAAATGTAGTTATGGAGAACACTGAGGTACAGGGTAGCAAACTGGAAAGTATTGAAGTAGATAGGAAGGATGTGCTAGATATTCTCGAGGGTTTGAAGTTGGATAAGTCCCCTGGGCCGGACGGGATTTACCCTAGGATTCTCTGGGAGGCAAGAGAGGAGATTGCAGAGCCTTTGGCTCTGATCTTCAGGTCGTCGTTGGTTACGGGTGTGGTTCCGGAGGACTGGAGGTTAGCGAATGTGGTCCCGTTGTTCAAGAAGGGGAAGAGAGACCTTCCAGGGAATTATAGGCCAGTGAGTCTTACTTCTGTTATGGGCAAAGTATTGGAGAGAATTATTAGGGATAGGATTTATAGTTATTTTAGAGAGAAATGAATTGATTGGGGATAGTCAGCATGGTTTTGTGAAGGGTAGGTCATGCCTTACTAACCTTATTGAGTTTTTTGAAAAGTGACCAAAGAGGTGGATGGGGGTAAGGCGGTTGATGTGGTATATATGGACTTTAGTAAGGCGTTTGATAAGGTGGCCCATGGAAGACTTCTGCAGAAAATGAAGATGTATGGGATAGAGGGTGATTTAGCTAATTGGGTTAGGAATTGGCTAGCAGATAGAAGACAGATGGTGGTGGTTGATGGGAGATATTCATCGTGGAGTTCGGTGACAAGTGGTGTACCTCAGGGGTCTGTTTTGGGGCCCCTGCTGTTTGTAATTTTTACAAATGATCTGGATGAGGGTATTGAAGGATGGATTAGTAAATTTGCAGATGACACTAAAGTCGGTGGAGTGGTAGATAGTGAAGAGGGGTGTTATAGTTTGCAGAGGGACTTGGACAAGTTGCAGAGCTGGGTCGAGAGGTGGCAAATGGAGTTTAATGTGGAAAAGTGTGAGGTAATGACTTTGGCAGGAATAATAAATGTGTAGAGTATAGGGCTAATGGTAGGATTCTTAATAGCGTTGATGAACAGAGGGATCTTGGTGTATATGTGCATAGATCCCTGAAAGTTGGCAATCAAGTCGATAAGGTTGTTAAGAAGGCATACGGAGTCTTAGCTTTTATTGGTAGGGGGATTGAATTTCAGAGCCGCAACGGCATGTTGCAACTGTACAAAACTCTAGTGCGGCCGCACTTGGAGTATTGTGTGCAGTTCTGGTCCCCACATTTTAAGAAAGATGTGGAGGCATTGGAGAGGGTACAGAGGAGGTTTACCAGGATGTTGCCTGGTATGGAGGGCAGGTCTTATGAGGAGAGGATGAGGGATTTGAGGTTGTTTTCGTTAGAAAGGAGGCGGCTAAGAGGGGACCTAATCGAAACATATAAGATGATTAGAGGTTTAGATAGGGTGGACAGTGATAGCCTTTTTCCTAGGATGGAGAAAGCTAGCACAAGGGGACACAGCTTTAAATTAAAGGGTGATAGTTTATCAGAGGTAGGTTCTTTACCCAAAGGGTGGTTCAGGAGTGGAATGCCCTGCCTGCGGCAGTTGTAGATGCGCCAAGTTCGGTGGTGTTTAAGAGGTTAGTTGATAAGTATATGGAAGAGAAGGGAATGGTTTAGTTTGGAGGGTCATTGCTTTTTATATTGGTCGGCGCAACAAAGGCCAAAGGGCCTGTTCTGTGCTGTAATGTTCTATGTTCTATGTGCAGGTTAGGCAGATTGGCTATGCTAAAAAAAATGTCCCTTAGTGTCATGACAACTAGCTAAGGTATATGCATAGGGTTATGGAGATAGGACTTGGGTGGGATTGTTGTTGGTGCAGGCTCGATGGACCGAATGGCCTCCTTCTGCAGCACAGGGATTCTACAATTCTGGGCTGGACTGATCTGAAAGCTGGAAACTCCCACTTGAAATTTCGCATTCTCTGCAACCCGCCTGCTAAAATTCCAGTGGCAGACAGGATGGGAGAATTCCAGCCTCTACATTTACACTGGCTGAAAAAAAAGCCATCCAGCCTGATCCCGTTTTCCAGCGTTGGATCCAAGGTGCAGACCCAGACATCTATGAAATCAGAATCTCTGCCTCTCCTACCCTTTGTGGCGGTGAGTTTCAGATCCTCACCAACCCACTGGGGTGAAAATTATTTTCCTCATCTCCCCTCAGACTGATCATTTTAAATCTATGCCCTCCCCCCAGTTGTGTAAATAGGCCCTTCCCATCCACCCACAATGTTGTACATCTCAATCAAATCTCCCCTCAGCCTCTGCCGTTCTAAAGGAGAAAAATCCCAGCATGTCCAATCTTTCCTCTCAGCTGCAACTTTCCAATCCTGGGAACATCCTCGCGAATCTTGCCAGGGCCCACTCGAGCACATCCTGATTTCAATTGCAAGTTAGTAAAACCCTTCTAAATCAGGAATTAAACCCAAAAGGAAATTTGACATGGAAATATTTCTAACATAGCTGCAGAATGAGCTGAGTAACTATGACGCTAGGGGTAGCGCACATTGGGAAAGAGATACTGACATTAATACCAGTGCTGGCGTAGTCTCAGGGGCCACAATCTAAGTTCATGCTATACTTTAGAGCCACCAGAACTGAGGAGAATGATGCTCCAGAAGAAAAATATCAAAAAACCTCCAAGTGTGGAATTTTACAGTCCCTCCCACTGACAGGATCTTCTGGTCCTTTCAAAGTCAGTGGATCTCTGAATGGCCCACGGCAATTTCCAGCCACGCCTCACCGCAAAAATATGTCCTAAGGATTTGGTCAGACTTCTACACCGGAACCGTATAGTCACCTGAACCAAGGAGATTCCAGCTTGCTAAATTGGTGACAATGTCCAAGAACATCCAATCTTATAAATACAGCTATAGCAGGAATCCTGGAGAGTAACTGCACTGAGGATTGTCTCTCCAGAATTTCCACTCATCTCTCGCTGGGGAAACCCACGTGTGGCTCCGAGACAAAGTCATTGCGATGCACTGCACATTGCCTGAAGATGATGGGGGCGTGAACATATTCAGTCATAACCTTTGGAAGGGAATTGAATAAATACTCAAGGACAAGGAAATGGGGAATCACGGATATTATACTGAGGTTAATAGGGCAGCTCTTTCAAAGAGCCAGCATGGGCATAGGAGAAGGGTGCAATGGCCAGAATGGCCTCCCTCTGTACTGTTAAATTCCATGTCTTGAAGAAATTTCCTTGGGATGAGAGGCTGAGTGAACAACTGTGCATTCTGAGGGGAGGGCAGAAGGGGGGGAAGATAGGGGACAAAAACAAAACCCAGGTTTTATTTCCAAGGCAACAGAACAAGTGACTGCTCTGATTTACTTCATCTCAGCTTCTGCTATTTCCTGTCAAGGAACGTTTTATTGGCAGGTTTGACCGCACGCAATTCCTTTTGATTGTGTCGAGGCTATTATGGGATTGAGAGAGCGGAGTTCTTTGTGAAGAGGGAAGGAGATGGGGGGGGGGGGGGGGGGGTGCGGTTTAGGGAGAGGGGAAAAAAAAAATGCTTCAAAACAAGAAAACAGAATGTGCTGGCTTCATTTTCCTAAACATTCCATTAATAGCTGCTGTTCCTTCATTTCTGTTGCCTAACCAGAAGAATATTTCCAAAACAGCTTTAAACCATACAAGCAAAGAATTAACCCCTCACAGGCCTTAAACCACATCCCGCCCCCCCCCCCACCACCACCACCACCCGGGTGATAACTGCTGTCACAGTTGCACTGAGGGTTTGTGTGGTGTGCCCTGAAGAATCTCTTTCATTGCGTTGCCATGGAGATCTCTTACTTTTCCTTCACTACCGCCACAAGTCGACATCCTGAGCTGAACGTGAAGGAGATGGGATGACAGGGATGTGTTTGAAAAAGGAAGACCACACCCCCTGCCTCCCCCACCCCTCCAAACAGGCTGAGCACTTTTCCCTTCGCGCCAACCCAAACTTCAATAATCCCGAAAGTCAACACCAGGGACTCTGGAGACACGAGAATTCGGGAGGGTTGAGGTTGCATTTTTCATGCATTATTGCACTGCAGACAGATTCCATTAGTTCTGCATGATTGCTGAACACACAGTACCTCTCCGCTCCTGGGCATATTCCGATCTTGCCAAGTCCTGGAGTCACATTCCTGCGAAAGGGGACTACACTGCCCCCAGGACATCCTCAAAGTGCCCAGTGACCCTCCCGGAGGACTTCCATCCCCATTCCCGACGATTCTTACCTCACACAATCACACTTAAGACCACATCAAAATTGTCCATCCTATTTCTACTCTTATCTTGGTTTTTATCTTGAGGCAGCACGTTGGATCAGTGGTTAGCACTGCTGCCTCACAGCACCAGGAACCCTGGTTCAATTCCAGACTCAGGTGACTGTGTGCAGATTCTGCACATTCTCCCCGTGACTGCGTGGTTTTTCTCCGGGTGCTCCGGTTTCCTCCCACAGTCCAAAGATGTGCGGGTTAGGTTGATTGGCCATGTTAAATTGCCTCTGCTGTCAGGATGAATAGCAGGGTAATATGTAAGGTTATGGGAATAGGGCCTGGCTGGGATTATGACTGGTGCAGATTCGATGGGCCAAATGGTCTCCTTCTGCACTGTAGGGCTCTATTCTATGCTATAGTGACTATCTAATTCTCTTTCGACTGACTGCAACACCCTTAAAGGGTGTTGCAGATCGCAATAACCCATTTACTTGAAATAAATTTATCTCCTCCCCTTTTTAATTCTTACACCAACGATTTCAAATCTGGGTCCACTGCAAAACCATCCTCCTTCCAGTGGGAACAGCTTCTATATGCTACCGGGACTTGATGGTTTGAGTTATAAAGGACAGCTGGGTAGTTTGGGACTTGTTTTCCCTGGAGTGTAGGAGACTTAAGGGTAATCTTATAGAAGTCTGTAAAATAATAAGGGGTATAGATCAGCTAGAGTCAATACCTTTAGCCAAAGGTAAGGTAGTCTAAAATTAGAGGGCATAAGTTTATGGTGAAAGGGGACAGATATAAATGGGTCCAGATGGTGGTGAGTAATTGGAACAAACTGCCAGAGGTAGTAGTAAAAGGCGGGTACAATTTTGTCTTTTAAAAAGCATTTAGACAGTTACATGGGTAAGATGGGTTTAGAGGAATATGGGCCAAATGCAGGCAATTGGGACTAGCATAGTAGTTAAAAACAAAGGGCAGCATGGACAATTTGGGCCAAAGGGCCTGTTTCCACGCTGTAAACCTCTATTGACTCAAACTCCTCATAGTTGAGGACATCCAAAAAATCTCCCCACAGGTTTCTCCATTCCAGGGGGCACAACCCCAGCTTCTCAACCTCTGCACGGGACAGTAACTTTGGAATTAGCTCATGGGCCAGTGACACCGAAGCTTAACACATTGAAGGGAAAACCTTGGGGAAATTGTTCCTCTTTATCTCATTTTTAAAACAATGCCTCAGATTGGGAAAACCTGAAATTCCCATCAAAATACAGGCTTGATTAAACAATTTAAAAAAAAAAACCCTGTTCTTCTTCTCCGGCCCCCTGTCCTCACCTCATCACACTGTGCTATCTGATGAGTAATCTCCTTGAGTTCCTTCATCGATTTTTCATCCTGAAAATCATGTGGGAATGTTTCCGTCCATTCTGTCAGCAGCTGGATGATCTTTGGGACAAATTCCTTCACTTTAGCCTGTGGGAGAACAAGGTGAGGGGTCAATGACTTGAAAACAACAACAATCTGCACTTATTTGGTGCCTACACTTGGTCAAAGGTCAAGACTGTCGCGGACACTGAGTCACAAGTTTGGTTCAACAGGCAGCTTTTCAGATGTGGGGAAGTCTCAGAGGAGGACAGAGCAAAGCAGTGAGAGAGAGAGATTGAAGTGTTGAGTCTGGGTGGGTTGAAACCAAGGCTGTAAAGGCAGGAGTACAGAGGGAGTGGGACATATACAGGGACACTGAGGTAGAGAGTTTGGGGTTACGGAACTGGTGAGGCCGTAAAGGATTAACAACAAGATTGACACAATCTGAAGATATTTAAAAGAAGTATTTGAACATAATATTTGATTTTAGTTACTTGAATAGATTGACCTGAAGCGTAGGAGGCTTAGGGGTGATCTTATGGAGGTCTGTAAGATAATAAAGGACAAGGATAAAGTAGATAGTCAACATTTTTTCCCAAAGGTAGGAGAGTCCAAAACTAGAGGACATAGGTTTAAAGGGTGAGACAGGTGAGAGATATAAAAGGATCCAGATAGGCAATTTTTTCACATGAAGTGTGGTGAGTGTCTGAACAAGGTAGTATTAGAGGCAGGTACAATTTTGTCTTTAAAAAAAGATTTAGAGAGTTACATGGGTATGACAGGCATAGAGGGATATGACCATGCACAGGCAATTGGAACTAGCATTGTAGTTAAAAATAAAGGGCAGCATGGACAATTTGGGCCAAAGGACCTGTTTTCATGCTGTAAATCTCTGTAACCATATAACTGGATTTCATCTTTTGTCAAATCAAATCCATAGTTTGGCCTGTGGAGATTTTACTGAAACAAATCAAAGATAGGAGTTACAGTAACAGTGCCTTCTGTTAGCTCAGAAGGATTTACAACCCTGAAAAGGTATCCAAGCCTTAAAATAAATCCTAGGGCGAGTGTAAATGTTAAGATTCCTATTGATTATACACACACATGAACAATGTTAGCCAGTGTCAATGACATTGTAAATATAGAAACAAAGAATATAGGAGCAGGAGGTGGCCATTTGGCCCTTCGAGCCTGCTCCTCCATTCATCATCTTCATGGCTGATTTGTCCAACTCAATAGTCTAATCCTGCTTTCTCCCCATAACCTTTGATCCCATTCACCCCAAGTACTATATCCAGCCACCTCTTGAATACATTCAGTGTTTTGGTATCAACTACTTCCTGTGGGAATGAATTCCACAGGCTCTCTACTCTTTGGGTGAGGAAATGTTTCCTCACCTCTGTCCTAAATGATCTACACCAAATCCTCAGGCTGCGGATTGTAGAAAGATTGCTTCGAATGTTACAAATAAAGGTACGGTGTGCTCCCTCAGTCCCCACACTGAGGACAGGGTTAGGAAACGGTGAAATGGTTACAGAGACATGCACGTTTACGGGTGCTGTGTAAAACAAAGTGTTCTCATGGCAAAGATTAGAAGGGGCCCGACACTGGCACATTGCCACGAGAAACTTGCGGCAGAGCACTGCCTGTTCTCAACTCTTTGACGTCACTGCAGACACAATGTGGCGTCTCGCCAGGAGAGGAATGTTGTCAGATGTTCACCCACAACCTCTGTCTAGACCTCATGCTAAAGGGGCAGATCAGAAAACACTGGGGGTGGTGGGTGGGCTGGAGAAATCAGACAGGAAGACTTCTAACTCCCAGAACTGTTCTGCACCGATTGCATCAACCTGGTGCTTTCATCAGAAAAATCAACAATTGTACGTAAAATAAAGTTTTGATTTCTGTTAGTCTGAGAGGGTTAGAAGACAGGATAAATATTTAATCTGGCTGTTCATCTCATTTCTCAACAGCTTGTTAGTATGATAAAGCGTTCAAGAGGTAGAGCTGGCAGGGCTAGTTATAGTTTTGTAATGAAGTTAGTGATATTGGAGATTATAAAACCCCTACAGCATTCTATACAGTACAGGAGAAGGCTATTCAGCCCATACAGCCTGGGGGCAATTCTCCAACAGAGCATCTTACACAGGCCCCATCCCTGTAATCTGTCATATTTAGCCAGCTTAGGAGAGGCAATGACCTAGTGGTATTATCACTAGACCATTAATCCAGAATCTGAACTAACGTTCTGGGATTCAGGTTCGAATTCCACCACGACAAATGGTAAAATTTGAATTCAGTAAAAAAACCTGTGGAATTAAGAATCTACCAATGATTATGAAATCAGTGTCAATTGTTGGAAAAACATATCTAGTTCACTAGCATCCTTTAGGGAAGGAAATCTACCTTCCTTACCTGGTCTGGCCTATACGTATCTCCAGAGCCACAGCAATGTGGTTGATTCTCAACTTCTCTCCAAAGTTAACTAGCGATGGACAATAAATGCTGACCAGCCAGTGACACCCATATCCCACGGACAAGTTTTTAAAAATCCCCCTAACCTACACATCTTGGGACATTAAGGAGCATTTTAGCATGGCCAATCTGTGGTGATCCGGAGGCAGAATTGGTAACATGCACTGATGGTCAGTTTATCTGTTCTTCCTAACATCTATCCATGTTACAGAAACAATGCTTAACCTCTGCAGTAGCCAGTGAATGAAGCTACAGACTCCAGACACAAGGAAAGCAACCAGGGCAAGAGGAGAGAGAGAGAGACACATACACACACACACACACACACAAAGTGAAGGCAAGAGAATGTTAGAAATGAGGAAGGCGTGGGAAGAAGGGAAAAAAAAATTAGAACAGTACAGAGGAAATGATATTGACAGCAGCAGCAAACCACAGCTACAAAAGTGCTGTGTGAGTTTTGGTATTAACAGGTTATGTGACATTGACAGGCACGCCTTCAGATATTTAGGTCCCAAGCTCTGAATTTCACCTTAGACCTCGCTCACTTCTTTAAGCGACACCTTCAAACAGTCTCATCTAACTTAATATCTGGGCCAGTTTCAAATTATCTGATCTTGCCCCTGTAAAGCACCCTGGAGCATTTCTAACTACATTCAAGGCACCATATCAATGCAGGCTGTTGTTGCAGTTATGCTCTCGGAGCACAGTTATACTGAATGGCTTGGTTTCTTTCTCGAACCAACTGACCAATAATTTCCATTCAAAGGTGCCAGCGTGCCCTCAGCCCATGACCCTACAGGAAACAACTGACTGGGGAAAACAGGAGCAGTGACGCACTGTTTCTGGAAAGTTGTCACCTTATTTACAATCCCGAATTGCAGGTAAACAAGACTACAAGAAAAATAAAACTGCAAATGCTGGAAATCTGAAACAATGCCAGTAAGTTGCTGTGTTGAATGGAATTCAGCCAGGTGGCCAAGCATGAACCGAGGCACAGCTCCTTATCTTGAGGGTAGGATTGCAGAATGCAGCATTACATCTCTCAGCACGGTGGCACAGTGGTCAGCACTGCTGCCTCACAGTGCCAGGGACCAGTGTTTGATTCCCAGCTTGGGTCACTGTCTGTGTGGAGTTTGCACATTTTCCCCATGTCTGCATGGGTTTCCTCTGGGTGTGCTGGTTTCATCCCCCACTTCAAAGATGTATACGTTAGGTTAATTGGCTATGCTAAATTGCCCCTTAGTGTCAGGGGGATTAGCAGGGTAAATATGAGGGGTTAAGGGGATGGGGCCTGTGTGGGATTGTTGTCGGTGCAGGCTCAATGGGTTGAATGGCCTCCTTCTGCACTTTCTCCCACAATCCAAAAGACATGCTGGTTGGGTGCACTGGCAGTGCTAAATTCTCCCTCTGTATACCTGAACAGATAACCAGTGGATTTTTGCAGTAACTTCGTTACACTGTTAATGTGACTATACTTGTGACACTAATAAACAAACTTTAAAAACTCACACCCACCAGCCCCCAGTGTCCCAGCAGCCCCTCGCTATACTTTAAGAAATCAAACCAATTATCAATAAATTGAATAAAAATGAAAGGTGGGGTCACTGTAACTGATATAAAACATCAAAGGAAAACTTAACTCATTCAATCAAAATGTCATTCTTGGGGCAAGTCCTTCTTTATATGTACTCATGATGCTTAACCTAAATCATATAATTAACATAACATTAATATGCAGGACACATTAGGTGTGGCAACATTGTGAAGTGTCTGATGTGCAAGCTTCCTCACCCTGAATATAGTTGTGATCAAGGACTCGCATCTAAGATGCTGGTCTGTTTCTTTCTGACAGAGGAGACACTAACAAACTCACTGTGCATTTGTGCCAGTATTTGACTTCACTCCGTCCTGTGTGGCAGAGCTATTCCTGGAGCCAATGTCAGGGACTCCATGCTAGAACACAGACAGTGGTACACACACAAGTCTTCTCTCGCATGGGAAGAGAGGGGGCTTACAACCATGAGGGCTCTTTGATATGGTTTATTATTGTCACATGTATTAACATAGTGAAAAGTATTGTTTCTTGCGTGCTACACAGACAAATCATACTGTTCATAGAGAAGGAAACGAAGGAATCTTTCTCCTGAAGGAGGAAGGTGGAACAGAGAATGTCCGAGGTGTGTGGGGTCCTTAATTACGCTGGCTGCTTTGCTGAGGCAGCGGAAAGTGTATAGAGTCAATGGATAGAAGGCTGGTAAATCGACTCTGTCTTCATTGGTCTCTAGAGTACACTTGTCTCTAGAGTCAGAAAGTTCCAGTCCCAACCCCCAATTTCTGTTGGGATTTCAGTCCCAACAGAAACCCTGACTGACACTCCACTGCAGTGCTGAGAGAGTGCTGCACCATCTTTCAGGCAACACATTAAATTTAGGGTCAATCTGCTACCTTGGGTGAATGTGAAAAACTCATTGGAGCTATATCGAAACAGAGTGCAAACTTCTTTCATAGGATGTTAGCATTGCTGGCTGGGCCAGCATTTATCATCTGTAGTTGCCTGAAGGCAGTTGAGAGTCAACCACATTGCTGTGACTCTGAAGTCACGTGTAGGTCCGAGTAACAACAGCAGATGTCCTTCTCCAAGAGAAATGAACGAATCAGATAGGTTTTTCCAACAATCAACAATGTTTGCATAGTCATCATTTGGCCTGTCACATTGCATTGACAACAATCCCACCCAGGCCTTATCCCTGCAACCTCATCAGTAGATTCTTAATTTTACTTTTTTTAAACTGAATTCAAAATCCACCATCTTCTATGGCAGGATTCGAATCTAGGTCACAGAATCCCTACAGTACAGGAGGCCATTTGGCCCATCTACATCGACAGCAATCCCACCCAAGCCTTATCCCCATTACCCTAATGCACTGACACCAAGGGGTAATTTAAGCATGGCCAGTTCCCTATGGGAGGAGCCTGGAATAAACCTACACAGACTCAGAAGAACATGCAAACTCCATACAGTGATCCAAGGCCAGGAATTGAACCCTGCTTCCTGGCGCTGCAAGGCAGCAGTGCTAACCACTATGCTATTGGGTCCCTAGAGCATTAGCTGAGTTTCTGGATCAATAGCCTAGCGATCACACCATTTGGCCATCGTTACCCTCCTAATGATGATCTGGTCGCATTGCTGTTTTATGGGAGCTTGCTGTGCACACATTGACAGCTGCCCTCGGTGGCTGTAAGATACAACAGGATACCCCGAGATCACTACAGAAAATATAAGTTTTTCTCTTGTGTGCATTTCCCAGATACTGGAAAGGAAAACAGATGAGTCACAGCCATAGGCAGACATGGATTGAAGTTGAGAGCTGTTAAAGCCTCCCTTCTGTTACCCAGCAGAATATTTCCATATTTCGCAGCAACATTGTGTAAAAATCACTTCTCTGTCTCACAGACCATTCTCCCTGAACAAAAACCAGTTAGTCAGAGCTGCCAGATTTCACGAGATTGGCTACAGGCACACACATTCCGAGCCTGTGTCAAAAACACATTTTAAAAATTTCACAGCAAGTCCCCTTGCACATCGAGCGCGTGCTGCAGGCGGACTTCTGTTGCTAAGAGTCTTTTTTTTTCCCTCCCCTCCCCTTCATTTGCTGGAGTTTAAATCCTTCGTAACAAAAGGAGAATTCACACAGGGCAAGAAATCTTACAAACGCCTAACCCAGGAGCTGGCTGCTGTTTCAGGTGGGTGCCCTTAGGGTACTGGTAGGACTATAGCAGGATATGCTTCTGGAGGTGGGTAGAAGAGGGGGTTGGGGGGGGGGGGGGGGGGGAAAGCTGATATACCCCCTAGAAGGAGCAACAAGATATTTGCTCAGTTTCAAAAGAGGGCTGCAATTCTCCCATCCCGCTGCACTAAATTTTTTTTTTTTTTTTAAGCACAGCAGGTCAGGAGAATCTCGCAAATGACTTTTCCTGCTCTGCCAAATTGCTGGTTTGTAGCTTAGGGAAATGGATAAAAGCAATCCGTACAGAGCCGACTAAGGCAACGCGAGGGGAACTGGTGGCCCGACCCCAATAGAGTGAAGAGGGGGCAATCAGGGTCCCCCAGACAGTCAGACATTGGGGGCAGAAGGAGGTGCCTGCTGGGCATTGGTACCCTAGCAGTGCCAGATTGCGCTCCCTGGCACTGCCCAAGGATTATGGTGTGGTTGCAACTGTGGGGGGGAGTGGGGAAGGCGGTAATGGGAATGATTGTGGGGTGGTGGGGGGGGGGGGGGGGGGAATGCAGGGCCAGTATTACCGGGGCGGGTTGCCAGGCTGGCCAGCGATTGAGTGGGCTAGCAGTCGGGAGACTGTCAGTGCGGGGCCACTGCGCGCGTGCAGATCTTGGCACTGTGATCGGCGCATGCGCAGTAGCTCACTCAGCATGCTGATTTCACTCACTCCAGTGGGAACAGAGACATAGAAAAACTACAGCACAATACAGGCCCTTTGGCCCACAAAGTTGTCTGCTTTAGAAATGACTAGGCTTACTTATAACCCTCTATCTTACTAAGTTCCATGTCCTTATCTAAATGTCTCTTAACAGACCCTATCGAATCCCTATCAATAGGCCCCACCCTCCTCGTTTTTAAGGACATTCATTCCCTCTGCAGTGCACAAAATGTGGGAGATTTATGTCTGAACTCCCACTGGAGAAAACCAATGTAAATTACCCCAGCTTTCACGCATTCAGGCCACGAAGTCCAATCTGTACTGTCACTCAAAATGGTCACCAATGGTCAGAAATAAACATGGGCGCTCACCCCTGACCTTTGCCCACTGCCCAGCCAAACTGCCTGGTTCACAGCTTAGGGAAATGGATAAACACAATCCGTACAGTGCTGACCACGGCACAATTCCTGTCTCCAACGTATCAGAGGTGTATAAACGTGAAAGGATAGCCATATTCTCTTCTGTACCTTGTCTGCCTCAGTGCCCGCTTCCAGCTGCTTGCTGCAGATCTGCCCAACTCTTGTCAGCAGCTCCTGAGGGTGGATGAAGACACGTGAACTCAGGAGGAAGGTGAAGATGTATGTTCGCTGTGGAGAGACAGAGAGAGAAACATTCATGAATCAGCATCGGACCAAGAACCCTGGAACCATAACAGGGGAGAAACTGTCACCCCATCATCAGTGTAAGGGCTGAAATAGGAAAGGAGGCAACTACCGATCAACAAGTTCAGTGTCTCTCTATCTTTGCACCCCTGTCTCCTTTGGGAGGAGTGTTCATGAACTAGAGGGATGGGTTTAGATACTGAGGGGATGTTTTCCCTTTTGGAAGGTTCCAGAGTTAGGGCAGGCATAGTTTCACAATAAGGGTTCCCTCCCCGCTTTTACATGGGGGTGAAGAGGGATTTCTTCTCTCCAGGGGTCATTAGTGTTTGGAATTCTCTTCATCAGTGAAGAGAGAAGGCTGGGTCATTGAACGCAAGGCTCGGTTAGACAGATTACTGACTGACAAGGGAGTTAGGTATTGCAGGGGGCTGGGGGGGGGGGGGGGGGGGTTAGGTGGAAGGAGAGTGGGGGACGTGCAAGAAAGTGGAGTTAAGGCCACATTCAGGTCAGCTTTGATTTTACTGACTTTCTGTTCCTATTTCTTATGAATTTTGTCCAAAGCGTTTCACACGCTTTAATAAAACACCAGTTATAGAATCCCTATTGTATAGAAGGCAGCCATTTGGCCCATCAAGTGTGCACTGATTCTCTGAAAGAACATCTTACCCAGGCCCATCCCTGGAACTTCTCTGTAACCCCACACATTTATCCCGCTCATCCCTTAACTTTACATCTTTGGATACTAAAGGTGCAATTTAGCATGGCCAATCCCCTTACACATCTCAGCACAGTAAGGAGAAATTTAGCATGGCCAATCCCCTTAACCTACACATCTTTGAACTGGAAGATTTGCCAAGACCAAAAAATTGAATCTGAACTTCAAAAGATCAGTGACAAAGAGAGATTGAACAAGCTAGTCCAGGGCTGTAGTCCCTGGAATTGCGAAGGATATGGCTGACTTGATTGAAGTTGTACAAGGGAAGGGATAGAGTAAATTGGGAGAAACTATTGCTGCTAGTTGGGAGTCTAGCACTAGGGGGCAATCTAAAAAGGAGAACCACACCTTTCTGGGGTGAAATTGGGAAACAGTTAAGAATAATGGAAGTTATGAAAACCATGTCTATAAATGGTAACTAATGCTAGACAGATTGTTCATTTTAAATTGGAGGTGAATAGATTGCCAGCTAAAGATATTAACAGATATATGGAGTTGGGCTGGAGGTCAGCTATGATTCCACTGGATGGTATGCAAACCATGAGAGGCTAAATGGTCAACTCCTGTCCCCATGGGACGCAGGAAATAAAGTCCACCCAGCTCTCACCCATCAATCTAACAGAACATCTTGATGGTCAAGGATTAAACTGTGCAGAATACTCACATCGGGATAGTAGTCAACGGTAGGCACCAAGTGCTCAATGAGCACCTCGAGGGACCCTGAAACTAGGCTGCCGTCTTGGTACACCGGGTCCCCACACTTCTCCTCCATCTCTGGCTGCACATGGCCGCTACAACTGGTACCAAGCATGCTCGGGAAGATCGATGTCTGGGGCATAGTTTCCTAGATGGAAGGAGAAGAAAGATGTGAATAGTCTGGGTAAATCACCTCTTCCTTTCCACGAGGACAGATCTGCATTCACGTTCTCAGGACCTCTCTATCCTGTTTACAGCCAAATATTGTTTTGAAGCTGGTTATGATGCAGGAAACAAAGCGGCCAGTTTGTCCACAGCAAGCTCCCACAAACAAATAAAGACCAGGTAATCCTTCCACGTTCTCTCTGAGATGTCACCAGCTGCTATGAGGTCCTATAAATTTAAGAGAGGTGTGTGTGAACGTGACCTAAAGTTCAAAGGGTTAGATGTGTCTGAGCCTTTCAATTCCCATTCAATAAAGAAGAATCGAGTTCTGCTTCTTAATAAACTATCCTTATTTCATAGAAATCCTACAGTACAGAAAGAGGCCATTCAGCCTATCGAGTCTGCATCGACCACAAACCCATCCAGGCCCTACGCCCATATCCCAACATGTATTTTATCCACTAAGCCCTCTAATCTATGCATCTCAAGACACCAAGGGCAATTTTAACATGGTCAATCAACCTAACCCACATGTCTTTGGGAAAGCCAAGCAGACACGGGGGAGAATGTGTAAACGCCACACAGACAGTGACCCACGCTGGGAATCGAATCCAGGTCCCTGGAGCTGTGAAGCAGCAGTGCTAACCGCTGTGCTACCGTGCCACCCCAACTTTGATCCAACTTCTTTGATCCAGTTCCATGTATAATTCTCCATCAACTCCCCAGTGCCACCCTTTTCAATATCAGTGACTTCTGTTGAATAATTGATATCAAATTAGGGCTTAATTGAAAAGGTCTGTTAACCATTTTGAACAAAGTTGTGCCAACAACCACCACCACACGTCAGTGGCCGTGAATATCTGTCTGAAACACTCACTGGGTGACCCAAAGATAGAGGATGGATTACACAGATTTGAGAAGGAAAGATTTAGAGAAAAGGTCATGAACGAGAACGCAAATCGTACTGAATCCAAAACAGAAACAGAATATTCTAGAATTACGTGCTACCTCCATCAGTATCTGTGAAGAGATCTGATATGCCCTCATTTCAGCTGTCAATTATCCTTGGTGCCAGCCTGAATTATTAACCAGGTCTGACAGGCAAACTGAATATTTCTATTGAGCTACAGAATCCCTACTGTGCAGAGAGAGGCCATTCGGCCCATTAGATTTTTACCGCATCTCCAAAAGAACAGCCCATGCAGGCCTTCCCCTCTGTCCTATTCCCAAAACCCCAAGTATTCACCATGACCAATCCCCCTAACCTGCACATCTTGGGATACTAAGGGGCAATTTCCAACGATCAATGCCCCTAACCTACACATCATTGGAGTGTGGAGGAAACCAGAACACTCGGAGGAAACCCACACAGATACGGGGAGAGCTGTACACAGAGAGTGATCCAAGCCAGGAATCAAACCCTGGTCCCTGGCGCTGTGAGGCAGCAATGCATGCCACCGTGCTGTCCTTCCCCCACCCACCAAGTTCCTGAATTTTCTATTTTAGTTTTGGATTTCCAGCAGTTTATCCTTTTAAAAAAAAATGACCTGATCATTTGTTTGTGGGATCTTGCTGTATAAAAATGCCATTATCAGCAGTAATCAGACATACTATTGAATGTCACGAGGCCGCAGCAGGCACTATGTAAATGCAAGTCAGTTATTTTCATACAACAACATACGCAGTGTGTTAATCGTCATTAGAAGCTTGGGTGTGGAGGTTGAGCCTTTATTTGGATAACATAATGCCCACAGTGCTTCCTGACGTTGCTCCTTGACCCTGCCGATCAGCCAGGATTAACCCCTGCATTGTGTGCTGCTGCCCCGCTGGACAGGAAACTTGCCCACTATCAAAACAAGGCAGCGTTCACCAGCAAAATGTGAAGCAGGTTAAAGAAAACAACCCCAGCTACACGAGCAAGAACGCTGAGCTCATCAGCAGTATATCCTGCTCCCGGCTCCAGCGCTGAGAGAGAATAAAAACAGGCAACAGTACCTGGGGACTATTAAAGACACAGGCACAAGATGAGGCTATTCAGCCCCTCTATGCTGGTTTTTTTTTAAAAAAAAAGGTCCACTAACTTCTCCTTCCCCACATCGCTTTTCTCCCCTATTTATGCAATTCCCTTTTTGAGGAATTCTCATTCCAGCACCCTCTGGGAACAGTGCATCTCAAATCCTTATCACGCCTAAAGGTTTTCCTTATGTCTCTTCCAGTCCCTTTACCAGTCACCTTAACCCTCTGCTTTTACTAATGCTGTCGGAAACATCTCCATATTTATCCCATCTAAACACCTCCTGATGTTGAACACCTCCTCTTAGCCCTCTCTGCTCTAAGATGTGCAGGTCAGGTGGGTGACCAAGCTGAATTCCCCTTGGTGTCCAAGACATGTTTGTACGAGGGATTAGAGGGGTAAATGTGGGGAGTAACGGGGATCGGGCAGGGGAGGGCGGATCTGGGTAGGATACTCTATCAGAGAGAGTCAGTGCAGACTCGATGGGCTGAATGACCTCCTTCTGCACTGTAGGGATTCTATGATTCTATGACAGCCAGTCAATCACGTAACTATAAAGCCATTTCTACAAGAAGCCACCATCATTTCCACATGAAGCCTCAATCTGTGCCCACATGGAGGAGCTCTCTCTTGTGGCCTGGTCCTAATGGGACCAGGGAGCTCACCGAGAGACCTTCCCCTTCTAGAGAACATCCAAGCACCTTCTCTCTCCTGGTGCCATGTCCTGATTGACAACCATTGACAGCTGAGATTGCTCCCTGGTTATTCTTGGCAAGGCACTGCGGGAGGTTGCCAATGTTCCACCCAACCAGGAAACTCTGCTATCATTGGAGGTGGATGGGTTTACAGGTTAATAATCAAACATTTGGTCACATTATGAATGTATCCATAGCCAAGAAATCCCAGCATGTCTTGAACCCAGAACTTCTGACCCAGAGATGCTACCACTGTGCCACAAAACCTCCCTCCCCAACAACTTTGCCCAATGTATGAACAACAGAAGCCAAACAAAAACCTTCCTTCATCTTGGAATTGGATTTAAAGGAAAAGAAATGACAGGACCATGAGTAATGATTAGGGGAGTTGGACTGATTGAACAGCTCTTACTGATGGGCTGAATGGCCTCCTTCAGTGATTCAACGATTGGTGAATTGTCAGATAGGACGACTGCTGGTCGGGGAACCTAAAACACAGGGGCACAGTCTCAGGATAAGGGGCTGAGGACTGGGAATGGGAGAAATTACTTCACTCAAAGGGTTGGTGAATCTTTGGAATTCTCTTCTTCAGAGGGTCTTGGGGATGCTCCAGCATTGAGTACACTTGGAATCTGGGATGGATGGATTTCTGATCTCTCAGGGAATTAAGTGAGATGGGGAATGTGCAGGAAAGGGGAATTAAAGCCCAGGATCAGCTGTGATGGGATTAAATGACACAGCAGTTTCGACTGCAGTGAGGAAGCAGCACATGCAGCCTGCTGGTCTATTTATTAATTGGCTTACATTAACATTGCAATGAAGTTACTGTGAAAAATCCCCGAATCACCACACTCTGGTGCCTGTTCAGGTACGCTGAGGGAGAATTTAGCAGAGCCAGTGCACCTAACCAGCACATCTTTGGACTGTGGGAGGAAACAAGAGCACCCAGACATGGTGAGAATGTGCAGACAGAGACCCAAGCCGGGAATCGAACCCGGGTCCCTGATGCTGTGAGGCAGCAGTGCTAACCACTGTGCCAACGTACTAGCACGGCATAGTCATGTGAAAATACAGCTGGATTGTTGACACCAGAGATGACATTACCTTTAAAATTTTATTATGAGCTTCTTCGTTGACACCGGATTCAGGTTTGCGCAGAGTAATTGGCTACTGATGCTACTCAAGTGTCCCGATTAGAATCGTCACTCGATCTGGCGGGAGGGGTGGGGGGGGGGGGGGGGGGGGGGGGGGCTCAGGGCAAGGTAAGGTCACAAGTGGGTGGCTGCCGCAATTCCCTTTCAGTGAACATTGTGTGTAACATTACGACACAGACAAGTCCATGGGAACCCATCGTTTGAAAGTTCCCCTGCTAAGCCACACCACCAACCTGGCTTGGAATTGCACTGTCGCTGGGTCAGGATTCTGGAATGCCCTCCCCAACAACCGTGTGGGAACACCTTCCCCACAGAGACTGCAGCAGTTCAAGAGCCCCCTCTACCACCTCCTCAGTGGGCAATTAAGACTCAGACATCAAAGGTTTTTGTTGTTGAAACAGTAATAACAAACAAGAAAAGTAAGGACCATTCATTCAGTAGTAGACCAAGCTCAGGTAGCAAACATTATGAGAAGCATTGACTCCCCCTGATATGGGGATAACAAAAGATGTTAAGGATAGGGGCAACTTGGGAAAGAAAATAAACAACATTTTTCAAGTATCCAGTGTCCCACACGAGAAAAAAAACTCTGGCTCATTCACATTCCAATGTGTTGCTCACAACTCATCAACTGCCTTGCGAATGCAACAAGTTAAAAATACACCAACTATCTCACTTTCTTCATCTTGACAAAGTCAAAAGGCTTCTGCGGAGAACAGAAAAATGACATGTATGTGCACACCACGTACCCAGCCTTGTAAAGCATGCCACTTACCCGGTATCTGATGTCCTGTATCTGTCACCCCCTTTGTTGCTTTATCAGCTGGTAAAGCACGTGTTGGGTGTGAGTGGGTGGTTAAGACGACACAAAGCCAGAATAAAGGATTACGGGTTAGGAGCTCAGCTGTAGCTCAGTGCAATAGCACTCTTGCATCTCATGATAAGGTCTGCAGTGCCTCTCTACAACATAAATATCCAGCATGGCACACCACTGGAGTACTGAGGGAGTGCTACACTGTTGGTGATGTAGTCTTTTGGGGAGGAGATGTTAAACTGAGGTTCCATCTAACCTCTTGGCTATATCAAAAAGGCACAATTTAGATAAGAACTCACAATATTTAGCCCACACTTGTCATCAATGGAACAAATGATCATGTTGCTATTTGTGGGATCTTACTGTATGTAAATCAGTTGTGAGTGTTTCACATTTTACAGCATTGCAAAATAATTTCATTGGGTATTAAGCCAGACATTTGGGAGTTCATGAGGGACACCATGGCTGGAATTTTTCCAGCTTGGAGGATGGAATTCTCCGTTGGCCTCGCACGGGATTTTACAAGCCTCGCCCGAGCGAGATTGTAAAATATCGGCCTATACTCGATGAGATTTATTTCTCTAGGGGACAGCAAAGTGCATCAATGGTTTTTTTTTTAAGTGCAAATCTAATCAACTGAAGCTGAGACTCCCAGCAGACACCCAAGCACGTTACAACTACGAGCCAACACTTAGACAGCAAAACATCCCAAGGCACAGGGCCAGTATTTAACAAGTTGTGTAATGGTCATTGATGGGAGTTGGCATGTTCCATCAGCAAATCTGTTGCCTGAAATAAACTGGCTGCGTCAGGCTGAGTGAGGGGAGTCACTGCTGATAAATGGGCACATGCCGCCACGCACAGCAAGATCCCACTAAACAAAACATAAACTGTGCGCTGGCCAGTCTTGTTTCTTTGGTGCTCTGTGCACAGGAAGAAACTTGAACTGGGGGAGAACAGTGCCGGGGCGGGCAATCATAGGGTTGTGAATGTAGCCCAGTCCCATCACGCAAACCAGCCTTCCATCTATTGACTCTATCTGTACTTCCTTCTGCCAGCATACCTAAGGACCCCACGCACCCTGGACGTTCTCTCTCCCACCTTCTTCTGTTGGGGAAAAAAATACAAAAGTTCAAAAACGTGTACCAATCGACTCAAGAACAGCTCCTTCCCTGCTGCCACCAGGCTTTTGAATGGTCCAACCATACATTGAGCTAATCTTTCTCTACACCTTGTGTGTCCTGCCACACTATAGTCTGCATCCTCTCCTTTTGTTTTCTCCATATACTCAATGAACAGTATACTTTGTATCACACGCAAGAAACAATATGTTTCACTGTATCCTAGTACACGTGACAGTAATACATCAAACCAAGTCTTTGACATCCAACTCTGAAGATTTGTTTCAACATCCCTTCGGGAAAACAGTGCAGCACTCCCTCGGTACTGCACTTGGTCTATGCCTATTCTAGTCTCTCCTTTTCTTAACACTGTCCACGACTGATCTCTAATGGCTACCCGTACAGGACAGCTAGGAGGAAGAGTCAGGGTTTATTTACCTGCTTGCTTATAACCTCCGTCATCCCCCCGCCTCCAACTCCAGCCTCACCGAGTGTTTATTCAAGAACTTGCACCAGAACAGAACCAAATAAAGCCCAGTCACTGGTGTGGGATGGATTCTCACAAAGTATACAGGGGTGCGGCGGGGGGGGGGGGGGGACTCTGGGTTAATGCACCTGTTTCACAGATCAGCCCATCTTCAGTGTGTCCAACACGGCTTGTTCTGTGTGTCCAGGGTCCGAGCCACCCCTGCAGACACAGTTACAGCACAGCGAGGGGAGAGGAAGGTAGGCACCCCCAAGGAAATAGACGGGGGGGGGGGGGGGGGAAAACTATTCAAAACACCCGGGACTACAAAAATCTGCTGGTACAAACACTGACATTAAACAACACGACTTTTTTTAAAAGAAAAAATCTTACACTGAAATCCAAACGGAAAATATGAAATAAAGTTAACTCCTTACCCTCATGGTTAGCGGTGCCTCTCTCTCTGTTTGTGGCTGTGGCACCCAGCGATACACTGAATACTTTCTGTTCTGGAGCGCTGTTAATCAAGTGCAGCAAACTTCCCCAAATGAAGAATTCCCAGCGGAGTTCCCCCCACAGTTCTCTCTCATGCACTAACTCTGTGTGTGTGTGTAGCTGAGACTCTTTGTAAACAAGAAATTAAGTCCTTCCCTCTTTCCTCCTTCTGCTTCTTCTCCACCCCCTTTCTCTCTCTCTCTCTCTCTCTGTACCGCCTTACGAAGCAGTCCAGCCGACAGAATAGAGAATGCACTGCAAGATCTTGTTTTATAGCACCTCCCAGACACCAGCCAGTGACCAGTTTAACACGCACCTTAGGGGCAGTCTCCAAACTGCCCGACATCACAAGAAGCGTAGCAAGTTCCCTTTGCCCCTCGGCAAGCTCCCGCCCCTGCTAAAAAAAACTATCCCCATGATTAATCCCCAGAATCATTTCCCCTTTTCCCCCTGATCTTCCTGTCAAGTGTTGGAATTTCCTCCGCCTTTGTTCTTTCTAGATGCCCTTTAGGACTTTCTATTTGACCAAGATTCTTTTCTTAGGAGAGTTGTCCTAATATCTCCATGTATTTTTAGTTCAGGGTGGTTTTTGTCCAGTCACATGCCATCAAAACACTTAAGGAAGTCTCATTCCATCGACGGCGCTATATAGATGCAAATTCTTTCTGTCTTGGCCAGTGTGTCTTTTTCCACGATTACGACCAGGATCTTGATGCCTCCTCCTGTTCGGCAGGGTATTATGGTTCCATCAAAGTAAACGGCGCACTGCGCATCCGTCCATGTGGGGATTGGTGAGGGGAGGGGGCTGAGGGGAAGGTTGGTGTGGAAGGATAGAGACGCACTATGATGGAAATGTAAGATCCAGACTTAATATTCCCTTCACCCCTACCTGATAGCACAGTGGTTAACATTTGCTGCCTCACAGTGCCAGAGACCTAGGTTCAATTCTGGGCTTGGGTCACTGTCTGTGTGGAGTTTGCACATTCTCCCTGTGTCTGCCTGGGTTTCCTCTGTGTGCCTCGGTTTCCTCCCACAGTTCATGGCTATGCGGGTTAGGTGGATCAGCCATGCTAAAATTGCACCTTAGTGTCAGGGGGACAAGTTAGGGTAAATACATGGGGTTACGAGAATAGCGGCTGGGTGGGATTGTGATCATGCAGACTTGATAGGCTGAATGGCCTCCTTCAGCACTGTAGGAATTCTATGATTCTATCCAGCCAATTCACTGGTCATGTCCAGGCATTTGGCGTTCTTTGGATTATACAAAAATTTGTATGTTGTCGGGGAGGGGGTGGGAATAGCTCAATATGCATTCTCCATGGCAACACGTAATCAGTGTCTACTTACTAACCAATCAGCACTCTTTACCAATGCATCAATTGTCCATTTGACATTTGGCAATCGTGTATCTGTCCTGATAAGTGCAAGACAAAAAACTTTGACAGCATCTGTTTTCCCAGCAATGCTGAAAGGAATCTGTAAGTCCTACCATGTCTGAGCTAAGGTGCCAACTCATTAGTAAAGGATATGCCAATGTACCTTGTATCCTTAACCCATGCCTCAGTACATTGGTGACCTGGCACACAGGATAACCCAGCTACCAAACTGGTCCCTGTAACTGGGAAATGGGACTGGGGACCAACTCGCTGAGACAGCTACCACTGCAAACACCATACTCATTTCCAGTTCTGAGAGGGTGCAGCATTGTCAAACGAGCCAGTTTTCAGATCATTACCCTCCAAAGATGTGCCAGGTTAGGTGGATTGGCCATGCTAAACTGTCCCTTCGTGTCACGGGGGATTAGCAGGGTAAATATATGGGGTTATGATCAGGGTGGGATTGATGGCAGTGCAGATTCGATGGGCTGAACAGCCTCCTTCTACACTGTAGGGAATCTATGATTAATACTCGATTGGCATCATTAGGTGAATGAAAAGGGCAGTTTTTTTGAAGACAAACCCCAAACTCCACTTGATCAACACTGCCTCCTGCCCCCAGCCCCCTCCCACTCCGTACTGCCACCATATCCACAAAGATCTTTCAAAGACCTAGCCCCGGAGTTAACTAGGTGGAATAGCCTCAGTATTTTTATTCATTCGTAGGACATGGGCGATGCTGGCTGGGCCGATATTTATTGCCTGTCCCTAGTTGCCCTTGGAGGGCAGTTGAGAGTCAACCACATTGCTGTGGCTCTGGAGTCATGTGTAAGTCCAGAATGGGTAAGAACAACAGATTTCCTTCCCTGAAGGACATCAGTGAACCAGATGGGGTTTTCCGACAATTGGCAGTGGTTTCATGGTCATTAGCAGATTTTGAATTCCAGATATATTTTTAATTGAATTCAGATTCCACCATCTGCCGTGGCAGGATTCGAACCCGGGTCCCCAGAACGTTAGCTGAGTTTCTGAATTAATGTCTAGCAGTAATACCACTCGGCCATCATCTACCTCTTGTGCGCTAACATCAAAAGAAAGAGGTTCATTACCTCATTTATTGTGATCTTGCTCTGCTAAACACTGACCCTAACCGTTACTGTGAGGCACTCCTGAGAACACACTTTGACTAGCCGATACCTCTCCCAAACAGGCACAATGGGCTGA
This sequence comes from Sphyrna mokarran, assembly GCA_024679065.1. Classification (NCBI taxonomy): domain Eukaryota; kingdom Metazoa; phylum Chordata; class Chondrichthyes; order Carcharhiniformes; family Carcharhinidae; genus Sphyrna; species Sphyrna mokarran. The sequence continues at coordinate 22,564,315 of JAGIQG010000032.1, forward strand.
AAGGAATCATTCTGTGTTGCCCGTGATTCTCTGAAGTCTGCCTGACACTCTGGCAGTGCAGCTCACCCTTGGTACTGCGCCGCTAGGGCTACATGCTCAAGTTTTGGAGAGTGTCAAACTGACAGACACTCAGTGGGGCGAAGAAGGTATCACAACTCATTTATTAGGGTTAACAAACCTGTAAATTCCCCTCGTTAGTTATCATTTACACACATCAATTTGGCTAATTTATCCATTTCACAGGAAGTAACCTTACTGAACTTGGACAAATATAATAATTATTATCCTAATTAGGCATGACGCATTATTGGATTAGACCAATTAATCTTACATTATGTAAATTCGATCATGAGAACTAGACTGGTCCCTCAAGCTCAGAACCTGAGTGCTATCCTTGTCAAACATTTAGCCAATGACCTGAGCAAAGGGAGGAAAGAAAATATTTGTTTTCTCATCTTCTCTCCTTTGCTCCTGAAAACATGATTGGGATTGGATGGGCCCTTTCAACAAGGAATAGAGATCTCCTCGATAAAAAATGGAGTGTTAATAACACATTAGAAAGCCTCCTTTGCGTCTGTACTTGATGGAGTTTAGAAGAACAAGCGGGGGGGAGAGGGGGAATCTCATTGAAACCTACAGAACACCAGATAGAGCGGATGTAGGGAAGAGAGGCTAGGGTCCGAGGGCACGGCTTCAGAGTAAAGGGATGACCCTTTGGAACGGAGATGAGGAGGAATTTCTTCAGCCAGAGAGTGATGAATCTGTGGAATTCAGAAAGCCGTGGAGGCCGGGTCACTGAGTGCATTTAAGACAAAGATAGATAAGTTCTTGATTAATAAGGGGATCAAAGGTTATAGGGAATAATGGGAGAATGGAGTTGAGAAACTTATCAGCCATGATTTAATGACTGAGCAGCCTTGATGGGCCGATTGGCCTAATTCTGCTCCTATATTTTATAGTCCTATGGATTCTTTAATGTAATAAATCTTCCCAAGATGTTTCACTCAGGACTGTGATCGGACAAAATTGGAAACAATACACAAAAGGAGATAAGAGATCAAATGATCAAAAACTTGGTCAGAGACGTAGATTTTAGGAGTATCTTAAAGAAGGAAAGCAAGGTAGAGAGGCAGAGACAGAAAGATGGAGAGACAGAGAGGCAAAGTAGTAGAGAGGTAGAGAGTTAGAGAGGCAGAGACATAGAGAGATAGTGTCAGAGAGTCAGAAAGGCAGAGTGATAGAGAGGTAGAGAGATAGAGATGTTGAAAAGCAAAGGGGTAGAGAGACAGAGAGACGATGAGGTAGAGAGGCAGACAGACAGATAGGCAGAGAGCCAGAGAGGTAAGGAGGCGGAACGATGGAGAGGTAAAGAGACAGAGAAATAGAGAGGTAGATGTACAGAGAGGCAGAGAAGCAGAAAGGCAGAGAGATAGAGAGGTAGACAGGCGAAGAGGTAGAGAGGTGGTGAGGTGGAGAGGCAGAGAGATGGAGGGAAGGAATTTCAGAGTTCGGGGCCTAGGTTGCTGAAGGCACAGCCACAAGTGGTGGAGCAATTAAAATTGGGAATGCTCGAGAGTTAACAGATATGTTGGAGCTGGAGGAGGTTATAAAGATAGGGAGGGATGAGGCCATGGAGGGATTTGGGATTTGAACACAAGGAGGAAAATGTTAACATCAGGACATTGTTTGACCGGGAATCAATGTAGAGATAGCAAGTGAAAGGGACTTATCTATCCTTGCTTACACTATTGACATAACATTGTCCTAAGGCACCATTCACATGGTAGAGATGGGGGAACTCTCAAAAAATCATAATTTGATAAAAAGCATATTTTATGAATTCTGAAGGAATCATGGAAAATTTAAATTTATGCTGAATAACTTCTCGGTACTGTCCAACTGTAATATGCTGGGTATTTGAAGAGTGCAATCACTTGATGTGTCGAATGATATTGTACAATGTTAATAATAGCCCAGTTCTCTCCTGCAACACCCAAAGTTTGACATCATTATTTCTTGGATCAGTTCACTCATAAATTATATTCAGCCGCAGCACACACCCATCTGGATCTGGAAAGCAACTTAAACATTCCTGTGCTTCCCGCCACTTTCTATAACTTGTTCTTAATTTAGAAAGAAGGAAGTTCTCTTCTCTACTGTACCTGGTAGACAAGTGGTTTTGAAATGTAGGTACGCTGGGGAATTCCTAATTTACTGCCATTTGGACACATGCCCAATATTCATCCCTGGAGTGTTATCATTCGTGCGCAACTCCTGAAGATTTGGCCCCCAAATCAATGTTGTCCTCCACTCAGTCAGTGAGAGGTTTGAGAAATTGAGCTGGTGTCACTCTCCAAAGTGCCCCCAGTCTGAGCTGCTGCCATTCCTCTGAGCTCTGACTGCCTCAAGCAGAGAGGAGGAGCGCAGTGCTGGAAGGCTGTGGCACATGAAACAGGCCCAATGGGAGCTAGGAAGCAAAAAAGCTAGGCCTTACTACTGTAGAAATGAATGAAACAGCCCTTCAGAGGACTAGACAATTGAGAAGAATTCATACGGACAATGTGTAATTGAAACAATTGGCAGAATGTTGATATGTAGTGGGATAGAGTGGTTCAAGGCTTGGATTAATGTGAGGTCAATATCTGGTTTCTGCCCCCTACTAAAAGTGGCTTTGTCTTCAGTTTTGGAGTGACTTTGACAGCCTTTCATTGTTCTCTCTACTAACACTCGGAATCTATGGATGGATAAATCTCATATTCCACCCCTGTGGTCGCTAGTCGGCGTGCGAATATGAAAACACGCTGGATTTTCGACCATCCAATTTTTTGCCCGGTCTTTGCGAGAAGCGTGATGGGAGTTTTCCTGTCATCTCACAGCTCAGGATTAACCATAGGGTGCCAAGGAAAAATGATGGGAGACCTTGGTGATTCCCCAGTGACTTTAAGTATCAGTGTATCAAGGAAGGCCTTGACACACTCAGCATGGAATGTTTCTTGTTCGAGTAATCAAGGGGACTACAAAGAAGGAGCAATAATAATCTTTTTATTAGGGAAAGCAATGGCGTAGGGTTATTGTTGCTGGGCTAGTAATCCAGAGACCCAGGATAGCGTTCTGGAGACCTGGGTTCAAATCCCACCCCAGCAGATGGTGAAACCTGAATGAAAAGTTCAATGATGACCATGAAACTATTATCGATTGTCACAAAGACCCATCTGCTTCACTACTGTCTCTCTAGGAAGGAAGTCTGCCATCCTGACCTGGTCTGGCCTACATGTGACTCCAGACCCATAGCAAGGTGATTGACTCTTAAATGCCCTCAGGGATGGGCAATAAGAGTCGGCCCAGCCAGTGACACTCACATTCCATGACTGAATAAAAAATATATATTTTTAGTGAAAGTAAATTGACTCAAATCAAGGTGAAGATCAGAGCATGTAAAGTACAAATGGAGTTTACCTCCACTTCCTAAACCCAGCTATCCTGCTTCAACGTCAACTCTTTAACCGGCCAAGCTCCTTGTGTCTCCTGTCATGAGTACCCAACCATTTGGGCTCGTGTCTTTGGTTACCTAAGCCCCAAACTCTGAATTCTTTCTCTACATCTCTCTGCCTTTTTTCTTCCTTTTCAGACACTCTTTGAAACCTAATGCTTTGAACCAGTGTTTGGTAATCTGTCCCAGTATCCTCCCACGTATGTTTTTTTTTAAAATACAATGTTACCGTGAAGTGCCATGGGACATTTCATGGTATTAAAAGGCCGCAAGAAGTCTGACAACACCTGGTTGAAGTCCAACCGATTTCCCTACATCATTAAGGCCGCTACATAGATCTAAGTTGTTGTTGTTCTGCATTGATTTCCCTACTTTTGGAGTGTCTCGGGAGCAGTTTTCCTCTTTTGTTCCAAGCTGTAGTTGCTATTGTCAGCAGCTGTTGGGAGGTGCCAAATAATTTGGAGACGGTCCCTTAGGCAGACAAGATTGGCTTCTCACGCACACAGAGGTGTATAACACTGAGCCTCGGATCTATCTTAAGGTTGCTTTTCACTCCTGGCATTTGCTTTTGACGTCAGACTGATTTAGCTCTTTATCGATTCTGCGTTTCACTCATAATAGCCTTACCGAAAGGCAACTTTTATCCCTTAAGTAGGCACTTGGTATTTTGCCTCCAGCTTTTGCTGCTATTCTTGTACTTGTAACCACAACATGTTGTGCTGCTAAAGCACTGTAAAAATGTAACAACAATGTTAGTCTGGTCACGGTCTCTTAACATGTCACCACTTCCACCGCAATGGCACAGAATCAAAGCCTATTCCCACTTTGGAAGAAGGGAAGCCTTTTGTAACGCCTATCCCACCTCATTCCCAAGTGCTTTACAGTCTGTGAAACACTTTTGAAGAGAAGTCACTAGTAATATAGGAAATGCCAACATGTGGTAAGCACTGCTGCCCCACAGTGCAGGGACCCAGGTTCGATTCCAGCCCCGGGTCACTGTGTGCCGTTTGCACATTCTCCCCGTGTCTGTGTGGGTTTTCTCTAGGTGCTCCAGTTCCTCTCACAGTCCAAAGATGCAGTAAGTAGTCTCACAACACCAGGTTAACGTTCAACAGGTTTATTTGGAATCACAAGCTTTCGGAGCACTGCTCCTTCATCAGCTGCACCACCTTATTTATTAGTCACAAGGCTAATTAACACAGCAATGAAGTTACTGTGAAATTCCCCTGATGAAGGAGCAGCGCTCCAAAAGTTTGTGATTCCTGATAAACCTGTTGGACTTTAACCTGGTGTGGTCAGACTTCTAACTGTAGAAGAAACAAGAAAGTGGTTTGCCTGTAATAGAAACTTTCACAACCTTTTACAGGCAATAAAACATTCTTCAAAATGTTGTCCTGTTAATGGAAACCCAATCAATTTACATGTAGCAAACTCCCAGAAACAGCAGCGAGACCATGAACAGATCATTTGGTTTGATGGTATTGGTTGAAGGATAAATGTTGGTCAGACCATCTTTGGTCTTCAATTAGTGCCACTGAATCGTTTCTATGTGACTAAGAGAATGGGTGTACAGAACCTCTGCACAATACTGAGGGAATGCTGCACTATCAGCTTGGCCTCCAACGCTACCAGAACGGGGCTTGAACCTGCAACCTCCTGTCTCAGAGGCAAAAGTGCTGCCTACTAGGCCCCAGTCAACAGCAGGGAATAAATAAGAAACCAAAGATAATAGGAACATTTGATTTAGGACAGAGTAGGCCTTCGAGCCTGCTCCGCCATTCATTAAGATCATGGATTATCTGACTGTGATCCCCACTCCAATTTACCCTCTGTCCCTCCTCAAACAGTGACTCCCTCCTCTATCCAAATCTGTCACTCTGCCTTGAATAAACTCAATGACCCAGCCTCCACTGCTTTCTGGAGAAGAGAATTAGTAACAGCCCTTTGAGAGAAAATAATTCTTCTCTCTCCATCTAAAATAGTGGGCCTCTTATTCTTAAACTTTTTCTAGTTTTTCCCATGAGTGGGAACATCCTTCTAATACCCAGCCTATTAAATCCTCTCAGGGTCTTACGTATTTGAATAAGATTTACCAGTTTGTTGCTGGTATGGTTTTATGACGAAAGGCTGAGGGACTTGAGGCTGTTTTTGTTAGCGAGGTGGTGGTTAAGAGGTGACTTAATAGAAGCATGTAAGATGATCAGAGGATTAGACAGGGTGGACAGTGAGAGCCTTTTTCCTCGGATGGAGATGGCTAGCACAAGGGGACATAGATTTAAATTGACAGGTGAGAAATATAGGACAGATGTCAAAGCTAGGTTCTTTACTCAGAGAGTAGTAAGGGTGTGGAATGCCCTGCTTGCAACAGTAATGGACTTGTCAACATTAAGGGCATCTAAATGGTCACTGGATAAACATACAGATGATATTGGAATAGTATTGGTTAGATGGGCTTTAGATTGGTTTCACAGATCGGCGCAACATTGAGGGCCAAAAGACCTGTACTGCTCTGTAATGTTCTATGTTCTATACTAAGGGGCAATTTAGTATGACCAATCCATCTAACCAGAACATCTTTGGAACGTGGGAGGAAACTGGAACATCCGGAGGAAACCCACACAGACACAGGGAGAACATGCAGACTCCACACAGTGACCCAAAGCCTGAATGGAACCTGGGTCCCTGGTGCCGTGAGAAAGCAATGCTAACCATTGTGCCATCATGCCGTCCCAGAGTAGTGCACAGCCAATGAGTTACTGGTGAACGTTATCGCTTATTCTGCAGGCTAGAGGGAAAAAGCCAGAGAATGAAGAAGGTAAAACACGATTGAGATTGCGGCAAGTGAAAAAATGGAATGTGAAACTTTTCTCTATCGATTCTGGGAAAGCAGTTGATAAGAAAGCAGTGCGTCTCGGGGGGTAAAGGCATGATAACATATGACTGGAAAATGCTCAGAATGCTGTCCCTTGCAACAGGATCTGTGAGTCATTCTGAGAAGCACCTTCCCTTTAATGGGCTCGAGATTGACAAGGACAGAGGAAGGAAAACTTACAGATAGGGAAATAAGCCACAGAGAGCCAAAAGATGCTTGGAGAGTGAATCTTCCGGACCTCATGATAGAGCACGAGTGACGTAGCAAATTAAATCAGTATCAATTCTGACAGATGACTTCTAGGATAAATCTTTCAACTGATGCAAGATTATTGACCTAAAATATCAGTATCGTTTCTCTCTCTCCACTGATGCTGTCAGACCTGGAATCATAGAATTCCTACAATGCAGAAGGAGGCCATTCAGCCCACTGAGCCTGCATCAGCTCTGACAGAATATTTTACTCAAGCCCTCTCCCTCCTCGTAACCCCATATATGTCTTTTTTAATTTGTTTGTGGGACATGGGCATTAGTGGCTAGCTGGCTGGCATACAATGGTATAGCGGTTAACAGTCCTGCTTCACAGTGCTCGATTCCTGGCTTGGGTCACTGTCTGTGTTTTTTTTCACATTCTCCCCGTGCCTGCGTGGGTTTCCTCCGGGTGCTCTGGTTTCCTCCCACAGTCCGAAAGACATGCTGTTTAGGGGCATTGGCCGTGCTAAATTCTCTCAGTGTACCCACTGAGGCACTGGAGTATGGCAACTGGGGGATTTTTACAGTAACTTTGTTGCACTGTTAATGTATGCCTACTTGTGACTAAAAAATAAACTTTAACACCCATCCCTAGATACCCTTGGAGGGCAATAGATTTTCCACATTGCTGTAGCTCTGGACTCACATGTTGCCAGATCAGGTAAGGATGGCAGATTTCCTTCCTTAAAGGACATTAGTGAACCAGATGGGTATTTCTGACAATCAGCAGTGGTTTCATGGCCATTGGTAGATTCTTCCACATTTTTTATTGAATTTGAATTCCACCGTATGCTGTGGTGGGATTTGAACTGGATCCCCACAACATTAGCTGCATTTCTGGATTAATAGCAATAATACCACTAGACCCTTGCCTCCCTCACGCAGACACGGGGAGAATGTATAAACCCCACAAGGAAGGTTGCTGTTGAGTACTTTCGGCATTATCTGCTTTTAATTTAGATTTCCAGCATCCATGGTACTTTGCTTCTGTACTTTGTCTGAGAGCTTGGAAGGAGATGAAAAAAGATATCAATTTTAAATGTAGACAAAAACAATAACCCAAAATGTAAGGGTTAAAAAATTCATCATTTGTTGTTGATGTCTTGTTAACTACCTGATTAATGTTCAGAGAAACAGATAAGGATATTAATCCTCTTGAGCATATATAAATAAGGGATAGCTGGGACATTGGGTTGAGTGGGCAGAGAGCTGTTTGACTAAACAAGTCAACAAATTCTCTCACTAAAGAAATAAATCAATAAAGCATCCTATCGGTTGTATCACAGTTTGGTATGGCTCCTGCTCTCCCCAAGACCGCAAGAAACTACAAAGTGTTGTAAACGTAGCCCAGTCACCCATACACTGACTCTGTCTATACTTCCTGCTGCCTCAGCAAAGCAGCCAGCATAATTATGGACATTCTCTTGGAATGCACCTTGGACATTCTCTCTTCCACCTTCTTCCGACAGGAAAAAGATGCAGAAGTCTGAAAATACATACCAATCGACTCAAGAACAGCTTCTTCCCTGCTTTTGAATGGTCTTATTACACATCATTCTGATCTTCCTCTATACCCTACCTGTAACTGCAACATTATATTCTGCAGCCTCTCCTCTCCTTTTCCCCTATGTACTCTATGAACGGCATGCTTTGTCTGTATAGTGTACAAGAAACAATATTTTTCACTATATCCCAATACATGTGACAGTAATAACTCAAAATCAAAAACTCTGCGCCTTGGTTTCAGCTTTGCCGGTTTGGATCCGACTGAGTCTGTGTGTTTGGTACAAGATTAAATCAGGATCGGGGAGGGGGTGGTGACGATGGCTATGTATTGTCCAAACTGTGATATTATTTTTTGCCCTCGTTATTTTAAGTGTTTTGGGGTTGTCCAGATATACAGTACATTATAATGTCATGTGAGTGTTTGAAAGTTTTATTCTTTGATAATCAGGATTGAGTAAAAGTGTCCCAAAGGACGGATGAAGAAAACATAGAATCCCTATAATGCAGAAGGAGGCCATTTAGCCCATCAAGTCTGCACCAACCACAATCTCACCTAGGCACTATCCCCATAACTCCATGTATTGATCCTGCTAATCCCTCTAATTTATCCCAGGATACTAAGGCCAATTTAGCATTGCCAATGCATCTAGTCTGCACATCTTTAGTGTGTGGGAGGAAACCGGAGCAGCCAGAAGAAAATCACACAGACACGGGGAGAATGTGCAAACCCCACACGACAGTGACCCAAAAATGCAGTGCTAACCACTGTGCCACCATGCCACCCCATGGCCAGGGCCCCCAAGGAGGTGCTGCGGGGGGGTGGGAAGGGAGTTGGAGGGGGGGGCGGTCACAGAGAATGAAAAGTCACTGTCAAAGTGGCTGCACAGGTGGTAGAACTTACACAATAAAACTAAACAAATCCTTTGATGATTTTGGAAGAGTTAGTTGACATTGTGAAGGTCGGCATGGGAGGTGGTGGGGGGGCTGACTCAATAGCTTTAATCTATTTAGACTTTAGCAGAGCCCTTTGACCCAATGCCACACAGGAGATTAGAAGATCAAAGAGCCTAGACTGGAGACAACTCCTTATTGTCTGAGTGACTCGTTGAAGTAGAGAGTTCAATGGGAGTTGGCTCATTGAGTGGTGTCAAAACAAAAAGTGACAGCAACCTTTGTGATGTACGTTATGCAGAAGGAGGAACAGAAGCGCTTCTGAACATACCGGTAGTAACAAATCGGAAGGGACCAAAACAAATGTTGGGAACTAGTGGAGCAGGTACAGACAGGCATGGTGGCACAGTAGTTAGCACTGCTAGCTCACAGCATCAGGGACCTGGGTTCGATCCCAGTCTCGGGACACTGTCTGTGCGGAGTCTGCACTTTCTCCCCGTGGGTTTCCTCCAGCTGCTCCAGTTTCCTTCTACGTCCACAGATATGTGAGTTAGGTTGATTTGCAGTAGTAAATTGACCCTCATCTGAGGGAGATTAGCAGGGTTAATGTGTGGGGTTACGGTGATAGGGTTGAAGTTATGGTCAGGACAGACTCGATTGGTCAAATGGTCTCCTTTTCTATTGTTGGGATTCGATGAGTTTCTATGAGAGCAATCTGGACAATATAGAGGCCAAAGATGAGGACGATACCACTTAGCCCCGAAGAACTGCAATGTCGATGATATTGATGTATTTGTTTTATCCTACAGGTAATTCAGTCCGCTTTTTTGTCTAACAAGGGGTGTACACGCGATGGGTCACGAGAGGGCTGCTCTTGGATTTTTCGAGAGTAGCCTAGTGCTTCACGTCATTAGTGTATGCTTGACCTGGACCATTTGATGGGCAACATGACAGCTCAGTGACTATCACTGTGCTGTGCAGATACATGGATTTGGGCCTGTATTTGTGGGATTCTCCCCTTGCTTGCGTGGGTTTTCTCTGGGTGCTCCGGTTTCCTCCCACATCCCAAAGATGTGCTCTTAGGCTGAGTGGCAGAACAAATTCTCCCTAAATTGTCTCAAATTTGGTTCTAATGAATAGATCTATAAACATAGACAGGGATGACAGGGATCATGGGTAGAAGTGGGAACATCGAGGTGGCGGCGTGGGTTCGTTGGGCCGAAGGGCCCGTTTCCCGTGCTGTTTTGTTCTTTGTTTTTTGTCATGAAGTTGAGGAAATGAGGCAGTGAGTGTGCCACACGAATGGGGAGGAGCCCCAGATTACTTGTGGGGAATGTCCTTTAATCAACATACAAGGGTGATTAAAAAAAACAGCCAAGCAAATTCGGATGAACAGCAGATGGATCAAAGCACAAGTGCCAGGGAGAGATTGTTTTTACAAAGCCTTAACCTGTCGACTGTTGTGTTCTGCTCTGGCCACTGTGGTACGGGTTGTTGGGGGGAGGAGGGGCCGAGAGACATCCCTGGACTTGGGGGCAAATAGAATGTCGGGTAATTAAGTTGATCACCAGGTTTGGATACGTGCTTTGTCGGGAGAGATTGTGGCTTCTGTGGGTGTTAAAGATCCACTGGTATCGTTTCAAAGATGGATACTCAACATTCCATTCTCATTGTACAGGCACCCAAGGCTGCGTGTGAGCTGCTGGTGCGTGTGAAATGGTACAATGCGTATGTATAAATAAGAATTGCTACCCTTTGAAGTATTTTAGGATATTCAAGAGATATATAGGATAATCAAGTGAAGGTGCTGGGTAAATAATGCGATGCTTTGCTGGATAACACAGTTCTTTTCCTGGTGTATTGTATGTCAGGTTCGCATGATTGCATTGTTCATTGTGCTATAAACAAATTGCTTCAGCAAATATTTTCGCAACTGCAAAAAATGTCTGGCATTGTGTGTGTGTGCATGTGCGTGGTGTGTGCGCCTGCCTACGTGTGTGTGTACGCGTGCCTGTGTGCGCGCCTGCCTGTGTGTGTGTGTGTGCCTCTGTGTGTGTGTGTGCACGCGCGTATGCCTGTGTGTGCTTTTCTGAAACTCCGCATAGCAAAATGCATGCAAAGTAAAGTATGAGCGCCATACTTGAGATGTTGTTCAGAATGGGCTATGGTGTGTAATTGCATACATACACACACACGAACACATGCATGTATGCACGAGCACGTTTACACACGTGCTCATCATCAACTACCACAACCAGGATTCAATGTTCCTTTCACACAGCCATCAGAAAGCTGAAGGGACAGGGATACAACACAAGCTCATCATTTCCAACTCAACTGGAAAGTTCTCACATGACAACTGACTGAATTTGCTTCTCTGAGGAGATTGATTTAATTTGATTTGTTATTGTCACATGTACTCTACATTACAGTGAAAAGTATTGTTTCTTATGTGCTATGCAGACAAAGCATACCATTTATAGAGAAGGAAAGGAGAAGGTGCAGAACGTAGTGTTATAACCATAAATCATGTGTAGAGAACTTAGTGTGAGATAGGTCCATTCAAAAATCTGATGGCAGCAGGGAAGAAATTGAGCCGGTTGGTATGCGACCTGACTTTTGTACCTTTTTCCTGGTCGCCTCACTATAGGAAGGACGTGGAAGCTATTGAAAGGGTGCAGAGGAGATTTACAAGGATGTTGCCTGGATTGGGAAACATGCCTTATGAAGACAGGTTGAGGGAGCTGGGACTTGTCCCTGGAGAGACGAAGGTTGAGAGGCGACCTGATAGAGGTTTACAAGATGTTGAGAGGAATAGATAGGGTGGACTCTCAGAGACTATTTCCCAGGGCTGAAATCGTCGCGACGAGAGGGCACAGGTTTAAGGTGCAGGGAAGCAAGTACAGAGGGGATGCTAGGGGAAAGTTTTTCACTCAGAGGGTGCTGAGTGAATGGAATCGGCTGCCGTCGGTGGTGGTCGAGGCGAACTCGCTGGGGTCTTTTAAAAGACTTCTGGATGAATATATGGGATCCAATGGGATTGGGGGTTATAGATAGATCTATGGCTGGGTAGGTTTTGATGTGTTTGGCACAACTTGTGGGCCGAAGGGCCTGTTTGTGCTGTAGTGTTCTATGTTCTATGTTCTAAGAAGGTGGAAGAGAGAATGTCCGGGTGTGTGCAGGCCTTAATAATGCTGGCTGCTTTTTCAAGGTAGTGGGAAATGCAGATGGAGTCAATGGATAGGAGGCTGGTTTGCGTGATGGATTGGGCTACATTCACAATTCTTTGTAGTTTCTTGTGGTCTTGGGCAGAGCAGGAGCCATACCAAGCTCTGATAAAACCAGAAAGATTGCTTTCTATGGTACGTCTGTAAAAGTTGGTGAGAGTTGTAGCTGACATGTCAAATTTCCTTAGCCTTCTGAGAAAATAGAGGCATTGATGAGCTTTCTTTAACTATATTGGAAGCATGAGGGGACCAGGACAGCTTGTTGGTGATCTATACACCTAGAAATTTGAGGCTCTCAACCATTTCTACTTTGTCCACATTGATGTAGACAGGGGTATGTTCTCCTTTACCCTTCCTGAAGTCGATCACTATTTCTTTTGTTCTGTTGACATTCTGTAGGCAGATGGTGAAACTCCAGACCTCACGTCAGCACGATGGGAATTTTGGTGGGTGGTGTTGGGAGAGTTGGTGACACCGGATTGAGGTCAGTCCACTGTTGGTAAGCATGGGTGTTCTCAACAGTTGTGTGAGGTGTGGGCAAAAGTTGAATGACTAGTGTTGCAGAGTGTAGGCGCACACTGTGTCAGTAAAGCCTGTGGGAAACCCAGTTATCAACTCTCAGCGATAGGTGTTTTTGTGGTCAAACTTTCAGCCTGAGCCCCCGCTGGGTGAAGCTTTATACTGCAGATGAGTAAAAAGGAAGATGTGGGACTCCAGAGCCACAATGATGTGGTTTATTTTTAGCTGCCCGTGACAAGAGCAACTCGGAATGGGCAATAAACGCTGGCCAGCCAGTGATGCCCATGTCCCACGAGTGAATAAAAAAAAATGTGTCCGGTTCATTTTGTGCAGATCTCAGCTTGGGATGTTTTATTATGTTAAGGGCTGTGACAGACAAGATTTGTCTGGTCCCTTCAGTTTGTGTTTGTTGGAGGGTAGGCACTCATGAAACCTCTAGGAACACACCTGCCCACAGTTAGAAACCCGAATGCACAATATTCCTGACACTGGAACCAAAGAGGGAGAGAGAGAGAGAGAGAGAGAATGTCTCATTGTTCGGACCTGACAATTCTCTGGCAGATGTAGAAATTCTGCTCAGATATGAGAACACACTGACACAGCGAATGGAGCCAACTCACCTCACAAACTCACCCAACTGAAGCACATCGGAGCGGGGTAAGGCCATTTTACTCTTGAGCCTGTTCGGCCATTCAATCATAGAAACCCTACAGTGCAGTTCGGCCCATTGAGTCTACACCGATCACAATTCCAGCCAGGCCCTATCCCCCTAATCCCACGCATTTACCCTACCTAATTCCTCCTGACACTAAGGGGCAATTTATTATGGCCAATCCGCCTAACCCACACATCTTTGGACTTTGGAAGGAAAGAAGAGAGTGCAGAATGAAGTGTTACAGTCATAGCTAGGGTGTGGAGAAAGATCAACTTCGTGTGAGGTAGGTCCATTCAAAAGTCTGAGGGGAGCAGGAAGAAGTTGTTTTTGAATCAGTTGGTATGTGTTCTCAGACTTTTGTATTTTTTCCTGCTGAAAGAAAGTGGAAGGAAGGCGTGGGATCTTTGATGATGCCGGCTGCTTTGCTGAGGCAGCGGGAAAGTGTAGACAGAGTCAATGGATGGGAGCTGCTCTGCGTGATGGATTGGGCTACATTCACCACCCTTTGTAGCTCCTTGCAGTCTTGGGCAGAGCAGGAGCCATACCAAGCTGTGATACAATCAGAAAGAACGCTTTCTATGGTGCATCTGTAAAAATTGGGAGTCTTGGTGATCAAGCAGTTGAAAAGCCTTTGATGACCCTTTCCGCACCTTCCAACCAACTCCTTAAAATAAAACTAGAAGCAGAGGATTTGCGTCTAATTCCCATCCTCCCCAATTGACGTATCAGCAGTCTGTACGGTGGTCCAGTTCTGCTCACAATTTCAAATATCGAGATGCACAGTGCGTGATTCAGTAACTTACTGCACTAACATCTGGCAGAAATCAGATCCACAGGATGCCAATGCCATCCAGTGTTCTGGCTCACTTCATTAATGCTACACAGAGGGTCCAGACCCCATGCCAACACCTTGGTACCATTTAAACAGTGAAACATTAACAAAATGCTGCTCTGGAGAGGTGATGCCAATCCTTTCGTGATAAATGAGGAACTGCCAACAAATTGACAAAAGTGGTGTAAACCAATCCCGGGGCTGCTGATTCCCCTTTGATGGGGAGTGGGTCACTGGAGCTGAAAACACAGGTTGGGTGTGACTCGAACTGCGAGCAGAGTATCAGAGGGACATCTAGCATTGCCCAGCACATCTCCTGGTACCCAATCCCACAGCAGCAATTGCAGAGGCTAACTCTGTAGCTGATCAGTGCGACTCAATTGCAAATCACTTTAAATCTGGCCCCTCGGATGGTATGGGAATCATTTTAAAAAATGAACGGTGAAGTCCTGCAAACAAGTTGCTTCTGATATCAGTGAAGTTAACACCGGTTTCCCTCCTGCTCTCTTTCATAGGATCCCCACAGCACAGAAGCAGGCCATTCGGCCCATCGAGTAAGCACTGACTCTCCAATCAAGCATCCCACTCAGACCCTATCCCCGTAACCCCCTATATTAACCCCGCTGGTCTCCTTACCTACACACCTTGGAAGACTATGGGGCAATTTAACATGGCCAATCCATCTCACCTACACATCTTTGGATTGTGGGAAGAAACCGGAGCACTCAGAGGAAATCCATGCAGACACAGGGGAGAACATGCAGACTCCATACAGACAGTGACCCCAGGCTGGAATTGAACTTGGGTCCCTAATGGTGAGAAACAGCAGTGCTAACCACTGTGCCACCGTGCCGCCCATTAAATGGGGGCCACGGGATTTCTTAATCTTAACCTTCTCCTGAGGGGTACAGTGGATAGCTTTGGGTTGACACTTCACCCAAAAGCCCACACCTCCGGCAGTGCATGGTGTGCCAGCCTGGGGACCCCAGATCGCCCTAGTTCAGGGGGTGACATTATTGAAAAAATGCTACATGTTTTGTATGAAGAGCTGTGAGCCATAAAGTAATAACAATGATATATTGACTCAAAATATTGCGGATACTGGAATCTGAAACAGAAACTGAAAAATGCTGAAAAATCTCCGCAGGTCTGACAGCGTCTGTGGAGAGAGAATAGAGCCAATGTTTCAAGTTTGGATGATCTTTCACTAGAACTGCCGTCAGTGCTTGAACCGTTGGCTCTGTTCTCTCTCCAGAGGCTGTCAGACCCGCAAAGATTTTCCAGCATTTTTCTGTTCTTGTGTTGTGTGCTATATACTAACTACTCATGATCTACTTGGCCTCGTTACAAGTTTTCTGGAGTCATGCAAAGGAATGTAGTAAACAGTCCAAAGGTTATGATGCTATTGTCAAGTGTTTGGCAGTCTGCCAGCTTCCACGTGTGTTTACCAGGTGGGCTGGTGAGAATCCCAATACTGCTGCCCCAGTGCTTCTATACAAAAAAAACGGTTAACACAAAGACCCAAATATTCAAAACATCAATAACAACTGTCTGAAGTAAAACAGGATAAACTGGCTAGGAGGAGGTTGATCTGGTCCACAAAACAGAGCCAAAAATACCACCTGTATGGTTGGTGTCTGCAGGTTAAAATGTAGTGTTGTACTATCCACTGTACTGATTCTCCCCACAGACACACACACAGACACACACATTGACAGACACACACAGACAGACACACACAGACAGACACACACACACACAGACACAGCATACAGAGAACATGGAACACACAACACACACACATTCACATACTTACATAGAACACACAGCACACACACCCACACAACATATACACAATAGAACACACACACAGTCTGAGGTACAGTCATTGAGAGAGAGAATGGCTGGATGCTGTGGGAGGGGGGGAGCTGCGGGACAGGGTGCTTGATTGGGATTTGGGGTGGGGTTCCTTGAAACCAATAAGTGGAGAAAGCAATCCATTGGCCGTGTTCAAAGAGACTTGTACAACCTGCCTGATTGGATGAGAAATGTTACCCTCTGATGCATTCTTTTATCCTTTGATGGGGGTCCAACACTGACCACACTCTGGATTATCAGCTATAGCCAACTGTCCTGTCAGTGAGGGGTAAGAAAGAGTAAAACAAGAATCTCTTGGATCCTGGGCAAGCACTTGCTTTATAACTCAGATGGGGAGAGGGGATAGTGATTCTGCTCTCCCAGCTCCTTCACAAGTTCCACTCCCTCCCCTAATGTCTAATAAGGTCTAGGTCATGTGATCAGAAGCTTGAAATGCAGGAAGATTGGGAATATCAACCTGTAACTCAAACATGATCAATGCAGTACAGCTAACTGGTGATACAGTGGTTAGCATTGCTGCCTCACAGTGCCAGGGACCTGGTTCGATTTCACTGTGCGGAGTCTGCACGTTCCCAGTGTCTGCACGGGTTTCATCTAGGTGCTCTGGTTTCCTCCCACAGTTCGAAAGATGTACTGCTAAGGTGCGTTGACCATGCTAAATTTCTCTCAGTCTACCCAAACAGGCAGCAAAGTTTGGCGATTAAGGGATTTTCACAGTAACTTCATTGCAGTGTTAATGTAAGCCTACTTGTGACACTAATAAATAAATTTTAAACTATAACCCTTTCAGCTGCTGTCGCCACCATCCTGATTTCTGCCAAATAACGTAGGTGTGATTTTATAGTCTTGTTCCCCAAGCTGTAAAATCTGGCCTGAGGTCAACACACTCTCCATTGTCCACTTCTTGCCTGCTCCGATTCCGGGGCAGTAAAATTAGAGCCCTTTACTCTTCCAAAATCCTTGATACGCAGGAGTTTTAAACAAGGTGGGAATCTCCTTACAATGGTTCCCATCATGCCTTAAATGATGAATGTATGATCTGAATTGTCCGTAACCATAGAATCCCTACAGTGCAGGAGGAGGCCATTTGGCCCATCGAGTCTGCACTGACCACAATCCCACCCAGTCCTATCCCCATAACCTCTCATATTTACCATGCTAATGCCCTTGACATTAGGAGCAATTTAGCATGGCCAATCAATCTAACCTGCACATCTTTGGAACTCTGGGAAGAAACCCACACAGACTCAAGGACAAGGTGCAAACTCCACACAGAAAGTAACCCGCGGCCGGAATTGAACCCAGGTCCTTGGTGCTGTGAGGCAGAAGTGTTAACCATTATGCCGCCTGTCTTAAACTGCTGCTTGGAAATGATTCCTGCCTTGCCTTGTATTTTGCGAATGTGACACACACCCTTTACGGAGCACCTTCTCTCAGTACGTTTCCAACCCTCAGATTTCTGTATCTGGAGGTGGCAGGTGCTTGTCATGACAAATATATCAACGCTTCACGCGGTGTTAAAGCCCTCGTCCTTATCTCCAAATCCCTCCATTGTGTTGGTCACACATACCCACCCACCCCTCCTCCGTCATCTTTTGCTGTGCCATCTCTCATTGCCAGCTCTTCCACCAGCCTGCCCAACCCCCCCATTCCCCTGTCTCCTCCACAGCATCCAGCTACCATAACACTCAATCCACAACCCTCAACACTCTCCCTCAATGTCCCTCCAACACTAATTTGCTCCCCCCCCCTAATTTTTAACATTGCTTCCTGATCCAGCCTATCTTCCTCAATAAAGACTTCTGCTTTTGCAGAATGTGCTAAACAAACAAAATTAGCTGTGGTTAGTGTCCATGACAACCGAGCAGTCATAAATTCAAAGTGACAACATACGGTTCATCAGTCTGAAATACTATATATATTTATATCTATCCACCCATATATAGGGTAAAGGTTTAAATCAACAACGTTTAGATAGCATGTTCCAATCTGTAGCTTCTATCATCTAGAAGGACAAAGAGAGCAGATACTTGGGAACAGCACCATCTATAAATTCCCCTCCAAGCCACTCACCATCCTGACTTGAAAATATATTGTCGTTCCTTCACTGTCATTGGGACAAAACCCTGGAACTCTCTCCCTAACAGCACTGTGGGTGTGCCTACACCAGGAGGGGCAGAAGATTATGTGGGGAATATGAGGAAAATCCTTTTTTTAACCCAGAGGGTGGTGACTGTGCTGCCTGGGAGGGTGGTAGAGGCAGGTTGCCTCATATCCTTTAAGAGATCTCACATCGGCGGGTTAAGATCCAACAGGTTTATTCGGAATCATGAGTTTTCAGAGCCCTGCTCCTTCATAGGTGAGTAGCACTCTGAAAGCTTGTGATTCCAAATAAACCTGTTGGCCTGATCAGTGGACGGCACGGTAGCACGATGGTTAGCCTTGCTGCCTTACAGCACCAGGGACCTGAGTCGATTCCTGGCTCGGGTCACCGTCTGTGTGGAGTTCGCACATTCTCCTGTATCTGCATGAGTTTCCTGCAGGTTCTCCAGTTTCCTCCCACACTCCAAAGATTAAGTGGATTGTTCATGCTAAATTGCCCCTCAGTGTCAGGGGACTAGCTAGGGATTACAGGGATAGATGCAAGCTTGATGGGCCAAATGGCCTCCTTCTGCACCACTGGGATTCTACGATCAGTGTTACATAAGGATTGTCACGAAAAGCCAGATTGTGTCAGAACCAAATGAAGGTGAAGGAACAGATCGATCTCGCTCTCACTGTGTCGGGTTTTCAGGATTGCTATTGGGAACAGCAAGGATTGCTCCCACACACCCTGCCAACTGCCATCTCCATCTGCTATGGGTTGTGAGTTGGCCTTACAATCATTCCCAGTCAGACTAAATTGAAGGAAAATGTTCTGGAGTCGCACCCTAAGAGAATTTGTAGCCCCCAGCACCTTGAGTTCCCCCCTGGGGAGCCAGCCCACGTTCAAACTCCATGTCACAAGCCTCTGCCCTTACTGCCAGTGTCTGCTGCAGGCACACTGAACAGTTAATCCCTCACAGATCTGTACCACGCCCCCACACACAGCAGATTGTCAAACTGCAAACGCCAACACAGCCAGCCATTTATTGCTTTTCTTCTGTAGCCTGTTCTGCTGAATCTTTGTGCAAATCAATGCGAGGAATGGGTGTCAGCATGAAACTCAAGTGCAATCTCATTAAGTGGATGCTTCCTTCAGACAGAGTCAATGCCATCACTCAGCCTTGCGTGGCCATTCTGAGGTATCCAATTTCGTGCCAACCATTATGGGCATGTGTTCATCGGTGACTGGTGTCAAACTGGCCAAAGAAATTTCATGCAGCCAACTGATAGATAACAGCTCATCCCTTCACACTGCGCAGGCTTCAAACTTGAAGAGATGAAAGCAAAGAAAGTCTTGCCTTCACCTCAGGGAAACCTGTTCTTTATTGCATCCCGTCAAAACATCTCAAAAATGCATCACCTTGACAACCAGTTACATTGGCTGTTGTTTTGTAGACACAGGCTGCAACTAAGATACAATAAGATCTCGCCAATCTCAAATAAGAGGGATGAGTACATGGGATTTAATGGGATTGGGAGTTACAGATAGTTCTATGGCCTGGTAAGTACAGATATGATCGGCACAACTTGGTCCTGTTTGTGCTGTAGTGTTCTATGTTCTAAGACAAGAGACCAGTTAACCTGTTGTTGGTGGATAGAGTGTGTAACGTTGGCCAAAACACTGGGAGAACGTCCTGTCCTTTGAACAGAGCCTTGGGATTTGTTTACATCAACCTCCAACCACCAGGGCAGGCAGACACTTGATGAAGGAACAGCGCTCCAAAAGCTCACACTACAAATAAACCTGTTGGATTTTAACGTAGTGTTGCGAGACTTCTTATTGTGGCATTTCTACTGAGCGCTCCTCATTATCTTATTCCATGGGTCTTGATAGTGAACATTATCCGATAGTTTACTAATGAGAGCTTTTGTAATCAAGCCTAATTCTGCCCTCACTCAAAGAAGAAAGAATAGTACAGCGCAGGAAAAGGCCCTTCAGCCCACCAGGTCTGTGCCCTCAATGGACAAGGCAAATATGCCCAAAGTGCTTGACTGTACTTCTGACTAGTTTTCCTCTTGGCTCTTGGGGTTAATGGTAACACTGCTACTGCCACTCGAATACCACATGTTCCCAAATTTTCAGACTCAGTGCTGGATTGAGGGTCAGTGTGTGCGCCAGGGAACCAAAGCTATCCCTAAAAATCATCAAGAGGCATATTTGCAAAGTTGTGTTCCAACTTGGGTTCATGGTGATTAGTACAATATCCTAATCCTGTCCCACCCTCCCATATTGTAGCTTTCTCCTCACAAATACCGGATAAACCAATTCTCCACTTTACCATTTATCATTTAAGTGTTAGCTTTACACCAGCGAGTTTGCAACGTCCAGGATGATGAAATGGAAGGTTATCTTTAGCCATCATCACAGAGTGATGGTTACTGGTCTCCAGTGCGGATCAGGCTGTAAAATCCTTGCGGGGGGACAATCTGACCAAAACACTACTGAGCGAGCGCTAAAACAGGGAGATTGCAAATCCATTTTTTTGGCGAGGCATCAAAAGAAATCTTATGCCATTTAGTACCAAAAACGATGCTCAATCTGGGGGAGGAGGCAGGGCCTACCCGCCCATCCGCAGCTTTACAAATCCCTCCCTAATCCTTCCAGCCTTGCCCAGCCCAATGTCATAACCCTCTCCCTAAAAACCTTCTTTTTATTCATTTGTGGGACATGGGCATCACTGACTGGCCAGCATTTATTGCCCATCCCTAGGTGTCGACCGCATTTGAGAGTTGCTGTGGCTCTGGAGTCACATGTAGGCCAGAATGGGTAAGGATGGCAGATTACTTTCCCTAAAGGACATTACCCGAACCAGATGGGTTTTTCCAACAATCAACAATGGTTTTGTGGTCATCAATAGATTCTTAATTCCAGATTTTTTTTTTATTGAGTTCAAATTCCACCATCTGCTGTGGCGGGATTCGAACATGAGCTGACATCTGGATTAATATTCTAGCAATAATATCACCAGGTCATCGCCTCCCTGATCAGTGTCCTTTTGATGCTGATGAAGAAAGTCGTGGGGTCTTTTCCCACTTTCAGTGACAATTTTCTCTCCATTGATTCTGATACTACATTATTTCAAAGACTTCAATCAAAATCCATCCCTCTCTTCAATTTCCATTGAAATATCGTATCCCTAACATCCCAAGACTCTTCACAGTGGTGTTGTCAAAAGCAATATTTCAGCTCCTTAAGAAGAAAATCAAACACAAAGACACTTTAGGGCAGATGATCAGATATTTGGTACATAATGAAGGGTTCAAAGAACATCCTAAGAGGAAGAGAGGAAAGGGTTAAGGGAGGGAATTTCAGAGTTTAGGGCCTAGGCAGCTGAAAGCTTGGTGCAGTTTATTAATCTCCTGGACATGCAAGAAGCTGGAAATGAAAGAATGCAGAGATTTTGGAGGGCAGTAGGACTGAAGGAGGTTACAGTGATAGGCAGGAGCAATGGGGCAGGGAAATGCGAAAAGAAAGTGGGGTTCGTCACGACCCTCAATGCTCCTGAAGTTTCCTACTCAGTGACTCTGATGAAGCTCTATGAGCCTCTCGGTGATACTGGGTAGGCCAGACATCTGCAAATTTCAACTAAGAGCAGCAAATGCTGGAAATACTCAGCAGATCTGGTCAGTATCTGCGGGAAGAGAAGCAGAGTTAGCGTCTCAAGCTCTGGAGAAGAGTCACATGAAGCGCTGGGCGGAATTTTACCAGCACGTCCGCCCGAGATTCGTACGATCCCACCTGAGGCCAACAGAGAATGCTGTTCTCCGAGGGTCGCCCACCCCCGGAATCAAAGTACTGGTAAAATTCTGGCTGTGAACTCTGTTCCTGTCTGCACAGATGCTGCCTGACCTGCTGAGTTTATCCAGCATTTTCTGTATTAATTTCAGATTACCAGTACCCCTTGCAGTGTTTTGCTTTTATTTAAGTGCTAGTTGTTTTTGATACCAGACTGACCAGTTTCCTGGGAGCAGCACCTCTAAGCTTATTGTTGGTCTTTTGCTTCAGGCACATTCTGTAATAGATTATAAAGTGTACCGATCCTACCCAATTCTTTCTGACCTGATATCCAGGCTGTTCCCATCTGCTTTTATCCCTTCTCATCTTCACCCATCAACTTTCTCTCACTCTTTAACACTCTGTTCTCAAAAGCCCAGACTTGAATCGGAATTTGGTTCAACAAATACTTCCCTACTTAAGTGGCAATTGTCCACACCTGAGCTCAACTAATTTTCATAGAATCATAGAGTCCCTACAATGCAGAAGGAAGCCATTTGGCCTATTGAGTCTGCACAGAGCACAATCCCATCCTAACCCTGTAACCCCCCCTTATTTACCCTGCTAATCCCCCTGACACTAATGGGCAATTTAGCCAATCAACCTAACATTATCACAGGAAATGTTTGGTGCCAGATCATTGAGTGTATTCAAGAGGCAGCTGGATATAGCACTGGGGGCAAACGGTATCATAGGTTTTGGGGGAAAAGCAGGATTAGGCTATTGAGTTGGAAGATCAGCCATGATCGTAATGAACGGCACAGCAGGCTTGAAGGGTCAAATGGCCTCCTCCTGCTCCTATATTTCTGTGTTACCCACATATCTTTGGAGTGTGGGAGGAAACCGGAGCACCCGGAGAAAACTCACGCAGAGACAGGGAGAATGTCAAAGTCCACACGGACAGTGACCCAAGGCTGGAATCGAACACGGGTCCCTGGCGTTGTGAGGCAGCAATGTGCCACCATGCCAGTTTTATTTGCCTATTCCAGGGGCACCCAAGCCCATCTCAACGAGGTGGAGTTTTCAACTGTGATTAAATGTATTCCTGGAGGTTTTATCACATGACTTGCCTCATCAGTCCAGCCAACAGTTGGCCAACCTTGTGATATTCTGCCTTCTTATTCCAATTGGAAAGCAAAAAGACTCTCAAAACAATTGGATGATGATTCTCTGTCAACCAATCAGCCTTTTCTCCCCCTCTATTTTCAATATTTTTACCTCTGGTGAAGGAAAATGATAAAAAAACTCATCTTTTTTCATGAAAGTAAAATACTACAGATGCTGGAAATCTGAAACAAAGAACAGAAAATGCTGGAAAAAGCCTCAGCAGATGTGGCAGCAAGTGTGAAGAGAGGCCCAGAGTTAACATCCCGAGTCCATATTCCAGAAAACTATAGTTTTTAAATAGCCCGATGATGATATCCAGGGCTGCAAATAGCAGTGTCCTAGAGATTAATCATCAAGCCCTGGAGGGTTGTTAACCGCAAACCAAACATAAGAATGGTCTAGACATTATCACTGTGGAGGGACTTCCACTCACATGCATCAGTGCATTCCATCAATGAGACCCTGCTGTAGATGTATTCACTATAAAGGGTGGCGCTGAGGCACAATGGTTAGCATTGCTGCCTCACAGCACCAGGGATCCGGGTTCGAATCCTGGCTTGGGTCGCTGTCTGTCTGGAGTCTGCACCTTCTCCCTCTGTCTGTGTGGGTGTGCCCTTGTTTCCTCCCACACTCCAAAGATGTGCAGGCTCGATGGATTGGCCATACTAAATTGCTCCTTAGTGTCAGGGAGATTAGTAGAGTAAATATGTGGGGTTACAGGGATGGGTGAGATTGTAGTCAGTGAAGGCTCAATGGGCTGAATGGCCTCCTTCTGACTGTGAGCATTCTATGATTCTAGTAACACTGCTCTCCCACTGGAGGGGCACTGCAAAATTGATTAATCTTATTTTTAGAAATATTGTTATCTCATCATAACCAAATGTGTCTATGGAGCCATAGAGCAGGAAGTTTCTGACCATTTACACCCTGGTCATTCTCTGTTGCACCCAAAGTTATATCGACACTGGGTTGAAGTAAACCCTTTATTACTAATGATGTGGTGAACCTTCACATTAACCAAATGATAAAACAGGTGGAACTAAGGGGCTGCCAATCATCCAATACTGCTGTGGCATCTCAAGAAATGAAAAGACTAATTTGCGAGACATTGCTGTCGTTAAAACCTGAGAGAAAAATCATCAAAGCAGTAAAAACAATTGTGGCTTTAATACAACCATAGAAGGAAATTACTGCAGATGCTGGAACTTGAAACAAAAACAGAAAATGCTGGAAAATCTGACAGCATCTGCGGAGAGAGAATAGATCCAATGTTTCCTGGCAGACAGACTCAAAACATTGGCCCTATTCTCTCTCCAGAGATGTTATCAGACATCTTGAGATTTTCCAGCATTTTCTGTTTTTGTGTGTGTGCTTTTATTTGATTTATTGTCACATTTATACATGATCTGGATGAGGAAGTGGAGGGATAGGTTAGTAAGTTCGCCGACGATGCGAAGGTTGGTGGTGTTGTGGATAGTCTGGAGGGATGTCTGAAGTTGCAGCAAGACATAGACAGGATGCAAGACTGGGTGTAGAAGTGGCAGATGGACTTCAACGCGGATAAATGTGTGGTGGTCCATTTTGGCAGGATCAATGGGATGAAGGAGTATAATATCAAGGGTCGGAGTCTTGGCAGTGTTGAGGAGCAGAAGAATCTTGGGGTCCGGGTCCATAGGACTCTTAAATCTGCCCTGCAAGCGGAGGATGTGGTCAAGAAGGCATATGGTGTACTGGCCTTCATTTATCGAGGGATTGAGTTTAGGAGTCGGGAGGTAATGCTGCAACTTTATAAGACCCTTGTCAGACCCCACTTGGAGTACTGTGTGCAGTTCTGGTCGCCTCACTGTAGGAAGGATGTGGAAGCTATTGAGAGGGTGCAGAGGAGATTTACAAGGATGTTGCCTGGATTGGGAAGCATGTGTTATGAAGATAGGTTGAGGGAGCTAGGTCTCTTCTCCCTGGACGAAAAAGATTGAGAGGCGACCTATTAGAGGTTTATAAGATGTTGAGAGGAATAGATAGGGTGGATTCTCGGAGGCTATTTCCCAGGACTGAAATGGTCACTATGAGAAGACACAGGTTTAAGGTGCTGGGGGGCAAGTACAGAGGAAATGTTAGATATAAGTTTTTCACTCAGAGGGTGGTGAGTGAATGGAATCGGCTGCCGTCAATGGTGGTAGAGGCAAACTCACTAGGGTCTTTTAAGTGACTTCTGGATGAGTACATGGGATTTAATGGGATTGGGAGTTACAGATAGTTCTATGGCCTGGTAGGTACTGATATGATTGGCACAACTTGTGGGTCAAAGGCCTGTTTGTGCTGTAGTGTTCTATGTTCTATTTATTTGTATACAGTGAAAAGTATTGTTTCTTGTGAGCTATACAGACAAAGCATACAGTTCATAGAGAAGGGAACAAGAGAGTGCAGAATGTAGTGTTACAGTCATAGCTAGGATGTAGAGAAAGATCAACTTAATGCAAGGTAGGTCCATTCAAAAGTCTGGTGGCAACAGGGAAGAAACTGTTCTTAGTTTGGTACGTGACCTCAGACTTGTGTATCTTTTTCCCGATGGAAGAAGGTGGAAGAGAGAATGTCCGAGTGCGCGCGATCCTTAATTATGCTGGCTGCTTTTCCAAGTTGGTGCAAAGTGTAGACAGAGTTACCAGAAAGAATGCTTTCTATGGTGCATCTGTAAAAGTTGGTGAGAGTCATAGTGGACATGCTAAGATTATATATTTTGATTTGATTTATTATTGTCACATGTATTAGCAGTGAAAAGTATTGTTTCTTGCGTGCTATATAAACAAAGCACATTATCCATAGAGAAGGAAATGAGAGGGTGCAGAATGTAACGTTACAGTCATTGGTAGAGTGTAGAGAAAGCCAAATTTGTAAGATATTAAATTAAGGCATTGTTAAAGAGTTTAGAAGAGTTTGAATGAAGTTTTAGAAGCATACAACAAGAGAAAAGATAGAATTAGAAAGTATGTTGGGCACAGCCTCACTCTAATGCCATCTTAGATTGTTTATTCAGGCAAAAAGATCTCTAGACTGTCAGTCAAAAATCCTCCATTTGGAAAATGGAAGAGTCTATTTGCTTTCTGATTGGCTATGGGAAGCTGGAGTGCGATGATAGATGTGTTGGGTAACCTATGGAGAGAGCATGGGGGTGAGCTGGTTGGATATCATATGATGAGACTTCCAGAAATATGTTAAAGCCAAGTTTTTAAAATTTATTTGCGTCACAAGTAAGGCTTACATTAACACTGTAATGAAGTTACTGTAAAAAATCCCACACTCTGCCGCCTATTCGGGCACATCGAGGGAGAACTTAGCACAGCACATCTTTCAGACTGTGGGAGGAAACCCACGCAGACATGGGGAGAATGTGCAGACTTTGCACAGGCAGTGACCCAAGCCGGGAATTGAACTGGGTCCGTAACCACTGTGTCACCCTACAGTATAGTACAATACAGGGAAAGACTTAATGCCAGATTGAAGTTTGTCTTTTTTTATTTATTCAGTCATGTTAAATTTCTTAAGTTCTGTTCAATGAAAGAAATTAGTTCTAAACTTCATTCTAAGTACTGTCCCTTTGCCTATTCGAATGAATGAATGGGTGCAACAAAGAGCCATCCCTCATTTTGACGTCTGTTTTAGACTTGCATTTATGTGGCACCTTGAACATAATAAAACTCCCCATTCACATGAGTGTTAATCAAGACACATTGGGAGATGACAGGTTGGATGATTAGAAGTTTGAGGTAGGTTTAAGGAGAGTCTTAAAGGATGCAAAAGAGTTAGAAAGGCAACAAGGTTTAAGGTGGGAATTCCCAAGTCTAAGGCTCAGGAAGCTAAAGGGAAAGCAGGAGGCCAAGCCATTCTACACTGGGCCAGCAGCTAATTACAATCCAACCAAAACTGCAGGGGTGGCACAGTGGCCCAGGGGTTAGCACTGCTGCCTCGGAGTGCAAAGGACATGGGTTTGATTCCTGGCTTGGGTGACTTTGTGTGGAGTTTGCACATTCTCCCCATGTCGGTGTGGGTTTCCTCAGGGTGCTCCGGTTTCCTCCCACAGTCCAAAAGATGTGCTGGTTATGTGCATTGACCCGAACAATGTGGCAACTAGGAGAATTTCACACTAGCTTCATTACAGTGTTAATGTAAACCTTACTCGTGACGAATAAATCAACTTTAAATTGACTCTGTATCCACTAAAAAAGCCTAAGAGAAAAATAAAAGCAATGATATCATGGTGCAGCTCAATACATGGTGAGAGTTAGAGTAAAGCACACATTGCCATTTGAAAAATGTAATGGAAGATTTGTTCACAATCTATGTTAACTGGGTTGGATTATTTTTGAATAAACAATGTGTTAATCCTGATACTTTGCTGATGCTGCAACATTGTGAGGACTTCACCTTTAACAATCACCACAACGTGCACCATTATTGCTGGAGTTTATGTAACTCACACATATCCCTTCCCTTTGTATTTTTAGAGGCCAGTGTTACCCTTGGTAACACGTCTTGCTGAGACACTTTGCCA
Organism: Sphyrna mokarran; assembly: GCA_024679065.1. Classification (NCBI taxonomy): domain Eukaryota; kingdom Metazoa; phylum Chordata; class Chondrichthyes; order Carcharhiniformes; family Carcharhinidae; genus Sphyrna; species Sphyrna mokarran. The sequence goes on from JAGIQG010000032.1 coordinate 22,592,012, forward strand.
CAATTATGCATGGAAGATGGTGCAATTATCAGCCTCTGCCTTCTAAATCCCCGTCAAAGTAAACTGAAAGTGGCACCGAGAGAGGTTTGTGCTTGTGTCTGCAGCAACGAGGGCTGGTCATAAGGAAAGGAAAACTTGCATTTACACAGCATCTCACTCACATCAGTTGGAAACATTACAACATCCTCCACACGTGATTGGTCTATATTGACATATAGCAGGAGAAGCCATTCCTAAATAGCAACCAGTAAGTTTGAGATGACTGGTCAGTTAGTCTGAGGAAGACACGAGGGCAGCCCCCTGTCCTGCAGGGTGAGTCATAAACTTACTGCAACTGACATGAACACAAGGCTAAATTGCATTTATATTAATCCTTTCACGACCTCAGGATGTTCTGAAAAGCTTTACGGCAGTTGAAGCAGTTTCTGTGATGCAATTGGTCAGTGTGCTTGGCTGTTAGCCGAAAGATTGGTGGTTCAAGACCATCCAGGGTGCACGCTTTCACTTTTGGGGTGGCACATTAGCAGTGCTGCCTCACAGCATCAGGGAGCTGGGGTTCGATTCCCGGTTTGGGTAACTGTCTGTGTGGGTTCTGCAAGCTCTTCCTCGTGTCTGCGTGGATTTTCTCAAACAGTCCGAAGACATGCTGGTTAGGTGCTAAATTCTCCTTCAGTGTACCCGAACAGGCGGAGTGTGGCAACAAGGAGATTTTCACAGTAACTTCATTGCAGTGTTAATGTGAGCCTACTTGTGACACTAATAAATAAACTTCACTTTTAAAGTGCATTGACTGCAGTGATATAGGAAACACAGCAGTCAATTTGCACACAGCAAGATCCCACAGACACCGGTGTGCTAAGAGGGTCATCAGAGTCTGACTTTAATGCAGGATCCCTGCTGGCAATCTCAATTAACAGGATCCAAGCCGGTTGGTGAAATTGAAACCAAGATACAGAACTGTTCTTTATTGATGGAGTTTATTGAATGTATTCAATCCCAGAACTCTGTTCACACACCCCAGTGTCCCAGCGGTCCCCTAATTATATATGCTCCAAGTGGTTAATTAAACAATGCCCTTCAACTGCATATCCTGACAATATAATTAACATACCATTAACTGTCCACAGCAATAGCTCAGGATTTGCTATGATCTAGAATACAGTGTCGGTAAGGGTGGATTCAAATAATATCTTTCAAAACAAAATTGGATATATATCCAGAAAGACTGCAGAAAAGATTTATGAGGATGCTACTGTGATTTGATGTTTTGAGTTTTAAGATAAGTTAAATAGAATGGGACTTTTTCCTCTGGAGTGTAGAAGGCTGAGAGATGATCTTATAGAGGTCTATAAAATAATGAGGGGTATAGATCAGCCAGATAGTCAATATCTTTTCCCAAAGGTAGGGGAGATACTAACGAACATAGGTTTAAGGTGAGAGGGAAGAGATATAAAGGGGTCCAGAGGGTCAATTTTTTCACACAGAGGGTAGTGAGTGTCTGGAACAAGCTGCCAGAGGTAGTAGTAGAGGCAGATACAATTTTGTCTTTTTAAAAGTGTTCAGACAGTAAGATGGATAAGATGAGGATAAAGAGATATGGGCCAATTGGGACTAGCTTTGGGATTTTAAAGAAGGGGCAGCATGGATAAGTTGGGCCGAAAGGCCTGTTTCCATGCTGTAAACAACTTCTATGAATCTATTCTTGAAAAAGGAAGATTTTCAGGACAAATGGAAAAGAGCAGCCACAAAATTCATAGCTCTTCTAAAGACCTAGTGCATTCGAGGGTTGAATGGTCTTATTCTGTACATACCATGAAGTTTGAAACTAAAGATTAATCAAATTTGGTAGCAGAGAACAGCGTCATATATTTTCATTAATTACTGGCAACTTTGTGACCACCTCCCCAGCCTTGGTTTAAATTAAATTCGAAAGCTCCATTACTGTTGACAAAATTAAACATGCCAAATTAAACATCAGAGAGTGTTAGGGAGACAGTTGCAGACCATAGAAACTGCCCATTGTGGAGGCAGGAACAGGCAAGGGGCTAGAACTGAAGAGACAAAACTATCAGATGATGGTAGGGCGGGAGAAGGTTTACAGAGATTAAGAGGGTACGGCCATGGAGACAATATATAAAACAGAAGATTAGGGCATTTGATGTAGAACTGGCAGCTAATTATACACCGGCTAATCATGGAATCTGTACAGTGCAGAAAAGGCCATTCAGCCCATCGAGTCTGCACTGACTCTCTGACAGAGTATCTTACCTAGACACTCCTACCTGCCTTATCCCTTTAACCCCACACATTTAACATGGCCAATCCATCTAACCTACACACCTCTGGACACTAAGGGGCAATTTAGCATGGCCAATCCTCCCACGGTGCAGATCTTTGGATTGTGGGATGAAACCGGAACACAGAGGAAATGTATGCAGATACGGGAGAGAACGTGCAGACTCCACACACACACACAGACAGAACCCGGGTCACTGGAGCTGAGAGGCAGCTATACTAACCACCGCGCTGTCCATTTGTTGGCTATAGATTCCTTTCATTTGGAGAGCAATGATACTGATAACTTCTCCCTCAGGCTGTTGCCATCCAATCCCAGCAAGATGTCTGTAAGCCTCCTCCAGCCTATGACCATCTGCAATATCTGTGTTCCTCTATCTCTAACCCCTTGTGCATCCCCTACAATCCAATGCTAATGGCAGCATCGTCACTTGCCTGTACCTTACGCTCCAAGGTTGCTTCCTTAAATTTCTTAGCTAGTCCCCTACTCTCGCTCTGTCATCTCCTTTAGCACTATTGCTTAGATCAAGACAAAAACATTGCAATGAAATTGGATAAGGTGGGGAAAATGAAAGCAGCCTTGAAATAAATTGATCAGATAAATGTCACATCTTATCTATTCCTGCAATTCACGAAGGGGAAGAATAATGTCTCGAGTTAAGACACTGGAGAGTGATGAAACCAAAACTGAGAAGGTTTTATTCTTTTAAGAGTTGTGGGTGTCCCTGACTAGGCCAGCAGTTACTGCCCATCCCTCATTGCCCTTGAGAAGGCTGTGTGGTGTAGGTACACCCACTGTGCTGATTGATTGGCTTGTTAGGCTATCTAAAAGCTACCATGTTGCTGGGGCTCTGCAGTTTCATGTAGGCCAGACCATGTAAGGATGGCAGATTCCCTTTCCTAAAGAACATGAGTGAACCAGATGGGGGTTTTTTTGCCAATGTTCAACATTAGACATCTATTTCCAGAATTTTTACTGAATTCAAATTTCACACACACACACACATGCATGAGCGCACGCACACACACACACGCATGAGCGCGCACGCACACACACACGCATGAACGCGCACGCACACACACACGCATGAGCGCGCACGCACACACACACGCATGAGCGCGCACGCACACACACACGCATGAGCGCGCACGCACACACACACGCATGAGCGCGCACGCACACACACACGCATGAGCGCGCACGCACACACACACACGCATGAGCGCGCACGCACACACACACACACACACAATCACAGGCAGCAGTCAGCTCCTTGCAGACTAGAATGATTAAATGGAGAGAGAATCTTATCTCCTATGTTCGGCTGGCTGAGGAGTGCGAGAAGCTCACGTCAGTGTGTGGGAGAAAATGCCTATAAAAAACAACTGCCTTGCGTTTAGAAACGGCAGGTCAGAACAGAAGGATTTCAGGATGGATCTACATGAAAATTAGGCACTGCAGAGAGAGAGATAACTGCTTCCTGAGCTGAGAGCTCTCGATTGGTAATCGGAATATTTTGTTTGTCAAACCAGGAATTGCTAATGACAATGTTTCCTCGCTGCAAAAAGATACAGCATCATCTCAGAGGAAGATCAATTTAAAGGGGTATAGTTACTTACTTTGCACCCCCTGTGAATGTCAACACATCCAAAATGCAGCTCTCCTGATGCTAACTCACACACATCTTCATGCATTCTCCTGCTACTTGCTGACTTATATTGGAATCCTGATCTAACCATGGCCCAGTGTCAAAATTCATATCCTCACTCTTACTTCTAGCCATCACCTCACCCCTACCTATTCATGTCACCTCCTCCAGCCCTGCAACCTTCAGGATTTCTGTGCTCCCCTAATTCTTGCCTCTGGCTCATTCCCAAATCCTGTTATTCCATTATTGGTGGCACGCCTTCAGATACATCTGGAATTGTCCCTAAACCTAACAACTTCCGTCTTCAGTGGTATATTTTGTCTGTATAGCGCACAAGAAAAAATACTTTTGACTATATCCCAATACATGTAGAAATATAAAAACCCAACAGTGCAGAAGGAGGCCATTTGGCTCATCGAGTCTGCACCAACAACAATCCCACCTAGGCCCTATCCCCGAAATCCCACATATTTAACTCACTAATCCCTCTAAGGTATGCATCCCAGGACACTAAGGGGCAATTTAGCATGGCCAATCCACCTAACCTGTACATCTTTGGAGTGTGGGAGGAAACCGGACCATCTAGAGGAAATCCATACAGGGGGAACGTGCAAACTCCACACACGCTCAAGCTGGAAATCGAACCCAAGTCCCTGGATCTGTGAGGTAGCAATGCTAACCACTGTGCAGCCATTCCGCCTCTATGTGTGACAATAATAAATTAATTCAATTCAACTCTTAGATGCCCCTGAAAACCAATCTCTTTGAAGAAGCTTTTATACATTTAACTTAATATCCCCACATGTACTTAGTGTCAAATTTAGTCAGGAACCATTCTGTGAGATGCTTTGAGTATGAGAGAGGGAGAGGACGATTTTGAGAGGGAATTGCGGAGCTTAGGGCTTAGTTGATTGAAGGCATGTCTGCTGATAGCAGAGGGAGTGAGGATGTGTGAGTGATCGGGATTGTAGAGCTGGAGGAGATCACAGAGAGAACACAACAGCACCACAGAGAGTCTGGAGTTACACAACGATGCAATTCATGTGCGTACAATCCCTGCTGCTGTCTTGAATAGATGGGGTCAATTTCCAGTGCCCCTGCCACACACAGCACCTGACACAAACACTTCAGCCTCACCTCAGGCTAAATAACACTCACTCTCCTTAGAACGCAGGCAACTTGGGGCTCTTTGAAGTGAAGAAAACACTGGCCACCTGCCTGGAAGCAGCACTTGGTGGGAGACCGCTGGGATTTATTTTTAAAAACACATAACAGTAGCCCAGCTAGAAGGTCACAACCTACCTCCTCCCCTTTTGAAGTTAACTCATTTGGTCAAGGCAGCCTCCCCTGTGTGCAGGTGGCAGCTCTCAAACCATTCCAGCCCTCTGTCCGCATGCCTCACTGAGCTGCCCAGATTACTAGAGGCAGCTAGTCAGAGTTTTACATTCACCGGGTGCCGCCTGTGACCAGATTGTATTGGATGCACTGAAGAAACAGGCCATTCAGCCCATCTGGTCTGTGCTGGTTTTTATGCCCCATGCAAGCCTCTTATCTCTCCCCTTCATAATGTCTTTCTCCCTCATCCAGCATCTTGTTAAATGCATTTCATAGAATCCTTACAGTGCAGAAGGAGGCCATTTGGCCCATTGTGTCTGCACTGACTCTCTGAAAGAGCATCCCACACACGCTGTTCCCCATCCATCTTATCCCTCAGGCATTCACCTCAGCCAATCCACCTAACCTGTACATCATTGGATACCAAGGGGCAATTTGGCGTGGCCAATCCTCCTAGCCTGCATATCGTTGGATATTAAGAGTCAATTTAGCATGGCCAATCCACCTAACCTGTACATCTTTAGACACTAAAGGGCAATTTAGCACAATCATTCTACTAAACAGGAATGTAGGAGGAAACAGGAGCACTCAGAGGAAACCCAAACAGACACAGGGAGAACATGCAAACTCCACGCAACCAATATATTTGTCTTAACTACTCCTCCTGGTAGTGAGTTCCACATTTTCGACACTCTCTGAGCAAAGCATTTTCTCTTGAATTCCTGATTGGATTTAATAATGTTTCACCAATTATTATTTTGAGGTAATGATGAGTCTTTAGAAAACCTGATATTCTATGGGGGCGGTGGGGTGGGATCCCACAAACGGCAATGAGATGAACAGCCACCAGATTAATCAAATTGGATTCACTGAACTTCACAAACCCACTGCAGCTTTGAAGCCAGCTGTGCATCAAACACAGAGTGTGAACGACCTTCCCTCGCCTGCCTTAGCCCTGGGCGCAAGTTCACTCGCCATTTTATGGGGAGTGTGCAAACCTCCCAGACCACCCCAGGCAGCCAGATCCAACCTGGCGCTCTCCCAGGGAATGGAAGAATAGATACTGAAAGCACTGCTGCAAATGCAGCACAAAGCTGACTGGGAACAGCACAGCAAATCTCCTGCGCTGCACACATTCACTTTAAGGTCACTGCTAGATTCCTACAGTGCAGAAGCAGGCCATTCTGCACATCACGTCTGCACCAACCACGAGCCCATCCGGCCTTATCCCCATAACCCCAAGCATTTACTCTAGCTAATTCCCCCAGACCCTAAGGGGCAATTTAGCATGGCCAATCCATGTAACCGGTACATCTTTGGACACAAAGGGGCAATTTAGCTTGGCCAATCCACCTAACCTACATATTTTTGGACTCTAAGGGGCAGTTTTGCACAGCCAATTCATCTAATCCACACATCTTTGGAATGTGGGAGGAAACCATACCACCCAGAGGAAACCCATGTAGACATGCAGACTTTGCACAGGCAGTGACCCAATCCAGGAATCGAACCTGTATCTTTGACACTGTGGGACAGCAGTGCTAACCACTCTGCCACTATGTTCTTGCCCACCAGAGCACTGGCATTCTCCTTTGATCTGAGCACCAGTCTATCGGACGTCCTTCACTGATTCACTTTGCTGCCACTTGGCACGGCTATCGAGATTCCGACGCATTCCTCCCTCCACATCCCCCCCGCCCCCCTACCTCTGCCCTCCCCCCTTGGAGCAACAGAGGTTGGGCATTCTTTGCCATCTCAAAATCTGGCTCCACTCCAATGAATAGGGGTGCCCCAGGCAAGACCACCAGGTGTAGAGTAGACGCAACAAAGACAGAGAGAGAGAGGACCACCTACCTCTGTCGCTGTGGCTCCACCTGAGCCCCCAGCTGCCATGTTGAAGTGACATGGGATGGCCACCCATTCATATGAGGACAGTCAGCCACTCTGCACATGCGAACTGTCAAATAAAGGGGCAGGGGTCACCGTGTCCAAAAAAATGGGCCAATAAAAATGGACTTCATTCAAGACAACCAACGGCAAGCAATCCACAAACGAAGGCCACAGGTGCAACGTGGCTCAAGAAGGCAGTAACATCCTCACAGCTCATTCCAGAGAATCACCACCAGCAGCATCCCCCCCCACCGCCAAACCTTCCAAAAAAGAAAGGGGGAATCTGGAATGACTGGGGCAAAAAAAAACCTTCTTCTTGGATTTTAATCCTCCTTTTCCTCCCCCACCTCCGCAGTGTTCCCAGGGGCGGCGGTGAGTGGGTTCCAGGAGAGAAGCAGAAAAGTTCTGTCCCCATGCATTGTTTCTGCTCCCCGGGAGAGAGGCAATCAGCAACTGCTTGGAGATCTCTGCAATTCGCAATGAAACCCAATCTGCAGGCGAGGGGGTTGGCACAGGATTAGACACACACACACACACACACACACACAGAGGGGGGAATGAAATAATGTAATAATAGGCTGCAAATATTGCATCGAATCAACTGCTTTGCACAACCAAGTAGGGGGTGGGTGGGGAAATCAGCAGGAGTGGGGGGGGGGGAACAGACACGACACTTTGGGGCAGACTAGATTAAACAAACAGGACGGAAGCAGACTTGAATGATGCACAACATCAGGCTCACCTGAAACAGTAAGTGGTGTATCAGCTCCTGTTCAAACAGCAACCGGCTGAGAGAATATATATATATATATCTACAGAAATCCTTGTGGGTCTCATCCATCAAGAACTCGGTCAGACTTTAAGCAGTGGGTCTGACTGCATATACGTCCTACACATACCTCTCTAAACGCCTCATACATCCTTGTGTTTCTGTTTTTTTAAAAAAGAGCATTTATAAGGGAATCGATTGCATTCGTTCAGTCTCAGTCACTGCAGCTTGCGAAGGGTTAACTCTCTGACAGATCAACCCACTCGCTGGCTTGCCTGCTACACGATCACACACACAGACTTGTGCAGACTCTGCCCCCTCCCTCTCCTATCTGCCTCCTCGTGCCTCCTGCTCTCACTGTCAGGGTGGGAGAGAGTTTCACGCTGCCCCTTCTCCCTCCTCTCTCAGCCTCTCTCCCTCTCTCTCTGTACACTTGGCTTTAACCTTTTGCTTCCAGCAACCTGAACAATTCTCACACACACAGATGAGTGCAGGTTCACTGAGGTTTGAATCCTGGGCACTGCTCCCTCTCTTTAACTGGATAACTCTAATAAAATCCCTCAATTCTTCCCTCGAAATCTTCCTCCAATCTTTACTCAGGCTCACACTTTAAGCAGGATTGGATCCTACTGTTTCACTCTAAATTTGAGAGTGAGGGACAGGGATAAGGAGGGATAAGAATGGAATGAAGAACCACCTCTCGCTCACATAAGCAGAATTAGGCCACTTGGCTCATCGAGTCTGCTCCGCCATTCAATCGTGCCTGATATTTTTCACATCCCCATTCTTCTGTCTTTTCCCCAAAACCGCTGGGAGAATGGGAGGAGAAAAATATCAGCCATGATCGAATGGCGGAATAGACTCGATGGACTGAGTGGCCTAATTCTGCTCCTATGCCATGGTCTTATGGGAAACAATGCTGGGAGGGTGAGAATGGTGGAGGTAGGGTGGCTGCAAGTGGAAGGTCTTGGGATAAATAGTCCAGGAATTCCTAATGATCTGGAACTCACTGCGAGATGGTGGAAGAGGAGATGGTCAATAAGATGGGGAAAATGAACTTGCAGGGCCACGAGGATAGAGTAGGGAAACGGGACTGATTGCATTGATCTACAGAGAGCTGGCATGGACTTAATAGTCTTAATGGCCTCCTTTCCGTATTATAGTGGGTCCATGGCTTTCTTCAGGGCATCAGCTTTGAGGAAGGAAATCCTCCATTTTTACACGGTCTGGCCTACATTTGACTCCAGAACCTCAGCAATGCGGTTGACTCTCAACTGCCTCCTGATCTGGCCCAGCAATCCACTCAGTTCATGGGCAATTAGGGATGGGCAACAAATGCTGGAATGGGGTTTGAACTCACTTCTGCAGCTTTGACAGAATAGGATCCAAAATGAAAGATCAAATTGAACCACCAAAGGATGGTGAAACTCGAGATCTTGTCCAGCTGCATTAAGATGAATCTGTCACAGAGAGGTAGGAATCGGAAGGAGCTATCCAACTCCTCATATTCTACCATATGGAATATCGGCAGCACGATAGCACAGTGGTTAGCACTGCTGCTTCACAGTTCCAGGTTTGACTCCCGGCTCGGATCACTGGCTGTATGGAGTTTGCACATTCTCTTTATGTCTGTGTGGGTTTTCTCTGGTTACTCCAGTTTCCTCCACGGTCCAAAGGTGTGCGGGTTAGGTTGATTGGCCATGTTAAGAAATTGTCCCTTAGTGTCCAGGGATAGAGGGATTAGTGAGAGTAATATGTAGGGATATAGGGGTAGGGCCTGGGTGGGATTGTGTTCAGTGCAGACTCGATGGGCCGAAGGGCCTCTTTCTGCACTGTAAGATTCTATATTCCATTCAATCACAGCTGATTTCTGTTTTAGTTCCACCCACTTGCTTCCATTTCACATCCCTCAATGTTCCCAACAACAAAATCCTAATAGTGTTAGTTTTTCATTGACTCCTCTGCTCGTGGAAGGGAGTTTTAGATTACCCACAAGCCTTCAGTGCTTCCTGCCATCACCCCCACTGGCCTGGTTCCACGTTTGAGGCTTTGGGCTTACCCCTGCTACAGGAAGTAGTTCAGGCGGGATCCTACAGCCTCGCTCATCCCAAAATTGTAAAATCCTATCCAAGGTCAACAGACTTTTCCATGGTCTGCCTGTCGCCCGCTCCAATCCCTGTGGCAGGAAGGACGATAAAATTCTAGTCTTCCACTGTCAAACCTATCGACTGGGTGACACAGTGGCACAATGGTCAGCTCTGCTGCCTCACAGCGCCACTGACCTGTGGAGATGACTGTGGAGTTTGCACATTCTCCCCGTGTCTGCGTGAGTTCTTCTGGGTGCTCTGGTTTCCTCCCACAAGCCAAAGATGTGTGGGTTGGGCTGATTGGCTCTGCTAAATTGTCCTTTAGTGTCAAGCAGATTAGCAGTGGAATAGAGCCTGGATGGGATTGTGGTTGGCACAGAATCAATAGGCTAAACAGCCTCCTTCTGTATTGTAGGAATTTTACAATAATTCTATCACATCTTAAACACCTCAATTAGATCATTCCTGAATCTTTTTGGCTCAGTGCAATGTGATCCTTGTCTATGCAGCCTGTCCTGGTGGTTTAGTTCTGTTGAAACCAAACAGTCTATCTCAGTTTGCGCCACAGAGCAGCTAACAGCACAGACAACCTGTCTGAATTAGGACTTGTAAGCTTTATCTGTTGTGATTGTCCTGAACTGGCGCATATCAAGACAAGCTATGAAACCAGACAACAGGGGTCATTACGATCAAATAGGCTACCCAGCACACAGTGAGCTGCTGGGTAATGCTACGGCTAGTATCTCACTGCAGGTGATAGATGTGAACATGATTTCTGACTACAACACCAAGTGATCCTCACTGACGTTCCTTAACGGCTGACAGAAAGCACGTGAGCTGCTGGCCTGCTCCTCGTGGACACTCCCTATAGACTGCAACCCTGTGCAGACATGTCAACTTTATTACTAGGGGTGGCACAGTGGTTAGCACTGCTGCCTCACACTGCCACGGACCCAGGTTCGATTCCCAGCTTGGGTCACTGTCTGTGTGGAGTCTGCATGTTCACCCCATGTCTGTGTGAGTTTCCTCCCACCACCCAAAGACATGTTGGTTACGTGCGTTGGCCACACTGAATTGCCCCTTAGTGTACTCGAACAGGTGCTGGAGTGTGACAACTAGGGGATTTTCATAGTAACTTTATTGCAGTATTAATGTAAACCTACCTGTGACAATAATAAATAAATAAATGAGACACTCTCTCAGGTGGGATGCAGGAGACTCAATGACACAATCTGGTTTCCTACATTACAGCAGTGGCTGTATTTCAGTAAGTACTACACTCTCCCTAAGATAATCAGTAATTAATCAAATAAGGAAGTCAGGAGACCTTCCTCACTCAATGGGAAGTGAGGATGTGGAACTTGAAGGGAAAGTCAGACTACAGCAAGTCAAAAACTGGGAATTCTGTGGCAAGTAACTCCGCTCCTGACTCCCCTAAGCCTGTCCACTATCTAGAGGACAGAAGCCAAGGACAAAAGCGAATGCTCCCCACTTGCCTGGATGAGTACAACTCCAACACCCCTCAAGGAATGTCCTGAGATCGTGATTAAAAATAAAAATAAATAGATTGGGAAGGAGGGGTCCTGTGGTTCAATTCCCACCTGATGGTCAAGGTCGGTACTTTCGTAATGTGCCCATACAGGCTGTTCATCCATCTGTAAATCCTTCTAATACACCTGATGGCAGGTAGCAAGAGTCAGAGAGTTTCCTGGTCAGCCATTCTACAGAAAGGAGACAGTGGTGTATGGTATTGTTGCTGGACTGGTGAACCAGGGACTCCACAGTTTGGGGACCCAGGTTCGAATTCTACCATGGTAGATAGTAGAATTTGAAATCAATTAACAAAAAGATCTGGAATTAAGAATCTACTGGTGAAAATGAAACCATTATCAATCATGATAAAAACCTATCTGGTTTATTAATGTGCTTTAGGAAAGGAAATCTGCTATTCTTACCTGGTCAGAGGTTTATCACACGGAAACAGGCCCTTTGGCCTAACGTGTCCATGTTGCCCTTTTTATTTAAACCTCTAAGTTAGTCCCAATTGCCCGCATTTGGCCCATATCTCTCTATACCCATCTTACCTACGTAACTATCTAAATGCCTTTTAATAGGCAAAATTGTACCTCTACTTCTACTTTTAGCAGCTTGTTCTAGACACTCGCCACCCTCTGTGAAAAAATTGCCCCTTTGTATCGCTCATCCCTCTCCCCTCTCACCTTAAACTTCTAGTTTTAGACTCCCCTATCTTTGGGAAAAGATATTGACTATCTAGCTGATCTATGCCCCTCATTATTTTATAGACCTCAATAAAACCGCCCCTCAGCCTCCTAAGTTCTAGAAAAAAAAAGTTCCAGTCCATCCAGTCTCTCCTTGTAACTCAAACACAAACGGTCTGGCCTACTCCAGAGCCACGGCATCGTGGTTGACTCTTAAACATCCTAAAGGATGGACAACAAACACTGGCCCAGTGACGCCCACATCCCATGAACGAATAATAAAAAAAGAGAAAGCGACAGCAAACCACTGCGGTTCTCTGCCAAGAAGCGGCATGGACAATCTAATGGAAATCCATGGTCACCAATGCTTTTTGGGGTGTGGTACCTAAAGGAGTACAAAGATCATATGGAGCATGAACACTAGCCTCTCCCAGTAGGGCCGAAAGGCCTGTCTCACTGCTGTAGATTCAATGCTGTGTTTCCTATGTTGTAACAGTAACTGCTCCGGCATAGCTAATTGGCTGTAAAGTGCTGTGGGACATCCTAGAATGATGAAAGGAGATGTTTAAATGTACAATCTATCTTTCTCTGTAGTCTTTGCTCTCCAGAAATATTTTCTTCTGTGAAGCACTTGGAGAGATTTCCACCTGAGTTATGACATATTATGTAAATGCAAATATTTCTTTTAACATTATCTTCAAGCGCACCGCTTTTATGTGGTTGTCTCAAGCCACGTATTGACAAATTATTAGCATCAGACAGGGTCTCGACACCTGTACAGGTTCCTGCACCAACCAATACTGCTTCTGCAACACTCATTCCCTAGAAAGGCCTTCGAGTGAATGTGTGAAAACAACCCGCTTCTGTCAACAGGAAATTAAATCACCGTGCGTCACCAAACCACATAATTATTCACATTTCTGAACAGGCCAGAGTGACAGAACTCAGTAGTCACAGCTATGTGCAGGCTCAAAACACTCAGGCGAAAAAGGGTCACGTTTGCTGAAAATCGTTTTTAAACTTGTTCTCACAAATAAATAAAAAAGGAGGGAAACCTGGGGTGGAAGAGAGGGGGATCTGGAGCACACTGTGGTGGTGGTCAGGATGTGACATGGTTCTTAAACGGCGCATCATGTGGCACTCTGACCTATTTCACAGCGTGAAGGTTGCTTCACTGTTATTACCCTCGTTCTGAGTCGGAAAGGTTGTGTGCTCAAACCCTGCTCCGGAGCACATTAGCCAGGCGGACACTTGGTGCAGTACAGAGGGAGTGCTGCCTCTCCTTTATACGTGGACTTACATCAAGTTTACAACACTGAAACAAGCCATTTGCCCACTTCTATCCTAGGGTTAACGCTCCATAGAACCTCTTCCCATCCCGTGTCATTCCATCCTATCAGCACACCCTTTCTTCCTCATATACCTTTTTTTATTTAACAATAGGTCATCTGGACTCGAAATATCAGCTCTTTTCTCTCCTTACAGACGCTGCCAGACCTGCTGAGATTTTCCAGCATTTTCTCTTCTGGTTTCAGATTCCAGCACCCGTGGCAATTTGCTTTCATTTTTTTTTATTACCTTGTTTCTGGGATGTGAGTGTCGCTGGCTAGACCAGCATTTGTTGCCTATCCCTTGTTGCCCCTTCTTGAACTGTTGTAGTCCATGTGGTGTAGGTACACCTACAGTGCTGTTAGGAAGGGAGTTCCAGGATTTTGACCCAACGATAGTGAAGGAATGGCGATATATTTCCAAGCCAGGATGGTGAGTGGTTTGGAGGGGAACTTGCAGGTGTGATTTCCCATGTACCTGCTGCCCTATCCTTCTAGATGGTATAGGGTTGTGGGGTTGGAAGGTGCTGCCGAAGGAGTCTTGGAGAGTTGCTGCAATGCATCTTGTAGATGCACTGTAGCCACTGTATGCAGAAGGAGTGAAATGTTTGAGTTGGTGCTTGGGGTTCCCATCAAGTTGACTGCTTTGTCATAGATGGTGACAAGTTTCCTGAGCATTGTTGGAGTTGCACTCATCCAGTCAAGTGGAAATATTTTTGTCCTTGGTTTGTAGATGGCGGATAAGCTTAGGGGAGACAGGAGCTCAGTTGCTTGCTACAGAATTCCCAATTTCTGACTTGCTGTAGCCTGACTTTCCCTTCAAGTTCCACATCCTCACTTTCCATTGAGTGAGGAAGGTCCCCTTAAAATACTTATTCCATTTTATTACAGACTATCTTTTATGAACCATAGTTTCGGGACCCTTCTGTAAGTGAAAAAAATCAAAGGTGGCGCCTTCTGAATGAGGTGGTGTCTGAGCTAACCATTATCGCTCAAATAAATTGATTGGTCACCCATTTCATCGCTGTGTGCAAATTGGCTGCCACATCTGCTGCGAGGCGACAGTGAATACGCTTCCAAAGTAATGACAGCGCTGACGTTCTATTCACTTCTTAAAATGCACGCTAAAACTCTTCGATCAGTGCAAATCGTCATTCAGAGAACCCAATATTTTTAAAACACAGGTTCGTTGTTGACTAACTTAATCAAATTTTTTGAGGCAATTGTAAGGGACTGAAAATAGCATGGCGAAAGCAGAAATGGATTTTTAAAACCTGTTTCATAATGTTTCAGATAAGAGACTTGTTATGAAGATTGAAGTTCAAGATATCAAGCGGCGCACTGCACATGGCTTGGGAGATGGCTAGAGAACAGGAAGCATAGAGTAGGGAGATGGGGGAGATGGACATTCCTGGACTGGTGGGAATGGAGGGTAGTCAGTGCAGGGATCTCTTCATTTCAGTGGTTTGCTGGTGATTTTGAATGAGAGTTTTGTGAGGGACATTGTCAGGTTTTCAAAAGGCAACATGAAGGTTAGAGGAATAGGCAGAGAGAGAGGTGATAAATTGGAGTTAATGCACAGAGTGAAAGAAAACATATGCAGTTATGTTATAGCTTGATGTGGAGGTGCTGGCATTGAACTGGGGTGGAGCACAGTAAGAAGTCTCACAACGCCAGGTTAAAGTCTAACAGATTTATTTGGTATCACAAGCTTTCAGAGCTCTGCTCCTTCCTCAGGTGAGTATCACTTACCTAATGAAGGAGTAACACTCCGAAGCTCATCTTATATCTTGGTCAACCATAAGACATTCTAAAGTACTTCACAGGCTACAGTTTACCATGAGAACAATGATGGAGCGGCTGTCAGCAATTCAGCCAGATGGAGGATCAGTAGAACTTGTAACACTTTTTATAGAACCTTACATGATCGCAAGACAATGCGAAGCACGTTGCAGTCAATGAAGTATTTTTGAAATGTAGCCAGTGCTGCAACGCATGGAAGGTCCGCAGGCAATTTTCAGACAGCAAATTCCCACAAACAACAATGAAATAAATAACCAGATAATCTCTTGCAATGTGGTCTGGGCTGAGGGATAGACCTTAGCCAGAACACTGGGGAGAACCCTCCTGTTGTTCTTCAAACTAGCACTCCAACCTTTCACATACATCTACTGAGAGTGCAGATACCTTGTAGACCAGTGCTGCCTCACAGTACGAAGGACCCAGTTTCGATTCCCAGCTTTAGATCACTGTCTGTGCCACAGCTGCACATTCTCCCCGTGTCTGAATGTGTTTCCTCCGGGTGCTCCAGTTTCCTCCCACTGTGTGAAAGACATGCTGGTTAGGTGCATTGGCTGCGCTAAATTCTCCTCAGTGTATTCGAACAAGAGTCAGAGTGTGGCAACTAGCGGATTTTCACAGTAATTTCTTGATTAATGAGGGGGATCAGGGGTTACAGGGAAAAGGCAGGAGAAAGGGGATGAAAAAAATATCAGCCATGATTGAACGGCAGGGCAGATTTGATGGGCCGAGTGGCTTAATTCTACTCCTACGTCTTACAGGCTAATGGTCTCAACTTCACTGCAGAGAAGTACATTAAGCCTACTTGTGACACTAATAAATAAACTTAAATTAAACATTCCTTTCGTATTCTAATAGCAGTGTCAGCCTGCATTCTGTGCTGACGTCTCTGGCATGGGAAAATAGATGGCTCCAGTTAAAGTAGCAATCGTCTGAAGCTGTCAACTCTCTACTCACTGGGCCGCTTACATTAACGAGCAAAGCCAATGGAGGGAAATGTGCCCGAAATATATATACCTTTAAAGTTACAGTTTGTTTATTAGTTGCATGTAAGGCTTACATTAACACTGCAATGAAGTTACTGTGAAATTTCCCCAGTCGCCACATTCTGCCGCCTGTTCAGGTCAATGCACTGAACCAGCACCTTTATGAAATATTAAACTCTTAAAGACGTGTGCCTGTTTGTACACTTGACAGTTGGAGAGAGAGGTTTTATGGATAGTCCCTAACTGCATCCCTGTTTTTCTTCATCAAGAGTCACAGGTCAGGGGTCAGTGGAATCAATCAGGCAACAATACCTCCCTCCCAATGGAGTGTGATGGAATTGGGGGCCGGTCCTTAGGGGATCGCTCATTCATTAAAGGCAGGCAAGCTTGATTCATTGTGATAGGTTGTGGAGAGGGATGGGGGGGCAGGGGGGAATGGGCACTGGACCAGTTGTTATCGCTGACACAGTGACAGGGTTTAAGCACCGACCCAGCTCCCACCATAGCAATTGGACCTTGGTCTTAATATCTCCATTCATTACCCACTGTCTCTTTTAACAGCTCATCAGGATGAAGGGATTGCTGACGAAAGCCCCCCATGCATGACTCCCCTCTGCACACACTCACTCCCATCGCGTTTCCAGCCACTTCTCCTTCTGCAAGTTACTTGAATGTGTTGTTGCCTCTTCAGATCTCAAGAGTCATAGACGATACAACACAGAAAGAGGCCATTTGACCCTTCCTGCCCATGCTGGTTTTTCAGCTAGTTTCCCACCACCTTTCTCTTTCTCCATAGTGTTTTCCCTTCACCTAACCGTGCCTTTTTCACTGTTCACACTGGATCTGCTTCCACCACCCTTTCAGGCAGCTCACTCACTGCAGAATTTTTTTCCTTCACATTTCGCCCCTGGTCCTTTTGTCAATTAACCTGTGCTAATCGTTCCCCGAAGTTCTCGTTTCAATTCCTCCAATTAGATTTCCAAACACTCACAAAACACCAAACGCCTCTCTAATCACCTTCTTTGTGACTGTGCTGGTGATGTACTATTCCTCTTTGACCTCTCTGCAACCTTTGACACAGTTGATCATCACCTCAATTCCTCAGCATGAAGTACTATACACTCGCTATTCGCTCCATTCTCCTCCCCAGCCTCTGTACCCGGCCAAAGGCTGCTGTTTGCAACCTTGGCATCCTAATTAACCTTGATCCTCTGACCTTGTATCACCTTCATCACAATAACCACCTATCATCAGCTCCATCATGTTTCCACCTGCATTTCTACCTCAGTCTATCTGCCCTCCATAACTACCCTATTGCAGCATCCACCTGAATTACCATGTTTTTGTTTCTGAAAACAGACAAGTGTTCTCGAAGTTTTTCATCTTGCACTCATCAGCACAAACACAAGAATGTCACATTTCAACCAATCACATCAAAAGGTGCTGATTGGTTGGCAAGTCAATTCTGATTGCTTTCTCCATGGCAACACTTCAGCCAATGGGGAACAATATTCTCCCAATCTCCTGAGTAATTCCAGAAAAGGCACAAAGATTGAACATATTCCTTTTGTTTAGTGAGAAAACATGCCCATGTATAAATCATTTGAAATTTGTCATTCTTGTGTATGTCCGGATGATTGCAAGATGAAAAGCTTCTGCAACGCATCTCTCTTTTTAGTAGGATCCAAATTCTGTACTATCGAGAGACTGTTTATGTGTTTTTTTTAATTTCTCATTCACGCTTGTTAGGCATCGCTACCAAGGTCCACATTCTTTGTCCATGCCCCTAATAGTGAGCCACTGTCTGGAATATAACTGAGTGTAGCTCTATAAAACCTTGGTTAGGGCATACTTGAAGTATTGTGTAGTGTTCTGGCCATCACATCAATGGAGGATGTGAAAGCTTGAGAGTTAAGAGAGAATGCAAACAAGGCTCACCAGAACATTGCCTGGTTGTCAGGGCAGATGAGGATTGTGGATATCACAGTGGCACAGTAGTTAGCACTGCTACCTCAGCGCCATGGACCTAAGTTCAATTCTGGCCTCAGGTCACTATCTCCCCGTGTCTGTGCGTGTTTCCTCCCACAGTCCAAAGATGTGCAGGATAGGTGATTGGCTATGTTAAATTGACCCTGATGTTCAGGGGCTTAACAGGGTAAATGTGTGCTGTTACCTGGCTTGTGTGGGATTGTGGTAGGTAGAGGCTCAATGGGTCTCTTTTTGTAGGATTCTACAAGACATAGGATAAACTTAAGATTGTCTTTCCAGCGAAAACAGAAACTGAGGTGGAGATCGGATAGAGGTCTACAAAATTATGAAAGGCATAATCAGGGTGGATAGTCAAATGCTTTTTCCCCAGAGCGGAAGTGTCAATTGCAAGGGGATACATGTTCAAGGTGAGATGGGGAAAGTTTAAGGGAGAAGTTTAAATTTTTTAAAAATTTAGTTAGGGATCATGATCAGAACAGGCTTGGGGAGGCGGGGGGCTGAAGGATCTGTTTCTGTGCTGTACCTTTCCTTATCCCTTGTTCTTTGTACTTTGAATGGTTTATTAGACCATTTCAGAGGGCAGTTGCGAATCAAATCAAATTACTGTGAGTCACACATAGGTCAGGCTGGGCAAGGATGGCAGATTTCCTGTCCTAAAGCACATTGGGACCACAACCAAATTGTTGGTTCACTAATGTGAGAATATCAACCCATGGCAACCATGGATTAACCAAGGCAACAGTGCTAGAGATGGAACAAAACCAATGCTACTTTACATAACAGTGTTACAAATTTACATAGGTTAAAGCATAGGACATATCATTCCAGCTAATAGGTCAATGCTGGCATTTATATTCAACATCAGGTTCCTACATTTCTTAGTATCACCCTTTCAATACAACTTTCTATTTTGTCTCTCTGAACATAAGTATATAGCTTCCCCCTTTGATGCATCTATATTAATCACTTCTGCTGCAATTTTACATATTGACTTGGGAATTGTGATGTTGTTTAGTCCTGTTAGTGGCCTGAAGATCCCCTCGCTCTAGGCTGAAGCCGAACAGCAGGATTTCTTTGTTACTTGCCTTGCACAAGGTGCATCTCATTAATATTCTCAATGCTTTTTCCAGAAGGAATTCTTCAAAATACAGTGAATGAAAATACAAAACTTACTCCAACTGATAAATCAGCAAGAGGTTTAATAAAGAAACAAACATGAAGTTTCACCCTGGGCCATTCCAAGCTCCCCACAATTCTTCTTAGTTTCTTATTTATAGAGAATCACCTGGTCAGCTGATTATTACATCACTCTGTGATTGGCTCCATGGTTTACTAGGTCAGCTGACTGTTACACCTTGATCCCATTGGTCACATTTCATCCAATCAAAGATGTCGCCGTTATAATCTAGCGCTCAAGTTCAATTTGCCATACTTCCAGGAGTGAATTGAGAAACCCTTAATTAGATATGCATATTAACATAGAAACCGACAATGCAGAAGGAGGCCATTTGGCCCATTGAGTCTGTGTGCAGATTTGGTGTCCTTATCTGAGGAAGGATGTCCTTGCTATAGGGGGAGTGCAGTGATGATTTACCAGGCTGATTCCTGGAATGTCACATCTATCATATGAGGAGAGACTAAGTTGGTTCAGATTCTAAAAAAAATTAAGGTTGATTTAACAGTCACAAGTAGGCTTGTGATCGACTTCAGGAAGCATAAAGGAGAACGTGCCCCTGTCTGTGTCAACCGGGATGAAGTAGAAAAGGTCAAGAGCTTCAAGTTTTTAGGTGTCCAGATCACCAACAATCTGTCCTGCTTCTGCTCCCCCCTCACCCCCCCACCCCCACGCTGACACTATAGTTAAGAAAGCCCACAACACCTCTACTTTCTCAGAAGACTAAGAAAAATTTGGTATGTGCGCCAAGACTCTCACCAACTTTTACAGATGCACCATAGAAAGCATTCTTTCTGGTTGTATCACAGCTTGGTATGGTTCTTGCTCTGCCCAAGACCACAAGGAACTACAAAAGGTCATGAATGTAGCCCAATCCAACACGCAAACCAGCCTTCCATCCATTGATTCTGTCTACACTTTTGCTCAGTAAAGCAGCTAGTATAATTAAGGACCCCACTCACTCAGGATATTTTCCTTTCCACCTTCTTCCGTCAAGAAAAAGATACAAAAGTCTGAGGTCATGTACCAACCTACTCAAGAACAGTTTCTTCTCTGCTGCCCTCAGATTTTTGAGTGGACCTACTTTGCATTAAGTTGATCTTTCCCTACACCTGAGCTGTGACAGTAACACTATATTCTGCACTCTCTCATTTCCTTGTCTATGCACGGTATGCTTTGTTCATAATGCACAAGAAATAGTACTTTCCACTGTATGCTAATATATGTGACAATAATAAATCAAACGCATTAACATTGCAATGAAGTTACTTAAAATCCCCAAGTCAACAAACTCCGGTGCCTGTTCAGATACAATGAGGGAGAATTTAGCGTGGCCAATGCACCTAACCAGTATGCCTTTTGGATTGTGGGAGGAAATTGAACACACGGAGGAAACCCTCGCAGACATGGGCATAACGTGTAAACTCCACAGAGTCACTGACCCAAGCCGGGAATTGAAACCGAATCTCTGGCACTGTGAGGTAGCAGTACTAACCACTGCGCCACCATGCCGCCCCAATTCACTGGAATGTAGAAGAATGCACCGGCATCTCCTGCTCCTGGAAACTTACAAAATTCTAACAGGGTTAGACAGGGTGGATTCAGAAAGAATGTTCCCAATGGTGGGGGAATCCAGAACTAGGGGTATAATTTGAAGATAAGGGATAAATCTTGTAAAACTTGGGTGAGGAGAAATTTCTTCACCCAGCGGATGGTGAATGTGTGGAATTCACTACCACAGAATGTAGTTGAGGTCAAAACGTTGTTTGATTTCAAAAAGAATTAGATATAGCTCTTGGGGCTAAAGGGATATGGGAGGAAACAGGATATTGAAATCAATGATCATAATGAATGGCAGTGCAAGGCTGGAGGGGCTGAAAAGCCTACTCCTTTTCTACATTTCCCTCAGAAAGAGCATCTTACGTAGGTCCATGATGCATGCCACACCTGTAACCCTGCGTATGCACCATGACTAATCCACCTAAACTGCAGTGCTTGGAACACTGAGGGGCAATTTAGCATGGCCAATCCACCTAACCTGCACATCTTTAAACTGTGGGAGGAAACCGGAGTACCCGGAGGAAACCTACGCAGACATGGGGAGAGTGTGCAGACTCCACACAGACAGTTGACCAAGGCCAGAATCGAACCTTCGGTCCCTGGTGCTGTGAGGCAGCAGTGCTAACCACTGTGCTGCCTTGTTGCACTGGATTACTTCACTGTAAATGTAAAGAGTCAGAACAAATTACAAATCAGCTCAAATTTAAAAATTTGGGGAAAATATCGCTCTCATTTGACTCAGCTCTAACTTACTCATTTTGGCGTGATGCCTTCTGCACATTTTCTAACTGCAGAAACTGCCCAATGGTATTCTTGAGTTCTGGCTCCGAATCTATTTCTAGCTTAAAGTGAGTCAGCTGCTTGGTATCTAACTATTCCAGCTCTAAGGAGCTAACCAACAAACAGTCACCCTGTCTCTCGAGAGGTTATCTTTCACACAAGCATTACCCACATGAATCAAATTGTCCTCACTACAATGGGCGTGAATATTTTATTAGTCACCTGAGACACAGTGACAAATTGCTTCCCAGGCCATCCCGACTAATGGGCCCAGGCGTGGGGACAATTGATCCTCACTGTGCCCTTGAGAAACAACCTGTGGCGTGTCCAAAGAGAGCAAGAGAGAGAAAGAAATGACCTGCATTTATATGGCGCCTTTCACAAAGTTAGGTCGCCCCACGGTTCTTTATGGCTGACGAGGTGCTTTTGATGCAGAATCGCTGCTGTGACGCAGAAAACGTTGCAACCCAATTTATGCACAACAATATCCCACAAACAGCAAGAAATGAACTGATCATTTATGTGATAAGTTCCTAGCTAGCTTTTCCAGTACAGCAATGGCATTTAGCCATTAATGTGGAAACCTGTCCAGGTGTGCTATGTCCAATAAAGAAATCCAATTGGGCCCATTACTATCCACTTTCAATTATTCGCAAAATGATGGAGGGTCAGAGCTATTAAGCTTCACTTACTCAGCAATAACCTGTTCATTGATGCTTTGATTCACTCCTGCTAGGACCACTTGGCTTCAGATCTCATTATAGCTTTGGTCGAAACATGGGCAAAAGAACTGAAATCCCCCGGTGAGGTGAGAGTGACTTGACATGAGAGGCTTCCCTAGCAAAATTGAAATCAATGGGGATCAGCAGAGATATATCTAGCACAAAGGAAGATCTTGCCTTGTTGGAACATAATCAACTCAGCTCTACTGCTTTTGTTGTAGGAGATCCTTAGGACAGTGAGTGTCGTTGGCCCAAACATCTCCACTGCTTCATCAATGACCTTCACACAAAGTCAGGGATGTTCGCTGATGTATCAGCACCATTTATAACTCATCGTACATTGAATCAGTCCTGGTCCACACGTGGCATCTTCCGAACAACATTCAGGCTTGGGATGTCATGGCGGTGATGCCACGCATTGGATGGGATATAACTATCTCACCGTAATGTTCAAGGGGATGGCGGGACTGATTTTGAGGATGGCGGGACTGATAAGGAGAGTTTGTTTTCACTGGAGTTCAGGTAAACGGGGCGGGGGGGTGGATTTCATAGAGATTTATAAAATTCTAACAAGGACAAGATAAGGTAATACAGGGAGGATGTTCCCGATGGTGGGGGAGTCCAGAACCAGGAGTCACAGTCTGAGGATTCAGGATAGACCATTTAGGACAGAGGTGAGGAGGCATTTCTTCACCCAAATGGTGGTGAGCCTGTGGAATTCATCACCACAGGAAGTAGTTGATACCAAAACATTGAATGTATTCAAGGGGAAGCTGGATATAGCATTGTGGTGAATGGGATTAAAGGTTATGGGGAGAAAGCAGGATTAGGCTATTGAGTTGAACAATCAACCATGATCGTAATGAATGGTGGAGCAGGCTCGAAGGGCCGAATGGCCTCTTCCTACTCCTATTTTCTATGTTTCTATTTTTCAAAGGTATGACTATCGCTGCATTCTCCACTAACAGCTACCTGAGGATTACCACTGACCAGAAACTTAACTATACCAGCCAGATAAATACTTTGGCTATAAGAGCAAGGCAGAGATTTGGAATTCTGAGACTATTAGCTCACTTTCTGACTCCCCATACTCTGTCCACCATCTACGAGCCACAGGTCAGCAGTGTGATGAAATATTCCACATGCCTGGATGAGTGCAGCTCCAACAACACCGGAGAAGCTCAACACCATCCAGGATGAAGCAGTCCCGCCTGATTGGCAGCCCATTTATCAGTTTAAATATTCACTCCCTCCACCACCAGTGCACAGTAACTGCTGTGTTTAGCATCTACAAAATGCACTGCAGTAATTCACCAAGACTCCTTCCACATCACATTCCAAACCCAATCTCTCCTCATAGCTGCAATTTTCCAGACCTGGCAACATTCTTGTAAATTTCTGAGCATTTTTATTGTATACTCCAAGCACTGGGTTGTGGCACCTAATACCTTGTCAGCAAGGCCGGCAGCAGAGATCGAGTCCTGGGGAAATGAATTGACTCAGAACAAACGATGCACTTAACCTCTTGCCCCAATCTTGAGACCACATTTCGAAAGACAAAACGTACAGAGCCAAGCCAAGCAGTAATTAATAATTCACAGCCATCTTTAAATAAACCAGAGAAGTTGCAGTTTTGTTGCCTCTGTACCCATCCAGAGAGGGAAGTGTGATGTTCAGACAACACATCTATTTAAAATCAGTACTTTCAAACACTCCAGAATCATCGTGTCGCTGCGATTGAATTACAGCTTCCACCTTCTCTGAATCAATCGCAAATGGTAATGGTCAAAAAGCAATCTATTAGGCAAACAGTCCTCTACCAACACTAACCCTTTATGTTAACGCTGTATAGTCTTCATCAGTTAGGCAAATACAGCAGTGCTCAACATTATGCATCAGTGTAAAAATGTGTACATTAGTGAGAATGAGGATTAAAAACCTCTACCTATGCACACTTCCAATTAAATATTGCAAAGAACATCTTAAAACATTAGCCCAAATGTCATCATTTAAATCTACTTTCCAATCCTTTAATCCACATCAAGTACAAGAGGCGGCACAGTGGCAGAGTGGTGAGCGCTGTTGCCTCACAGTGCCAGGGAACCAGTCTGCATGCAGAAATGTGAAAGTGACCAAGTCATGTCTGTTTTTCTGATGTCAATCAAGGGAGAGAATTCCCTGTCTCTTCTTTTACATCTATCTGAGAGGGCAGAACCCATAACCTTTTGACTCAGAGTTGAACTACATACTGGCACAGTAGTTAGCACTGCTGCCTCACAGTGCCATGGATGCAGGTTCAATTCCAGCCTTGGGTGACTGTCTATGTGGAGTTTACACATTCTCCCTGTGTCTTTGTGGGTTTCCTCTGGGTGCTCTGATGTCCTCCCACATTCTGAGAGATGTGCTGGCTAGGTGGATTGGCCATACTAAATTCTCCCTCAATGTAACCAAGCAAGCACAGGTATGGTGACGAGGGGAATTTCACAGTAACTTCACTGCAGTGTTAATGTAAGCCTTACTTGTGACTAATAAGTAAACTTTAAAGATTAGTTGGATTGGACATGCTGAATTGCCTTTTAGTGCCAGGGAGATTAGCAGGGTAAATATGCGAGGAGAGGGTCTGGTTTTTAATCGGTGTAGGCCCGATGGGCCAAATGGCCTCCTTCTGCACTGCAGAGATTCCAAGGCAGAGGATTGTACCTGTTTCACTCAGACCACACCTAGGTAAACTCCTAGATGGATGAGTTAAGACGGGACAAATGGTCTTCACTTAGACCTATCTTGTGATTGTTATAGTTCAGTGCCAGTATCAATCCCTGATTTACTGTAATGTTCCAATTGTCATTCACTCGCGCTGTGATGAACATTAAAAAATGCTGGTAAAGCTCAGCAGCCAGAATTTTACTGCTCTGTCCTCTGCAGCAATTGGAGCGCGCGAGGAGCAGGCCAATGGAAAGGTTGGCCTCGGGCTGGATTTTACGGTGTTCTGTCCGAGGTAAGGCCATAACATCCCGCCCAGCAGTCTGGCAGCACCTGTGGAGCGAGAAACAGAGGTAACAGCTAGAATTTTACCGCCTCACCTGCCTGCAGCTCATAAGGATCACAGTCAAGACCAACAGAGAGTGCCGTTCTGCGAGCCTTGCCCACTCCAAATTGCCAATTAAAAAATGCAAAGAACATCTAGAATTATCATCCCAAAAGTCCTCACTTTAATCCACTTAAAACAGGGTGGGCATGCCGATAAAATCAGGGCCAACAAGTCCATATCACTCCTCTTCAGAATTGGGCACGGCATATTTCCAGTTATAACATTTACTCCAATCCTGAAGGATCATTTCAACGCAAAATACACAGACCCAAGAAGTAATTAGTAATTTTTCTTTCACACTAGCACAGTATCCTTCTGGTTCCATCACAATTGTCTGTAAAGTAACTTCAAAATGGATGGCAATTGCCTTTGATGATGCTTAATATCCCTCATGTGATAATCCAGGTCAATACTAGCTCGTTAAGTTAATGGTTGAATGTTGATATTCCAATAGATTCATGTCCCCCAATTACTATTTCAAACATTGAACAGATTTCCACTATCTATTGATTTTACACAGATAATCTGGTCTCTCTGAGCAGGAAACTGAATGGGAATAATGCTCGATTACACCCAGATCAGCAAGCAAGCTTAAAGGATGGTGAATCATATAATGATACACTCCCTCAATGAAGCCACTCAGCCCTTTTGTTTGTGCTGTTTCTCTGAGGAAGCTATCCAATTAACTCCACTCTCTTTCCTGAGCTGGTAATTATTTCCTCTTTATCCAATTTCCCTCCAAAAAATAGTGACTGAATTTATGTCCAGCAGCCTTTTGAACATTGCCTTCTGGATCCCTATAACTCACCATGAATTCATTTGTTCCCTTTTCTGTTTTCAGTGGTTACTGAGCCCTCAGTCTTTGGAAACAATTTTGCCATTTTTTAATTCATTTGTGGGATATGGGCATCGCTGGCTGGGCCAACGTTTATTGCCTGTGTCTAGTTGCCCTTGGAGGTAATTGAGAGTCAACCACATTGCTGAGGCTCCGGACTCACGTGTAGACCAGACGGGGTAAGGAGGGCAGATTTCCTTCCCTGAAGGATATTAGTGACTAGGCATTATTTACTCCATCACTTATGACTTTTTACATTTCCATCAAATCTCTCCTTAACCTCTAAGGACAGCATGGACAAGATGGGCCAAATAGCCTCCTTAGATGCTGTAATTTATTTTATCCTTCTATGAAAAAAACCCAGTTTCTCCAGCCTCCCCACAAGTCTTGCATCATTCCAATAATTCTTTGCACTCTCGCGAAACCCTTGACTTCCTCTGAAGCTTGATGACCAGAATTAACCGCCCAGGTCAGTGAGGGAATGGACCCAAATCAATTTTTGTTGAAGGAGTTCTCCATTTTTCAATTGCACTTGGAAGGAGCCTACCGAAAGGGTTAACTATTCCATCTGCGAAGGAGGGATCAAATGCCCTACTAGTTTGGAAGTGATAGTTGGAAGAGTCATTACCAGTTCTGAGAATATCCAATGCTTTGGTACAGTTAAAGCAAAGGAATGGCATTGCCTGAGAGGCAAAAAGAAAAGTCCCAACCTGGTGACAATTTGCTCATTCCTCCTCGTCCTTTTGTGGGTAAGATGGATATAGAGGGATATAAACCAAATGCGGGCAATTGGGACTAGCTTAGTGGTAAAAACTGGACAGCATTGACAAGTTGGGCTGAAGGGCCTGTCTCCACGCTGTAAACCTCTATGATTGTGTCAAGTGTCTATTGGAGCAGAATTTGCATTAGTTCCTGGATTTCCCCTTGTGTGCATCCTACATGAGATATCACTCTTTGCTTCCAATTATTTCTTGAAGTGAGATGAAAGTGGGTGACTTTAACATCTGGGATCAGAAAGATCAGATTGCAGAGTAAGATAGAAAAGGGAAAAGAGATCAGCAAACGCATTCAGAGCTGACAAGACCTCCCACCTTGTCTGCCACTCATGTCATTACTGCAGCGGTCTAAAATTTCAGTGGGAATGCCATCAGGTTTGACAGCCCATCCAACACTATCTGAAGGATGTTTTCTAGTTGCTCTCAGGAATGTAACTGGAAAACCAAATGTGCATCAATCTGCCACGGCACTCCTTCTGAGGATCCGGCATCTCAGAATGGTTTAAGATTTCTACTTAACTCTTACACCTGTTTTGTGTACACAGGTCTCTACAAGAAGGGGCACCAGCTGAAGCTATTAACCATTTAGCTGCTGCATTCCATTCAGTCACCACGTGTAGGGCAGGATGTTCTAACTGCACTCACCCCCAAAATGAGAAAAGTCCCCACTCAAGGTCAGTGGATGTTTGCATGGTCTGCCTCTCCCTATCTGTTACGATTCCCATGGTGGGCAGGATGGGAAAACTTACCCCCCTCCCCACTCCCACCCCTATACTGTGCTTTAATTCAGTTCCTGATCTAAACTACTGGACAAACCATAGCCAGTAGATAGATTAATACTTTTGTTTGTTGCTTTCAAATCAAGCCAATGCAAAATTGCCCCTTGGTATCCCAAGATGCACAGGTTACATGGTTTGCCATGCTAAATCACCCACCAATAGAATCATAGAGGTTTACAGCACGGAAACAGGCCCTTCGGCCCAACTTGTCCATGTTGCCGTATTTTTTTAAACCCTTAAGCTAATCCTGATTACCCACATTTGGCCCATATCCCTCTATACCCATCGTATCTATGTAACTGTCTAAATGCTTTTTAAAAGATAAAACAATGCCCCAACATGTGCAGGTTACACAGATTGGCTATGCTATATTGCTCCTCAGTGTCCCAAGATGTGTAGGCTCGAGGGACCAGCAGAGTAAATATGTGGGGTGGTGGGTATAGGGCCTGGGTAAGATGCTCTGTTAGAGAGCCATTGCAGATTTGATGGGCCGAATAGCCTTTTGCTACACTGCAGGGATTCTATGATGAGGTGTGACACTGATGTCTAATGTGCTGTGGTTGAAACAAAAGGCCATTAAAATGAGTGAGTGAAGAAAGGAAAGTGCCACACTCTTGTAAGGATCCTTAGGTGGCCTGGGACAATGTCCTATATTAAAGGCACTTCATATTTACAAGTTATTGTTGAGACTGGGCAGAGCAGGATTTGTTGCAGGGCAGAGGAGGATTTAGTCCAACTTTGGCCATCTTAGTTCTTACCTGGGACTGTTCAACAGTGATTCTTCCATCAACTCCCAGACCCTGCAACTTGATAAGTAGCCTCGCAAAAAATAAAATCAGAAAACAGAATTGTCTTTTGAGGCCAAAGATAAATAAATCCTGACAGTATTATGAGCGTTTTCCCGTCCAGTTCTGGACACCTTTAACATTCCTCAGCCCTTGACGCTGGGGTTATTCTGCTGTGATATTGTGGATGGTGTGAACAGCCTTTGATCCATTCAGAGATCTATTCAGGTATACATCATACAGCAGTTCACAGCCTTCGCGGGAAATAATCGATCTGTGTGGTTGCTGGGCTAGGGTTGACCCACTGATTGTCACGGTCAGGTCCCAGGAGAGTGAATAAAGCACATGATGGGCACAGAGAGTTAAACATTGGTCTTCACTACCTCTGACCCCTCCTTTTCACAAATAAGCCTTTGGGGCAGCATGGTAGCACAGTGGTTAGCACTGCTCCTTCACAGGGACGGGGACCAGGGTTCAATTTCCAGCTTGGGTCACGGCCTGTGAGGAGTTTGCACATTCTCCCCGTGTCCATGTGGGTTTGCTCCCACATTTTGAAAAGCCACACTGGTTAGGTACATTGACCCAAACAAGCATTGGGGTGTGGCGATTCGGGAATTTCACAGTAACTTCATTGCAATGTTAATGTAAGCCAACTTGTGACTCATAAATAATCTTTAACTTGAAGACAGGTGGAAGGCAAATTTAGGCTTAGTATCAGGATCCTCTTCAGGAAAGAGTGAGCTTCACACCGAATGGATCCAGAAGAAGCAATGGAGATAATGAACTCAGCAGTTGAGCACTAATGTCATAGGATCCCTACAATGCAGAAGGATGGCTATTCGGCCCATTGAATTTGTATTGACCACAATCGCACCCAGGCCCTATCCCCACGCATTTACCCTAGATAGTCCCCCAGACACTAAAGATCAATTTAGTGTGGCCAATCCATCTAACCCATACATTTTTGGACTGAGGGAGGAAATCAGAGCACCTGGAGGAACCTCACACAGACATGGGGAGAAGGTGCAGACTCCACACAGACAGTGACCCCAAGCTGGGAATCGAACCCAGGTCCCTGGCACAATGAGTCATCACTACTAACCACTGTGCCGCCCCACCACTAACTGTTTCACGGAGAGCTGCTGGGCTGAACGGCCTCCTTCTGCACCGTAACTATTCTGCGATCTGTGAACTGTGTTCCCTTGTGCTGCTCTAACTCAGAGGCGATCCTAGATCTGCCATTTGTGTATCACTTTCGAACTTATCAGGCTGTATACTACCCACGTGTGCAGAGTTTCCTCAGAACATAGGCCTCCTGATACTCAAGCCAATGCCCCATGGTGCCACCTTGCACCACAACCATGCCCTCATGTGCCTTGAGAACAGTTCATACCAATTTGAATTTAAATGAATTCCCTTGACCAGATGACTCTCTGAGAATTACTAACTCAGCCGTTAGTTCATGTTATAAATAGCTGGCCTGCTAATGGGATCTGAAGATAACTAGTGGTTTTATTGTTTAAAAACTTGCGGATGGAGATGGCTAGCATGAGGAGACATAGCTTTAAATTGAGGGGTGATAGATAAAGGACAAATGTCAGAGATAGGTTCTTTACTCAGAGTAGTAAGGGTGTGGAATGCCCTGCCTGCAGCAGTAGTGGATTCGCCAACATTAAAGGCATTTAAATGGTCATTGGATAAACATTTGGATGATATTGGAATAGTGTAGGTTAGATGGGCTTTAGATTAGTTTCACTGGTCGGCGCAACATCGAGGGCCGAAGGGCCTGTACGGTGCTGCAATGTTCTATGTTCTAAAACAGTTCAGTTATGTGGTCAATTTCCCCTCCAGAAATTTTAAATGTTTGTTCTAAGTTAATATTAACATTGCTATCACTTCCTGAATTATTTCCCTCTGTAATTTCCCCATAAGACCTCAATCACTTTCTCATAAAGGTATCCATCGACAAACAGCAATGTGGAAGTAATGATACCGTATGAATAATTCAGCCAAATATAGATCAGAAATTCCTGCTCCAGTGTTAGTATACAAACCAATCTAATATTTCTGTGCCTGTCTGGAGAACTGGAGTATTACCCCACACGATTCCAGCAGATTGATATACCCGTACACCGGGCCACATATTTCTCTGCACGTTATAAATCTGGAACTTAATCCCAGCAACCAGTACCATCATAGATTCACCATGACAAAGAAAAATTTATAACTTCAGTTATAAAGATTGGACAGATTAGGACTGTTCCCCTTGGAGAGGAGAAGGCAGCTAATAGGAGATTTGATAGCGATGTTCAAAGTAGAGACAGAAGAGGCTGCATAGGGTAGAGAGAGAAAAAAACCTCTCCCGCTTATAACAGGATCGAGAACAAGATTTGAAGTGATTTGCGAGGAAGCAAATATGATGTGAGAAAAGGCTTTTTCACCCAGTGAGAGGTTGGAATCTGGAATGCGCTACCTGGAAGTGTGGTGGAGGCAGGTTTAATCGAAGCATTCAAGAGGGTGTTAGATGATTATATGAATTGAAACAATGTGCGGGGGTATGGGGAAAAGGCAAAGGAATGGCACTAAGTCATAATGCCCGTTTGGAGAGACAATAAAAGGGCAAATGGCCTCCTTCTGTTCTGTAACAATCCTGTAATTTATATAGTGTCTGTAACTAATAAAATGTCCCAAGGTGCTTCATCACTGTGCAATCAGATTTAAATTTGACACTGAGCTACGTAAGGAGAGCACGTGATCAAAAGCTCGGTCAAAGCAGTAGATTTTAAGGAGTATCTTGAGGTAGAGCAGGCCAGGAGGCTTGGTTAAAGGAATTCCAGAGCCTGGGCCAGCTGGAGACATGGCCATCAGCAGTGGGATTCTTACATCCCCCTGGAATAAACGTGCATTTGCATTTGTAGCCTTACATGTTTACCCTGCTCGGCCTCCTGACGCTAAGTAACAATTTATCATGGCTAATCAGCACAACTTTGGACTGTGGAAGGAAACCGGAGCACCCCAGAGGAAACCCATGCAGAGATGGGGAGAATGTGCAAACTCCACACAGACAGTGATCCAAGCCGAGAATCTAATCCCACCCTGGTGCTGTGAGGCAGCAGTGCTAACCACTGTGCCATCGTGCCGCCACTTAGAGGTACAAAGAGATTATTGTCGACCTGTTAGGAACGCACAGCCAGGAGAATAGATGTTATAACACAATGAAAAGCCATTTTTGAAGAGAGTTCGAATGGAAATACCACTCAGGGCAGCATCATGGGTCACAGCTAAAATCACTTGTATGCCAATAGAAGATATGGGAAGAGGGTTACTCAACACATATTCGCAAAAGACAGGCACAAGACAAACTAGTCTCGAATTCTGACTTTCGTCCTTGGGTGGGCTGAAGTTACTCTTTAATTTTACCAAGGGGCGAGGTTGTTTTCAAGGTAAAGTCCCACCGTTTAATGTTACTCAGCGAGGAATCGAGAAACAGCAGCACTCAGATGAAAGACCTTGAAATTTCGCCTCTGGGACCAAACGTATCGAATTCAAGGTGGAACAGCCATTCCCGGAGGGAGAGAGTGATGTTAGAGGGCAACAGCCTGCACACTCCAGATCAGAGCACTGAAAATATTTGCTGCCCAAATCCAGGCAATTCACTGCTTTGTACAAATCAGAAAATGACATAAAGCTCCTTCTAAATTCAGCATTGCCTAAAGGCCATCCATCATCGCCTGTCGCATCCAGTAGACTTGAGATCTAAGCAACACTCCTGGGTTCCAAGGTTAGGCAGGCCTCTTATTTAATCTGTCATAATATTTATTGCATCATTGTGGAGCGGCCTCACCAACTGGCTGGCTGATGCTCATCAGGGGAATATTTGTGTGGATAGGGAGAGTTCAAAAGATGGTCTACTGACAACCTGAAGGCAAAAACAATTGGAAAAATGATGAGAGAGGAATGGGACAAAGGGCAATTTAAAATGAAAAGATTGGTGCCCCTGTAGTTATTAAAGCAAT
This sequence comes from Sphyrna mokarran, assembly GCA_024679065.1. Classification (NCBI taxonomy): domain Eukaryota; kingdom Metazoa; phylum Chordata; class Chondrichthyes; order Carcharhiniformes; family Carcharhinidae; genus Sphyrna; species Sphyrna mokarran. The sequence goes on from JAGIQG010000032.1 coordinate 22,624,874, forward strand.
AACCTCCAGGCCGGAAAGGAGAAAATTAGGCCAATGGAGAATAATTAAGTTGAAACAAAGCCAATTTTTTTTTTTGAAAAGGACTCTGCATCAATGAATCACTAACAATCTGGCATTAGCCATGTATAAGTGGGTGACACTCCATATTACGTAGGTTCAAGTCCCACTCCAGTGACTTTATGTCGCTGTGTCGGAGTGCTGCACAATCGGTGACACTCATTTTCTATGAGAAGGTTAATTTGTTCATGGATGTGTTGCTAGATGAGCCAGCATTTATTACCTATCCCTAATTGCCTATTTCGGAGGGCAATTAAAGTCAACCACATTGCTGTGGCTCTGTAGGCCAGACCAGGTCAGAGTGACAGATTCCTTCCCTAAAGGGTCATTAGTGAATCAGGTGGGTTTTTACAACAATCAATAATGATCATCATTAGACTTTCAATTCCAGATTTTGACTGAATTCAGATTTCACTGTCTGCCATGGTGGGACTCAAACCCAGGTCCCCAGAGGACTATCCTGGGTCTCTAGATTATTAGTCTATCGACAATATCACTATGCCATCTCCTCCCCAAAAGCTCAACTGCAGAAAAGCTGAGAAGTTCTCACTGGTGTCCTAGCCAATAGTTATCCCTCCACCAACATCTCAAAATCAGATTATTTGCTCCTTATCACAATTTTGTTTGTGGGAGCTTGCTGTGCACATGTTGCTATGTTTTCTCCACTTTAGAACAGCCACTGCACTTCCAAAGTACACCAACACTCAGTAGCAGCTGTGTGTACTATCTACAAGATGTACTACAGCAATTCACCAAAGACCTTTAGGCATCACCTTCCAAACTCAAGACCACTTCCCTTCTAGAAGGATAAGGGTAGTAGATACTTGGGAACATCACCACCTGCAAGTTCCCCTCCAAGCCACTCACCATCCTGACTTGGAAACATATTGGCCATTCCTTCAGTCACTGGGCCAAAATTCTGGAATTCCCTCCCTAATAGCATTGTAGGTTAACTCACAGCACGTGGACTGCAGCAACTCAAAGGCAACTCAAAAGCAGCTCACCACCACCTTCTCAAGGGCAATTAGGGATAGGCAATAAATGCTGGCCAGCCAGCAACATCCATGTTCCACAAATGAATAAAACAAATCCTACAGTTGTGAAGGGTGTCACATATCTACAAATCTGCCTTTGTTCTTTACAATTAAGATGGGCTAAATCAAAATCCTAATCCTAAACATATTGGTAGCTTTTACACAGATAACTGAGTTTACTCTCCTGGTGCTTGTCTTCAGGAGACTATTGCAAAGTGATGGTGTAATAAGTTTTCAGAGGCCTTTCAACAAAATCCCTTTATTTATAAACTCTAACAGCTGTAATAGAGTACTAGTCTATCTCTGGGGGAAGGGTCAGAGAAACTGGCACTCCTGGTTAAATACAAGGCAAAGACTCTCTGATTGGCCAATCAATTGGATCCTTAATCAGGAAGTTTGTATTCCAACAGGCCAACTCAATGGCCTGATTGAAGTTATTATAGGTGGGAGAGTTTATGAAGTGATTAACCAGATGAGAGACCACAATATGAATGCTCTTCCCAGTGTAGCATTGAGAGTTAGTGTTTCAATCTCAGGGGAGGGATTGATCAGGTTGAACCTGTACCCATTGAAATTTAGAAGAATGAGAGGTGATCTTATTGAAATATACCAGGGGATTTGGCTATTGAGTTGGACAATCAGCAATGATCAGAATGAATGGCAAAGTAGGCTCAAAGAGCCAAATGGCTTCCTCCTGCTCCTACAGACTCCACACAGAGAGTGACTTGAAGCTGGAATTAAACCCAGGTCTCTGGCGCTGTAAGGCAGAGTGCTAATCACTGTGCCAGCATGCCACCCTGTAAGAACAGCCGTCTGCACAATTGTTCTATTCTCCTGTGTAAAACAGTAGATTGATAGATTTTTATTCAGTAAAGATATGTAGGTTTGGAGAAGAAAGGTGGTAGTTGCAGTTCAGATATAGTTAAGCTAATTAAAGATTGAAAAGCCCAAGGGGCTAAATGACTTACACCCATTCCTAAAGTCCACTGTTAATTGGCCACCTAAAAACGTTACAACATCAGTGTCCTTAACTCGCAAATACAGAATAATCTTTGTGTGGTTCTCCCTCAATACCTTAGAGGTCTCTGTCATTACTCCATGCAACAAAACCTAAGTCAATGATACACCTAAGAACACATTTCCTATCGATTGGAGTGCATGGTGGAACTGTTGCAACCTTTGGTAAAGGATAATAAATCCAGTAATAACATTATTAATGGCTCCTGTATCAGTTTGATTAATATCAAAGGAAGAGTCTAAATGCGGAATTGTCAGGTACAAGAATTCCCCTATAAAAGGTCCAGTGAGTAAAGAGTGGCACATAGAATGCCTACAGTGCAAAGGAGGCCATTCGGTCCATTAAGCCTGCTCCGATCACAATCCCACCCATATGACAATAAGAGAAGACCATAAGGTGTAGGAGCAGAATTAAGCCATTCAGCCCATTGAGTCTGCCAGGCCCTATCCTGTTACCTCCATGTATTTAGCCTGCTAATCCCCCTGGCACTAAAGGGCAATTTATAACATCTGAATATAAAAAGCAATCTAGAAGCTTCCAATTTGGAAAATGAAACCATAGCATTCCACAATCCTGAGGTTACTGAAAACACACCAATGCATCCATCCATTTTGCAGTTACATAAAATTACAGCACAGAAACAGGCCATTTGGCCCATCTGATGTATGTCAGTGCTTACGCTTGACTCACTTCTCCTCTCACCCTTTTCTCATGTCAACATTATCCTCATGTATGTATCTAGCTTCCCCTTAAATGCATCAATATTATTTTGCCTCAACTACTCCACATGAAAGCATGTTCCATATTCTTATCATTCTCCGGATAAAGACATTTTTCCTGAATTTGTGTTGCCTGGTTTGGAGGATATGGACTATGAAGATAGGTTGTACAAACTTGGATTGTTTTCATTGGAGCGTCGGAGGACGAGGGGGTAACCTAATTGAGGTTTACAAGATTATGACATGCTTGAGTAGAGATGCCGGCGTTGGATTGGGGTGGTAAGAACTCAGTAAGAATTTAGCAACACCAATTTATAATCCAACCGATTTATTTGATAGTAAAAAAGCGAGCTTTTTTACAGGAGTCGAAAGCTCGCTTTTTTACTATCAAATAAATCGGTTGGATTATAAATTGGTGTTGCTAAATTCTTACTGGATGCTTGAGTAGAGTCAGAGTCTTTTTCCCAGGGCCAATGACTTGGGGACATAGGTTGGAAGTGAGAGGGGGAAAGTTTAAAAGAGATGTGAGGGGCAAGATTTTCACACAGAGGGTGGTGAATGCCTGGAATGCACTGTCAGAGGAGATGGTGGAAGCAGATTCTATAACGATGTTCAAGAGGCATCTGGATAGATACATGAATAGGCAGAGAACAGAGCGATATGGACCATGTAAAGGCAAGACAATATTAGATTAGAGAGGCATCTGCGTCAGCACAGACTTGGTGGCTGAAGGGCCTGTTCCAGTGCTGTACTGTTCTGTGTTCGTTGAATCCCTTCCTTATTGGAATGATATGTGACTACCTCATATTTATCACCCCAGGTTCTGTTCTGACATGCAAGCAAAACATTTGGGGCAAATTTTCCCATCGTGTCTGTTGCGGTTGGGATGGGACAACATGAGGGACCGTTTAAAAGACTGTTGACCTCAGGTAGGAATTCCCAGTCTTGGGGCGGGTGCGATTGGAAAATCCCTCCGCAGAGCTTTTCACAATTTCAAGAGCTCTGCCTGGTTGCCCCTCAGCCTTCTCTTATAAAAGGAAAGACTGCCCCCTCACTCTGTTCAATATTTCCTCAAAGTTAGAACCTCTCCTTCCCAGTTATCCTTGTAAAATCTTTTTGATTGAACCTTCCCTGGTAACCGTGCGTCCCTTTTTGTAATCCAGAGACCAGAACTATACTTTGTAGTCCCATTGATCCAAGAACATTTGATACAAGTTGAATTGTAAGCCTACTCTAAGAAAAATGCTTTAAATCCTCTATTGACGTGGTAAACAAGAGGATTCATTCATTCGTATTTATGCAAATTAACATCAAAGAGTAAGATTTTATAACTCAGGCCCACTGCAATTTTGAATGCTCAGTGAAACTCCATGATCTTTCGGGTTGATTTGTCTATTGTTTCTCTGACCTTTCATGCCTAATGACTTGTTTTATTCTTCTCTATTTGCCTCTTCATTTGTGTACAGTCTGTTTATAGTTTCCTCCTGACAGTCAGAGTTTCCTTGTCTCTGCCAGTGCTGCTCAGGAATCACTGTGCAGGAGACACTCCTGGAAACATCCTGGGTGTTCGAAATTTGTAGACATCCCACACTATCTGGGATTATTTGAAATATAGAAACTAGAAGCAGGAGGAGGCCAATTGGCTCTTCAAATCTCCTCCGTCATTCATCTTGATCATGGGCTGATCATGGAATTCAATGTCCTGATCCCTCCCTTCCCCTTTATATCCCATGATCACTCTAGCCCCAAGAGCTAAAGCTAATTTCTTCTTGCAATCATACAATGTTTTGGCCTCAACTACATTCTGTGATAATGAATTCCACACTTTCACCACCCTCGGGGTGAAAAAATTTCTTCTCACCTCAGACCTAAAAGGTTTACCCCTTATCCTCAAACTATGACCCTTAATTCTGGACTCCCCCTACCCATCAGGAACATTCTGAGTCTCTCCTGTCTAATTCTTTTTGAAGAGCAAGTGGGTTATCCTGGCATTCTGGCCATCAGACCTACTGTTTGTTCATTCGCTGCATGTGAGATCTTGCTGTGCACTTGTCCACATAACAAAGTGACTATATTTCAAAAGTAGTTGTAGGGATGTGATGAGATGCAGAATGACTGCAAGTTCTTCCTTTGCCTTGCCATGCATTATAAAACAAAAAATACAAAAACCAACCAGGCCCAAGGGAAGTAAGAGATGAAATATGTTTCTGGTTAAATAAAGTTTTAAATTTAAGTTTATTTGTTGGTGTCATAAGTAGGCTTACATTAATATTGCAGTGAAGTTACTGTGAAACTGCCCTAGTCGTCAAGCTCCAGTGCCTGTTCGGGTACACTGAGGGAGAATTTAGCATAGCAATGCACCTAACCCACATGTCTTTGGAGTGTAGGAGGAAACCCAAGCACCCAGAGGAAACCCACGCAGACACGGGGAGAATGTGCAGATTCCTCACAGTCAGTGATCCAAACAGGGAATTGAACCTAGGTTCCTGATGCTGTGAGGCAGCAGTGCTAACCACTGTGCTACCTCTGTAGGCCAGGTCAGTTAAGGGTGGCAGATTTCTTTCCCTAAAGGGCATTAGTGAACAGGATGGGTTTTTATGACAATGGTTTCACGGTCATCAATAGGCTTTTAATTCCAGATGTTTATTGAATTAAATGTCACCATTTGCCATGGCGGGATTTGAACCTGGGTCCTTAGGGCATTAACCATGGGTCTCTGGATTAGTAGCCCAGTGCCAATACCACTTTGCTACTGCCTCTCTTGACATAAAGTAGCCATGATGTGGAGATGCCAGTGTTGGAATGGGGTAGCACAGTAAGAAATTTCACAGCATCAGGTTAAAGTCCAATAGATTTGTTTGGAATCACAAGCTTTCAGAGCACTGCTCCTTCCTCAGATGAGTGCTGAATCACTCACTTGAGAAAGGAGCAGTGCAGTGACCCCCAAGATAAACCAGTTGCCTTTAACCTGGTGTTGTGAGACTTTTTAGCGTGCCATGAAGCAGGTAAAGCAACAACTAATTCAGACACAACCCAGCAAACAGCGAGAGGATAGTGACCAGAGCATCTGTTTTTCTCCGTGTTGGTTGAGGGATATTGTACCACTTGAGAGACCAAAGAAAGAGCCTCCGTTCAATGCCCCAGAATCTTTTCTATGAAGCTGAAAAGATTGATGGAATATTAACATATCATCTGAAAGACAGCATCGCAGGCAATGTAGCACTCCCTGCGCAGGGTTGTCAAGGCTGGATTTTATCCTCAAGTGAGTGGAGACCGCAGCCAGTTGCCTCAGAGGCAAGAAGAGTGCCTACCCACTGAGCCACAGCTGACTGGCACTGGATTTGTGTTTCAGCCAAGAATATTTCTGCTCATGGGCAAAAAGACAGAATTAAAATAAACCTAACCGAGGGAAGGTGCAGCATCCGTGCTAACAAACAGTGTGAGCGAGAGGGAAAAAAAACCTTTCAATCTGCCCAGGAAGAAAACACCACAGAGGCAGGAGCAGCCAACACTTTATTAAAACTCTTTATATAAAGGGGCAGTTGCTAGGTAACCAGTTGTGTTGCAGGTCACCAAAGTCAGGCTGAGGGGGACACACATAGAGGAAAAATGTATCATGGAGATTCAGAATGTGTGGGCAGGCTCTTTTGTGTGGTGCTCCACAGGCCCGCCCGTTGCCTAGCGACGGGTTTGACGTCTATTGCTGAAGTTAGTGCTGAGGTTACCACTGCATTTAAGGAAGGAAGTCAGCTCCACTCCTCTACACTGCCAATCTGAAGGGGAAGTGAAAGGGATCTGGGATCCTGCTTTTGAAATTTTCCTATGCGGAACCGGATAGGGAAATCCCAGCGTATCAGCTTTATTCTGAATGTAAAATTCCACTCTCACACCAGAAAAAAAAACCCATGACGGTATTTCCACCGGCACCTTGTGTGATGGGCGATTAGGCAGATCTAGTGAAAGTGTTGTTTCTAAATTCTCACTATCCTTAATAAGGACTTTGGCCACATTACCCAGCCCTCGATGTTAATCTCAGGGAGTGCTGTACCCATTGGGTGGCACAGTGGTTAGCACCACTGCTTCACAGCACCAAGGACCCGGGTTTGATTTGCGGCTCAGGTCACTGTCTGTGTAGAGTCTCCCCATGTCTACTTGGGTGTCTTCAGGGTGCTCCAGTTTCCTTCCACACTGGAGGTGATAGTTGTGTCCTCCCACAGCCTGAAATACCTGCTGGTTAGGTGCACTGGCCATGCTAAATTCTCCGTAAGTGTGGTGACTAGGGGATTTTCACAGTAACTTCATTGCAGTGCTAATGTAAGTCTATTTGTGATACTAATAAATAAACATTAACCTTAACTATCGTAGAGTTTTCACACCTCAGGGGAAGTGTCAAAACATCCAGCAGTACAGGTGGTTGTTAAAGAGCCAGATCCATGATTTCTTGATGTACTAACCTTTCCCTTGGGGAAGTCATAGCCCACTGGTATTGTCACAGAGCGAGTAATCTAGCAGCCTAGGGTAATGCTCTGGGGTATCTGTGTTCAAATCCCACATTGCACATAGTGAAATTTCTAAATCTGAAATTAGAAATCCAAAGATAACCATGATTGTAATAAAAACCCATTTGATTTACTCATGTCCCTTTTGGGAAAGAAATCTGCCATCCTTACTGGCCTGGTCTATATGTGACTCCAGATCCATAGCAATGTGGCTGACCCTTAAGTAGACAATAAATATTAGTCCAGCCAAAGATGCTCACATTTTAAAGTTCATTTTACGTCACAAGTAGACTTTCATTCACACTGCAATGAAGTTACTGTGAAATTTCCTTAGAGGCCACACTCTGGTGCCTTTTCAGGTACACTGAGCTCGGCCAATGTATCTGACCAACACGTCTTTCAAACTGTGGGATGAAACCAGAGCATTCGGAGGCAGATACAGGGAGAACGTGCAAACTTCACACTGACAGTGACCCAAGCCTGGAATCGAACTCAGGTTCTTGGCACTGTGCGGCCCCTCATCTCATCAACAATGGAAAAAAAAATAAACCAGCTTCACCAGCGCACAAGAACACGGGCCAACACATTTTCACCAGCCTGGTGTTAGTAAGATCTGCCTGCAATTTGGCTGCATAGCAACAATGACTGCACTTGATAGGCCACTTTGGCTTATCCTTTATCCCAATCTGTTTCTTCATTGTGGAATCTGTTGACCAGTTCTCTCTGGAGTATCTCAGCCTGTTCTTCCTCCAATACACAGCGCTGTGTTCCTTGTGTATGAGACACTAGGGTTTTCCAGCTGTCAGGATTGGGTGGCTTTGGGTTTCAATCCACTCATAGAATCATAGTGTTGTAGAGGTTTACAGCAGGGAAACAGGCCCTTCGGCCCAACTTGTCCATGCTACCCTTTATTTTAAATCACTGAACTAGTTCCAATTGCTTGAATTTGGCCCCTGTCCCTTTATACCCATCTTACTCAGACACTATTGGCAGATCAGGCATTGATTGGCCAATTGCACTTTCTCCTCATGGAAACCAAATTGATGTGGGACTGGAGTCACATAGAAATTGGATTAGATGAAAGATACTTTCCTTCCCTTAAAGGGACATCAGTCAAACTCAATGGAGGTCCATGCTTTATGGTCACTCTTTTTTTATTCATTCGCGGAACGTGGGCATTGCTGGCTGGCAGCCAGCAATTTTTGCCCATCTCTAGTTGCCTGAGGGCAGTTGAGAGTCAACCACATTGCTGTGGCTCTGGAGTCACATGTAAGCCAGACAGGATAAGGACGGCAGATTTCCTTTCCTAAAGTACATCAGTGAACCAGATGGGTTTTTCCAACAATCAGCAATGGTTTTACGTCATTCTTAATCCCTAGTATTTTTTTATTGAATTAAAATTCCAACATCTGCCATGGCAGGATTTGAACCCAGTTCCCTAGAACATTAGCTGAGTTTCTGGATTAATACCACTACACTATTCAAAGCTCTACTCCAGTGCATCATCTACAAACTAAGTATTAGTGAGTTTGGGTATAAATTGCACAGATGGATATCAGATTGATTATATATTCTGCATGCTCTACACTCATATTGCCCCAGGAAGAGTTGGGAGAATATATATATAGTATGAATTGATATTGGTTAAATCAGCTAGAGCTTCAATTTTCACAAAGATCAATTAGTCATTCTTTAATCCAGGATTGGAAATGACACAACATTGCTGTATATTTTCAGTAGACGCTAATCTTCTCTACCTTGTTCTGCTTTTTGATTCAGTGCTTGTTTTCAGAAAGCCAATTTTCTTTCTGGTTTACCCAACCCCACAGCTGTTTGGTTCTTTCCCTTCTTCTGTTGATGACTGGAAGTTTTGGTTTTAATTTTGGCTCTTTCCGGATCTGAAATATCTTCTTCAATCTGTCTACAGATTGAGATTAAAGCTCCCATCTCCCCTCACAATCCCGCTGAGTCCAAGAAACCCAATGGCATCATCTTCTGGCTGTTCAGAAGCCATAAGCTTCTGGCTGGGGCTGCATCCTGGGTCTCTGGATGCCCCTGCTAATCAGATTGGGTTGACTCAGTGCACCAGCACATTGACATCGCCATGCCAACTTGCATCATGACAAGATGGCACAGTGGCACAGAAGGTTAGCACTGTTGCCTCATAGTGCCAGGGATCTGGGTTCAATTCTAGCCTTGGCTGATTTTCTGTGGTGGGTTTGCATGTTCTCTCTGTGGGCTTCCTCCACATGCTCTGATTTCAACTCACAGTCCAAAAATGTGTAGGATAGATGGGTCAACCATGCTAAATTGCCCCTTGCCATACCAATTTGCCAATTAGGAGTTACGGGATTGAGCAGGCCTGGGTAAAATTTTGAGTCAGTGCAGACTCAATGGGCTGAATGACCTCCTCCTGCATTGTAGGGAATCTATAAAAAAGAACAGTGGACAATTCAATGGAGTCTGATCTCAAAGCAGTTTCACTGGTACGTAGGAAAATGGGATTACAATTCTGTACACAGCAAGATCCCACAGGCATCAACAAAGTGAACAGGGGTGGGATGGGATGAGGTAGTGGACGGAATGTCCAGAAATCAGGAGGCTCCATTAATCTCTTCCCTTCAAGAGCCTGAAGTCTCTAAAGTTCACCTGAACAGGATCCTTGTTTCCGTCTCTGTGGGGAGCAAGTCCCGCCTTCTGGGTCTGCACACCCTTTCGGTTGGCTGGCAGCTCCAGCAACCCCAACAGGCCAAAGCCGGAACTGCAGGAGAAGACGGGGGAAGGCTGACATATCCCCCCACCCTCTCTGAATGGGTTTGGGAAGGGAGAGAGGGTGTGGGGAGGAATGAGTTAGGTTTATCATCGTGAGTGGGTAAAAAGGAGGGGGGGTTGCAATCTCTTAATCAACTGATGGAGAAAGAACAAAGAACAGTACAGCACAGGAACAGGCCCTTTGGCCCTCCAAGCCTGTATCAACTTAATCAACTGATGGAGAAAGAACAAAGAACAGTACAGCACAGGAACAGGCCCTTTGGCCCTCCAAGCCTGTAATGATCATGCTGCCCACATTGTCAGTAAGGGAAAAAAAGAAAGAGGAGGATTTTCATTTAATACAGAATAGAATCCCTACAGAAGGAGGCCATTTGGGCCCATCTAGTTGCTTTGACTACAGTCCCACCCAGGCACTATCACCATAACCCCTCATATTTACCCTAGCTAGTCCCCCCGATGCAAGGATCAATTTAGCACGGCCATTCCATCTAACCCACAGATCTTTGGACTGTGGGAGGAAACTGGAACAGGTGGAGGAAACCCACACAGACATAAGGAGGACGTGCAAACTCCACACAGACAGTGACCTAACCTGGATTCCCCCGCACTGTGAGGTAGCAGTGCTAACCACTGTGCCACCGTGCCGCCCCAAGCAATTTTCTTGGGCATTGTCTGTCTCAAACCACCTTCCAACCAATAAAATGCTTTCTGAATTGCACTCATGATTGTAATGTAGGAAATTCAATTTATGCACAGCAAGATCCCACAAGCAACGATGCAATAATGATCAGGTAATTTGCTGCTTTGTGATGCTGATTGAGGGGGTAAATATCTGTCAGGATATTGGGAATAACTCTTCTGTTCATATCTAAAATATTGTCCTTGGAATGCTTACACCTACTCAGGCAGGTAGATAGATTCTCTGTTCAAAATTCCATCTGAATGAAGGCACCTCTGACAGTGCAGCTTTCCCTCAGTACTGCACTGGAGTGACGACCTTTGTAGTAAGGTCCTTTTGACTCTGAGACAAATGTGCTACCAACTTATCCACTGTTTGGGTTTGATTTTATCTTATTTATTATTGCACATAGAGTCCAATTCCTACAGTGCAGAAGGAGGCCTTTCAGCCCATCAACCACAGTCCCAGCCAGGCCCTATCCCCGTAAACCCACATATTTATGTTACTAATCTCCCCTGACGCAAAGGTCAATTTAGCCTGGCCAATCCACTTAACCTGCGCGTGTGGGAGGAAGCTGGAGAACCCGGAGGAAACCCACAAAGTTACAGGGAGAAGCTGCAAGCTCCACACAGTCACCAAGCCTCACAGTGCCAGGAACATGGGTTTAATTCCCCACCAAGCCGGGAATTGAACCCATGTCCTTGGCGCTATGGGGTAGAAGTGCGAACCACTGTTTCAACACGCTGCCCCAGAAGGAGACCATTTGGCCCATCGAATCTGCATTGACCACTATCCTACTCAGGGTCTATTCCCATAGACATTTAGCCTAGCTAGTCTTCCTGACAACTAAAGGGCAATTTAGCATGGCCGATCCACCTAACCCTCACATCTTTGGACTGTGGAAGGAAATCGGAGCACCCAGCGGAAACCCACGCAGACACAGGGAGAACATGCAGACTCTGCCCAGGCATTAACCCAAGCCAGGAATTGAACCCAGTTTTCCAGCACTGTGAGACAGCAGTGCTAACCACTGTGACGCTGTGCCACCTGTGTAATTAGATTTGTGTAATTAAAGTCTGGTGATTTGGTATCAAGAGGGAAAATGCTACTGAAAGCAGCCAGTTTGTTGCAGAACTGTGTCTAATTCATTCACAATCTTCAGAGAAAAGAACATGCCCCCTTCCTCTATACAGTCTGGCCTAAAGTGACTCCGGAACTGCACAAGCGTTGACTCTAAATGACCTTAGGGAATGTCTAGCGAAAGGCACCAGATATACAGGGCTTGCCAGACCCTCCCACCTCATGGGAGCAAACTGAATTTGGGTCACTTATGGTTTTTTTTTCAACGATGCAAATCTAAGTTTAAAGTTCATTTGTTAATGTCACAAATCAGCTTATATTAACACTGTAATAGAGTTACTGTGAAAATCCCCTAATCACCACACTCCAGCACTTGTTCATGGTACACTGAGAGAGAATTTAGCACCTAACCAGCACATCTTTCAGACTGTGGGGGGAAACCAGATCAAACCCATGCAGACACAGGGAGAATGTGCAGACTCCACACTGACAGGGACCCAAGTCAGGAATTGAACCCAGGTTCCTGGTGCTGTGAGGCAGTAGCACTGACCACTGTGTCACAGAACATATTTTGCAGTTGACAGTGGAGCAACAGTGGAGTGTGGCCACAGCTCATGGTATGGAGATCGTCCCCATGACAGGAGGAGTTGAGTCACTTGGCAGTGAGGATATCAAGTCCTTGTTTTCACTGGACAGGAGAGAAAGGAAAATGCAGGTGATCCCTGAATGCACATATAACAACGAAAATATTTACCCAAGCAGCTTCCAACCCCTTTAAATATGAATCACATCTTCCATATGCAAACTCAATCAGAATGGCAATGTTTGTATAGAACGCATGCAAATAAAACAAATGACTACTGTGTATATTGTACTTAACGTCATCAGGAGATTAATGACACTAGTTCATTCCTGGGGTCAAATGTCACTGTTACACTACAGAAAGTGATTGGATTACTGCTTTGGAACATCCCCAGGCGTCTGTTATTCTATAAGCTCTTGAGTGACATGACATTTCTGCTTTGAAATATACCACCAGCTTGGCTTCTGCGGCACACAACTTCTGCCTGTCCAAAATTGCCTCCCTCTCTGAAGTCACCTGCTGCTTTGTTGCCACGGTGACAGATTACGACAGTAAACTCTTTTTCTTGCTCCTCTCGCATTTTCTACCTGCCCTGTGCTTTATTCACTCGACCGTCAATCGCGTTTCTGCAATAAACAGCCTGTGGGTTTTACTCAGGTCTTCGAGATCTTCGAGGAAATTCGGCATGTCCGCTACAACTCTCACCAACTTTTACAGATGCACCATAGAGAAAACCTCCTTTCTGATTGTGTCACAGCTTGGTATGGCTCCTGCTTTGCCCAAGACTGCAAGAAACTACAAAGGGTTGTGAATGTAGTCCAATCTTTATATGGTATGATATCCAGCATTATTTTAACTGCTGCTTTGGGACATATTTACTTTGTAAAAGGTGCTATGTAAATGCAAGTTGTTGTTTAGGCCAACTGTGACAGAACTATAACCATTAGGGGACTGTATCTTCAGTATTCACTCCCCTTCATTCATACCTCACAGTATTGGGCTCCCACTCATTCACTCAAACCTGTCCAGTTGGATAGTTGGTTGGTAGTGGAAATGAACGCACAGCTCAGCAGGTCAGTACACATGACTCACAGACATTTGATCCTCTGAACTGAGACATTCTGGGGAGTGACACCTTCCAGACTTTTGAGTGCTAGACTATCGAAGGATTTATTGGAATTTATTGGAGCTAAATTTGACCAGGCAGACAAGATTTTTCAACATTCGATAGTGCATTTGAGTGGTCATGTGAGGGGGAAGTAAACTGTGTCTTACAAAAAAATTCCAAACTCCTTCTTGGTTCCTCAAATGAAATTTAATTCTTGAAGCATTGAAGTGAAACCTATTTACAAACACATTGAGGAGGTGGGGTATTTCCATGCGGTGTTTGGTGAGACATCCACATTCCCATTGAAGAAACTATCAGTGTAAATTTAGCATCGGTCAAATCATCGGTTCAAGTTCCACTCTCTCAGATTTTAGCACATGAACTCAGTACCAAGGGTGTGCTGCACTGTCGGAGAAGCTGTCTTTCAGATCACGTGTTTAACTGAAGTCCCATATGCCGCCTCATGTGTATGTAAAGAAATCCTCCCAGTATTAGTTAACACAGAACAGGCATTTCCCCTCAGTGCCCTCAGACTGAAATTTATCCTTCAACCAACATAAAAGACCAAAGTGTCATACCTTTATCATTGTCGTTTGTGGGAGCTTGCTGTGCACAAATTGGCTGCTCTGTTTCCTGCCTGATAACAGTGATCAAGATCAAATGTACTTCATTGGCTAGAAAGCGCGTTTGGAATGGCCTGAAGTCATCAAGGGTGCTATATAAACGCAAATCTTTGCTCCTTTGCAGCCATGAAAAATGGGCATTGTTCATTGAGATTGAAATGAGGACTCTGAAAGTTTACAACTCACTGCATAAAGAATTTCTCTCAATGCTGGCCATCAGCTGAGTGCAAGCTCCCTGCTAATTGTGGTCCCTCACTACATGTGCAGCACTCCAGGGTTAAAGCATCGAGTCCGCCTGTTGCAACCCAGGGATCTCTGCTCCCTTGTGTCACCCACCCTGACCCTACTGGGGCAGAGGCTACCCATCAACATTTGTGAGTCCAATTAGAATGCGGAACGTAGACCAGTGGGGTTTTGAAGTCCCCCTTAAGCAGGGATCGCGGGATCGGGGGGGCCTACAGGCACTAAAAATATCTCCCCCACCACCAGCCAATCCCCGGCCATTTACACAAAGGTGAGATGGCACAGCGGCAGTGCCACTTACCTTTAAACAGTGCGTAGCCAATCCAGTTCATGAAGAGGCACCGAAGGCCAATTAAAAGCTGACTGTGATTTACCAGCTTGTGTTGTGTATTTTATGTATCCGAGAGCAATGCAGACACGCCTCTAGTTTCTAAGAGTCTTAAAATATCTTTGCAAACACAAAATGTCTGCACTTGTGCACAGCTCAGTAGCTGTTATCTTCTCGGATCTCAATTCCCTTTGCTCTGAATCCTATACTCAGGCTCAACTAATCAAGCACAGTGAGCTTAGATCAGTCAAAGAACAAAGATTAGTACAGTGCAGGAACAGGCCCTTCGGCCCATCAAGTTTGTGCTGATACAGGTGCCTTTCTAATCTAATTTTTTTTTTGCCTCTATGTGGTCCATATCCCTCTATTCCCTACCTATTCATGTATTTATCCAGAAGTCCCTTAAACATTGTTACAATTCTGCCTGCACTATCTCCTCCGGCAGCGTGTTCCAGGCACTCACCATCTTCTGTGTGGAACCTTACCCTTTACGTCTCTTTTAAACTTTCCTTCTCTCACTTTCAACCTCTGTCCCCGAGTAATTGACCCTTAGACCTTGGAAAAAGACTCTGACTCCCCATTCTATCCAAGCCTATCATAATCTTGTAAACCTCTATCAGGCTCCCCTCTCATTTTCCAATGCTCCAATAAAAACAATCCGGTTTGTTTAACCTTTCTTCATAATCCATAGCTTCCAAACCAGGCAACATCCTGGTAAATCTTTTCTGCACCCTTTCCAAAGCATCAACATCCTTCCAGTAATGTAGCGACCAGAATTGTACACAATTCTCCAAATGCAGCCTAACCAAAGACTTATACAACTGCAACATGATTTTTGATTTCCTATACTGACACTCCAACCGATGAAGGCTAGCATGCCATATGCCTGCCTGCTTGACCACCACGTCCACCTGAGTTGTCACCTTCAGCGAACTGTGGATTTGCACACCTAGATCTCTCTGTATGCTAATATTTCTAAGGGCATTACCATTTACTGTATACTTCCCTTCTGCGGTAGATCTTCCCAAACCTCACCTTTGTCCACATTAAATTCCTGCCATCTTTTGGCCCAGGTCTCTAGCCAATTTATATCCCACAATACCCTCTGACCATCCTCATTACCTACTACTCCTCCAATTTTTGTATTATCTGCAAATTTACTGATCATTTTCCTCCAAATCATTTATATATGTTACAAACAAAGGCCCCAGCACTGATCCTTGTGGAACATTGCTTGTCACAGACCTCCAGTTAGAAAAGTACCCTTCCAGTGCTACTCTCTGCTTTCAATACCCCATGATGCGGAAATGGACTGAAGTGGGCACAGTAAGAAGTCTCACAACACCAGGTTAAAGTCCAACAGGTTTATCAGGTAGCACAAACCACTAGCTTTCAGAGGAACTGCTCCCTCATCAGGTGAGTGGGAATTCTGTTCACAAACAGGACATATAAAGGCACAAACTCAACTTACAAAATAATGGTTAGAATGCGAGTGTTTACAAGTAATCAAGTTGATCAAGTTGAAAGGTACAGATGACAATGTAGAATCACTGAGCAGAAACTGATAGCCAAGTTCCTGCACAAATGAGGACGGCCTCAACTGGGATCTTGGATTCATGTCACATTATCTGTAACTGCCATGACTTGCCTGGGCTTGCAAAATCTCACTAACTGACCTGGCTGGAGACAATATACATCTCCTTAATCTGTGCTTAACCCTCTATCCACTCACATTGTCTGTACCTGTTTGTGAACAGAAACTCAACTGATGAAGGAGCAGTGCTCCGAAAGCTAGTGGCTTGTACTACCAAATAAACCTGTTGTGAGACTTCTTACTGTTCAATGCCAATGCCAGATTTGTATACAACTTACCAGTTCACCTTGGATCCCATATAGCTTCACCTTCTGTATTAGCCTGCCATGAGGAATCTTATCGAAGGCTTTAGTAAAGTCCATGTATACAACATCCACTGCCCTATCCTAGTCAATTCTTTTGTCACTTCCTCAAGCAACTCAGTCAAGTTTGTGAGACCTGACTCCCTTCACAAAACCATGCTGCTTATTGCTGTTAAGTCTGTTCTCTTCCAAATGTGTGTATATCCTGTTCCTAAGAATCTTCTCCAATAATTTCCTCACACTATGTAAGTCTTACAGGCCTGTAATTTCTGGAATTGTTTCTTCCACCCTTCATAAACGAAGGAACAGTGTTAGCTACACTCCAATCCTCTGGTACCTTTCCCTTGCTAAAGAGATTACAAACATTTTGGCCAAGGCCTCAGCAATTTCTTTCCTTGCTTCTCTCAGTATTCTGGGATAGATTCTATCTGGCCCCAGGTACTTTGCCACCTTAATGTTTTTTAAGACCTCCAATACCTCCTCCCTTTTTATCTCAACATGTCTTAGAATGTCAACATCCTCCTTTCTACACTCACAATCCACCACATTTTTCTCCTTTGAGAATACTAATGCAAAGTACTCGTTAAAGACCTCATCCATCTCATCTGGCTCCACATACAAATTCCCTCCACTGTCCTTGAGTGGACATACCCTTTCCTTAGCTACCCACTTCCTCTTTATATATGCATTAAAAGCTTTGGGACTCTCCTTAAACATATCTACCAAGGATATTTAGTGGCCCCTTTTAACCTTCCTAAGTTACTGTTTGAGTTCTTTCCTGCTATCTTTGTATTCCTCAAGAGCCTTATCTGTTTTCAATTTCCTGAAATTTATAAATGCCACCTTCTTCTTTTTCACTGAACTCATAATCTCTCTTGTCATCCAGGGTTCCGGAATCTTGCCATCTCTATCCTTCATTTTTATAGGAACATATTTGTCCTGAATTGTAAAAAGGCTCTCGCATATCGCGTGTGGATTTACCCTTAAAAAACCACTCCTGTCTCATACTGTAGTAGTTAGCCTTCCCCAGGTTTAGCACTTTCACTCTGGGACTACTTCATTCCTTTTCTACAAGTATCTTGAACCAAGTGTGATCACTGTTCCCAAAATTGTCTCCTGCTAAGATATCAAACACTGTCCGGGTTTGGTTTCCCAGACCCTGATCTAAGACAGCCCTTTGCTGAGTAGGACTCTCTACACATTACTTCAAAAAGCACTCTTGGATACACTGAGCAAACTCTAGCCCTTCCAAGCCCCTGGCACTAAAGGAATCCAGTCTATCTTGGAGAAGTTAAAATTGTCCATCATAACAAACATGTTGTTTTTACATCTTCCTATAATCTGCTGACGTATCAGCTCCTCCACTTCTGTAATACAATCCCAATAGTGTGATTGTAACGCTCCTGTTCCTGAGTTCTACCCAAAAGCCCCCACTGCATGATCTCACCTAAGTGTCCTCCCTCTGTACATTCTCCCCAGACTGATATAATCAAACACAGAACAATTGAAAGATTGGACACTACAGTTGGTCCAAAGTCCTGCAGGTTGGTTTCTCTGGCTGGAGGTGGCCTTTCAGTAAGTAGGGAGGTGATGGGACAATATTTCAGCAAGGGCCAGCTGCCCTGTCGAGGGGCTGTAGAGGGGCAACAATGTTGACCTGACCGCAAAAGTTACTTTCAACGTAGCTTTGAAAGAAGTTAGTGAGACAATGCTTCCTTGAAATGTCCCCTCCCTCGTACTTACCTTCCATCACAACCGGCTGCTGATTTCCAGCTGGAAGGCCTGATTGCACCCCCAACTCCACCCCCAGCTAATAGTCCACAAATAAGTGAAAGAATAAAAAGGTTTCGAGGCAGTCTAAACTCCAACTTTATAAATCTCATAAAAAGTATGTAAATGACTGAGAATTTAATGGATCAATCTGATAGCAGATGATCAATGGACTTGAATCAAAAATATAGAGTGCAGTAGACCTTTCATTTTTTTGACTCTAAATTAATAAGAGTTGCAATTTGCTGTAATCATTTGTACATTGCAATGTTCATAATCATTTTATATTTTATTTTTGTTTTGATGATTGTCTATAACTATGGCTTAAATTATATTGATATGCTTCACTTGTATCGTCATCACAATTCATCTGTTGACAGTGATTACCATTACTGCCTCACAGTGCCAGGAATCCAGTGGTTAGCACAGCTGCCTCACTGCGCCAAGGACACAGTGGTTAGCACAGCTGCCTCACAGTGCCAGTGACCCACTGGTTGGAAGTACTGTCTTATAACGCCTGGGACCCAGGTTTGATCCCCAACTTGGGTCACTGTCTAGGTGGAGTTTGCATGTTTTCCCCATGTCTGTGTAGATTTCCTCCGGGTGCTCCAGTTTTACCCCATAGTCTAAAGCTGAGCTGGTTAGAGTGCATTGGTCGTGCTAAATTCTCCCTCAGTGTACCTGAACAGGTGCTGGAGTATGGCAGCTAGGGGATTTTCACAATGACTTCATTGCAGTGTTAATGTAAGCTGACTTGTAATATTAATAAATAAACTTTAAACTTTAAAAAAGATTTTTCAATAAACCAATGATCTGTCCAATGGCCCAGCCAATACCGTTAATTGAATGGTGAACCTATCTCTGGTCTTTGATCTGTTGCTTGGGGGATGGTCACAATTCTCTCTCTTTATTCTGATCCTTCCCCTGTTTAATGTGCCATTAATGCTGGTTATGGTGACCTGGGTGGGTTACAGTTAACCCATGGCCACAGCGTGCAGAGACTGCAGTGCACAGAACCAGGACCAGCTTCTGATGCTGTAGGGACTGTAACTTGAATGGCCGTCCGCTCTCTCAGGCAAGATATTCTCCCGAGTGAAGACCAATAATCCTGCCTGAAGCCAATTAATGCTCGTTCAACCATGAAATGACTGCGGGGACGGGCAGAGTCGGTAGCAACACGTCAAGATGATCCCTTGTGATATCCTTTAGAATCCTTTCAAACATTCCTCCCACATTGGAAGCAAGGTCTGTATTACTTTTACTTACCGGTTATCTGATATTTGTCCTGAATTCAGGGAATTCTGGAAACTATCCACAAGATGTCTTAAAGTTAAGACCATTCCTTCGGAGTCCTGTGATAAAAGTTGTTAGAGATGGGACATTTTTCTATTTTCAGCTTCTGAAACCTCCCCACCATATTCCTCCTTATGACTGGGGAAATGGCAGTATAATGGTAATGTCATTGGACTAGTAACCCAAAGGCCCAGGCTAATAATCTGGGGACAAGGATTCAAATCCCGCTAGTGTAATATGCCTTCTTTGGATATCTCAATGATGATCTCTTGAGACTTGTATGTTTAAATATGATGTGTTTGTTGTTAATCTTTAACTATTTACAGATCCCAGGTGACTGACAATGCATGGTATTGTTTCCAAAATGCTCTCTCTGCGTCTATTACCATGTGACTCAGTACATCAAACTAGAGGCAGGGCTATTCTTTAGTCCCACATGAACCCTTGCTTTGCCAAGCATCTTTATATTCCAGTGGTAGCCATGTCTACCACCAACAGGGTTGCACTGCAGGAACTCACCAAGGTTCCTTAGGCACTACCATCTAGAATGACAAGAGCAGCAGATGCCTGGGAACACCTCCACCTGGAGATTCCCCTCCAGGTCACTCACTATCCTGAATTGGAAATATATCACTGGTCGTTCACTGCCACTGGGTTAAAATTTGGAATTACCTCCCCAAGAGTATTGAGTGTTTGGGTGGCATGGTAGTACAATTGTTAGCACTGCTGCCTCACAATACAAGGGACCCGGCTTCGATTCCGCTTGGGTCACTATCTGTGTGGAGTCTGCATGTTCTCCCCGTGTCACCGTGGGTTTCCTCCGGGTATTCTGGTTTCCTCCCACAGTCTGAAAGACGTACTGACTATGTGCATTGGCCATGCTAAATTCTCCCTCAGCCATGCAGACTCCAGAGTGTGGTGACTCGGAGATTTTCACAGTAACTTCACTGCAGTGTTAATGTAAACCTATTTCTGACACTAATAAATAAACTTTAAACTAAACCTCAGAGATGGCACGTTGCCACAATGGCTAGCATTGCTGCCTCACAGCGCTAAGGATCCAGGTTCAATTCTGGACACGGATGACTGCGTGCGTGGAGTTTGCACATTCTCCCTGTGTCTGCGTGGGTTTTCCTCCAGGTGCTCCAGTTTCCTCCCACAGTCCAAAGATGTGCAAGTTAGGTGGTTCAGCCATGCTAAATTGCCCCTTAATGTCACATGATTTGTATGTTAGGGGGATTAGTAGGTTAAATACCTAAGGTTGCGGGGATAGGGTATAGGTGAGATTGTTTTTGGTGCAGACTTGATGGGCTGAATAACCTCCTTCTCCATGACTACAATGGTTCAAGAAGGTACTCATAATCACCTTCTGGAGGGCAACTAGGGATGGGCAATAAAAGCTGATCTCTCCAGCGACAACACATCCCGTAAACAAATTTTAAAAATGTGGTTCATAATGTAACACCCACCTTGGCACCTGGAGGAATGCCAATTCAATTAATAAATCTGGAAGAGAAAGTTAGTCTCTGAGATGGTGACAGTTAAACTATTGGATTGTCAGAAAAACACATCTGTTTACTCATGCCCTTCACGGAGGTAAATCTGTTGTCTTCACCTACCTGTGACTTGAGACGCACAGTGACGCACTTGACTCTGAACTGCCCTCTGAAATAGCCAAAGGAGCCATTCAGTCCAAGGGGAATGATGGATGGGAACAAGTGCTGTCAGTAGCAGCCTCATCCCATGAAAGAGTAAATTAGAACAAAGAACAAAGAACAAAACAGCACGGGAAACAGGCCCTTCGGCCCAACGAGCCCATGCCGCCACCTCGATGTTCCCACTTCTACACGTGATCCCTGTCCATGTTTATAGATCTATGGATTAAAAACCAAATTTGAGACAATTTAGGGAGAATTTCTTTTGCCAATTAGCCTAAGAGCTCTTGGGCTAATTGGCAAAAGAAATTCTCCCTAAATTGTCTCAAATTTGGTTTTTAATCCATAGATCTATAAACATGGACAGGGATCGCAGGTAGAGGTGGGAACATCAGGGTGGCAGAGCGGGCTCGTTGGGCCGAAGGGCCTGTTTCCCGTGCTGTTTTGTTCTTTGTTCTTATAAAATCTTTGGGATGTGGGAGGAAACCGGAGCTCCCGGAGAAAACCCACGCAAGCACAGGGAGAATGTGCAAACTCCCACAGACACAGGCCCAAATCCATGTATCTGCACAGCACAGCGATAGTCACCGAGCTGTTGTGTTGCCCATCAGATGGTCCAGGTCAAGCATACGCTAACGATGTGAAGCAGTAGGATACTCCTGAAAAAGATCCAAGAGCAGCCCTCTCACGACCCATCGTGTGTACGCCCCTCGTTAGACGACAAGGTGGACCAAAGCACCTGTAGGATAAAAACAAGTACATCAATATCATCATCTATTTACACACTTCCCAGGGACTCCCAAGGCTCATGATCCCTATTTTAAATCAGTTTTCTATACCCCTCCATTCCCATTCTGTTCATGTGCCCATCTAAGTATTTCTTAAATAACTCCAGAGTACCTGCCTCCACCACTTTACTTGGCAGCACATTCCATACCCCCACCACCCTCTGTGTGAAAAAACTCCCTCTAGCATCCAAATTATACCTTACCCCCTCACCCTAAGCCCGTGACCCCTCGTGCTATTTGAGTCCATCCTAGGAAAAAGCTTAACCCTGTTTACTCTATCTATACCCTCATAATCTTGTACACCTCTATCAGATCTCCTCTAAGTCTACGTCTTTCTAAGGAAAACAGTCCCAATTTGCCTAATCTCTCCTCGTAACTCAGACCTTCCATACCAGGCAGCATCCTGGTAAACCTCCTCTGCCCTCTCTCCAGAGTCTCCACGTCCTTCCGGTAGTAAGGCGACCAGAACTGGACACAGTATTCCAAATGAGGTCTAACCAGCGTTTTATACAACTGCAACATTAAAGGCCAGCTCTTGTACTCTATACCTTTTATATAATATTTATATTTATATAATTATATTATATTAAAAAATATAAAACTAATATTTTTCATTCTGCACTTAAATGGTGACATTTCTGGCTAATTTCAGCATTTATTCCCCACCTACATTGTGTTTTTACTTTGTGAATGCTTTGAAAAAACCACAATGAAGAACTTCAACAATTCTCTATCTTGGGTCCCCATGTTCCTAATTCCCCCATTGGTCCTGAGGAAACCCTTCTTTGCACTTTAAGTTGATGCCTGACATAGATGAAGAATGTTTTACTCATCTGCTTTGTGCCACCAGCAATGGTTTTCTCAATGTTCCCTCTGTCTTCATTCCAAGTGTTGATGGCCTTAGAATTTGGCTCCGGCAGCACTTTTCCAAAATCAGTTTCAATATCTGACTGTCCTCCAGGGAAGCAGACTGCCTATTTCTGATTGAATGCAGCAGTAGGTTGACTGGGGCCTGAACTAGAACTAAAACTGATCTGGCCTGCGCTGGAATTCACTGTTATCTACGTTTGTTCTCGAATTCAGCCTGATTTAAGCCTGTTCAGATTTCAGTCTGATCCAAACCTGCTCTCAAATTCAAATCTAATCCAGGACTGTTCTAGAACTCAACCCAACCCATTTTTTTCTTGAATTCAGCCTGATTTAAGCCTGTTTAGGCTTCAGTCTGATCTGAACCTGCTCTTAAATTCAATTGAAATCCAGGAATGTTCCTGAATCCAATCCAATCCAGGCTTATTCTAGAATCCAAATTGATCTAGCCCTCCACTAAAATTCAATCTGATTTTTTCCTGCTCTCAACTTCAATAAAATCCTGGGCTGTTCTAGAACATAATCTGAACTACACCCGTGCTACAATTTGATTTAAGATCATAAGAACTAGGAGCAGGAGTGGGCCATCTGGCCCCCTTGAGCCTGTTCCACCATTCAATAAGATCATGGCTGATTATTTTGTGGATTCAGCTCCACTTACCCGCCCGCTCGCCATAACCCTTACTGTTCAAGAATTTATCTACCCTTACCTCAAAAAGATTCAATGAGGTAGATCCACTAGGCAGAGAATTTCACTGATTCAATAATCCTTTGGGTGAAGAAGTTCCCCCTCAACTCAGTCCTAAATCTGCTCCCCCTTACTTTGAGGCATGTCCCCTAGTTCCAGTATTACTTGCTAGTGGAAACAATTTTCCTGCTTCTATCTTATCTATTCCCTTCATAATCTTATATGTTTTGATGTCTTGAATACTTGCAAAAAATGAAAACAAATTGACAATTTCAGTTGAAATAGAAACAGAGATCACCACACAATGCTACCACACATAAAGTGGACAGCGAATGTCTTGGCTAAAGTTCTAACTCAGTGTCCACCCCCCCAAGCCCCCCGCCTTATCCCATACCCACCTTTGAAGTGACAGCATAAGGGGAAATGCTGATTGAGAATGGTAAACAAACTCCAGCTGCCTCAATTAAGAGACACACACACAAAATTGATTTTTCTTCACTTGTCTGACTGAGTGACTCTCAGTCTCCAGGAAGATTTACCTCCGGCACCTTATTTATCCACGTTAAACTAGTTCTCAAGTTGCTGTAATGAAGAATAGGAATGACTCAATTACAACACCAGTCTGACTGTGCAGCATCTAATGTACCTGTAATCTGAAACTGATAACAGTTATAATATTACTTTGAACAGATCCCTATTCCAATCCTATTGATTAACAAACCTTCTCAAAGATGCCCTGCATCAACTCATCAAGAATCTACCAACAGCAACCCCCAAGCCCAACATTTAGAATGACAAGGGTATAGGTACATGGGAACGCCAGAACCTACATGGGATCTTGTGAATGTAGCCCAGTCCATTATATAAACCAGCCTCCCATCCATTGACTCTGTCTATACTTCTTGCTGCCTCGGAAAAGCAGCCAGCATAATCAAGGATCCCAAACACTCCAGACATTCTCTCTTCCACCTTCTTCCATTGGCAAAAGATACAAAAGTCTGAAGTCATGGACCAGCTGACTGAAGAATAGCTTCTTCCCTCCTGCTATCAGACTTTTGAATGGGCCTATCTCACACTAAGTTGATCTTTCTCTGCACCCTAGCTATGACTGTAACACTATATTCTGTGCCTATTATCTTCTTCTGCATTCAGTCCTTATCTTCATTTTCCTCACAGCCCCTCCTGTGAGGAATCATGAGGAATTAAAGGCCACTCTTGCCTTTAATTCCTCATGAACAGTATGCTTTGTCTGTATGGTGTGCAAAAAACAACACTTTTCACTGTTTACTAATACATGTGACAATAATAAATCAAATCAAATCAAATAGATCACAGAATCATCAAATCCATCAAGTCTGCACCGATTCTCTGACAGAGCATCTTATCCAGGGTCACCGCCCACCCTATCTCTGTAACCCCACATATTTACTCCACCAATTCCCTCTAACCTACATATCTTGGAGCAATTTAGCATAATCAATCCACCTTTGGACTGTGGGAGGAAACCAGAGCGCCCGAAGGAAACCCATACAGACACGGGGAGAATATGTAAACTCCACACAGACGGTGACCCAAGGTTGGAATTGAACCCGAGTCCCCAGCACTGTGAGGCAGCAGTGCTAACCAATTGTGCCATCGTGCTGGCCCCATAAAATTGTGCTGAATTTTTTTTTATTATTCTGGCTGGGGAGCAGGGAAAGTCAGAAGAATATCAGGCCAGGAGGGTGTGTGAGGAAAATGAAGATAAGGACTGAATGGTGGAAGAGGATAACAAAGGAATAAGAAGCACAAAGCAGGAGAGAGAGCAACAACAACACTGAAAGATCTCAACACCATCCAGGACAAGGCAGCCCGCTTGACTGGCACTGAATCCACCACTTTAAACATCCACTCCCTCCGCCACCGATACACAATAACAGTAGTGTGCACCACGATGCACTGCAGCAGCTCACCAAGGCTCTTTGACAACATCTTTGAAACGCTGGACTTCTACAAGGACAAGACCAGCTGATACGTGGGGGGAGAACATCATCATCTCTAAGTTCCCTTCCAAGCCACTCACCATCTTGAAACATATTGGCCATTCCTTCACTATCCCTGCGTCAAAACCCTAGAACTTTATCCCTAACAGCACTGCGGGCATACCTACACCACATGGACTGCAGTGGTTAAGGAAAATGGCTCCCCAGCACCTTCTCAAGGGGCAATTAGGGATGGGCAACAAATACTGCCCTAGCCAGCGACACCCACATCTATGAACAAATCACCAAAAAAAATCAAGGGATTTGAGATGGAGACCTGAAAGAGGGAGAGGCAAGGAGCTTAGCAAACTCCAATCAGAAAGGGGCAAAAATGGGGATGAGTTTGAGTATTAGCTGTTTGGATAGAAAAGATCTGGATCCAGTCATTGTGCCACTCTGATTCCTCAGAGAGTTAGTGAAAGGCTCGGGAGCTTTCATGTGAATTCAACATTTCTATTTTTGTGACTATGAAACGCTTCAGGGCTTTGAAGCAGATCCTCTCATTTCTCCCGGAATATCATTCCCAGATAATTGGAAGCACTGGTAAATTTGTTTTAATCATAGCTCGCTGTCACAGCGTGTATTTGTTGGGATGTTTGCTTCCCTCATTTAGTCCTGAGGTTACCTGGCACAAGGTGGAACTTCAAGGTGTATTTGTCAGCAATGGCACCACACTTGGCACGGCAGAGGTCAACTGCGAGGCAGAGGTCACATTTGCAACCTCCCAAGAACTGACAACTTCTATATCACATCCTGCCTGACCCTAGTCTCCAGGAGAAGTGTCTCCTCCAAGGTCCCACTTCATGAACCCCAAAAGAACAACACCACCATCAAACAGACACAGACACAGACACACACACACAAACCCGACAGGTATTTCCCCATCAAGTTTACTTCAAAGTGTAAAGGGAGGCCTTACCCTGAATCCTGGCTGCTGAGTAATGGAAATCAGTATGACAGAGGACATTCAATACAGTGACCTGTAACAGAATGCAATGCCCGGGGCCTTATATGGGCATGGAACCTCCTGTACCTCAACAACTCCCTAATTAACCTCAATCTTCCAAAAATATTCGGATTAGGTTGATTAGTCATGCTAAATTGCCCCTTAGTGTCCCAAGATGTGTAGGTTAGGGGAAGAAATTAGTGGAAGAAATATGTGGGGTTATGGAAAATGGCCTGGGTGGATGCTCTGTCAGAGAGTCAGTACAGACATGAGAGGCCAAGTGGTCTGCTCCTGCACAGGAGTGTCACTCTGATTCATGGCCCTGTGGACAAAGGGAGAAGAGTAACTTGCATTCATCTCGCACCTTTCTCATTCTTGGGATATCCAAAGTCACATTACAGACAGGCAAGCTCTTTTTATTTTCTCATGGATGGCAGGTGTTGCTGGTTGGGCCAGCATTTATTGCCCATCCCTCATCAAGTTTGTACTGAGTGCCTTGCTAGGCCATTTGAGAGGGCATTGATGAATCGACCACATTGCTGTACCTCTTGAGTCACATGTAGGTCAGATCAGGTAAGAATGGCAGATTTCCTTCTCTAAAGGAAATTAAAGTTTTTGAAGTTAAAGTTTAGAACATAGAACATTACAGCGCAGAACAGGCCCTTCGGCCTTCGGTGTTGCGCCGACCAATTAGGAACAAGCAGTAACCTAAACCATTCCCCTTTCATCCATAAACTTATCTACTAACCTCTTAAACGCCCCCAAACTTGGCGCATCTACAACTGACACAGGCAAGGCATTCCATACCCTTACCACCCTCTGGGTAAAGAACCTACCTCTGACATCTGTCCTAAAACCACCACCCCTTAATTAAAGCTATGTCCCCTCATGCTAGCTTTCTCCATCCTAGAAAAAAGCTATCACTGTCCACCCTATCTAAACCTCTAATCATCTTATATGTTTCAATAAGGTCTCCTCTTAGCCACCTTCTTTCTAACGAAAACAACCTCAAATCTCTCAGCCTCTCTTCATAAGACCTGCCTTCCATACCAGGCAACATCCTGGTAAACCTCCTCTGTACCCTCTCCAATGCCTCCACATCTTTCTTATAATGTGGGGACCAGAACTGCACACAATACTCCAAGTGCGGCCGCACTAGAGTTTTGTACAGTTGCAACATGATGTTGCGGCTCTGAAATTCAATCCCCCTACCAATAAAAGCTAAGACTCCATATGCCTTCTTAACAACCTTATCGACTTGATTGCCACAAGTAGGTTTAGATTAACACTGCAATGAAGTTATTGTGAAAATCGACTAGTCACTACACTCTAGCACCTGTTCAGATACACTGAGGGAGAATGTAGCATGGTAAATGCACCTGGACTGTGGGAGAAAACCGGAGCATCTGGAGGAAACCCATGCGTACATGTGGAGAATGTGCAGATTCCACATAGTGACCTGAGCTGGGAATTGAACCTGGGTTCCTGGTACTCTCAGGCAGCAGCGTTAATCACTGTTCCACCGTGTTGCTCTGGAAGCTGAGAGCAGGACATCACACACTGTAGCACCATCCCCATGGTTAAAACCATCTGCTGAACATATGCCAGTTGCTGATGTACAGATGCCATCAGACACCTGAAAGGTGCCAGTCTAGTTGGAACCAATTCCTGGAAGCCTACATTACATTGGCACCTCACATAGAGGCTGGACTACCTACAAGAGTGAAGCCACAAATAAACAACCCCTCCCATCTCCTTCTCTCCCTTCTCCTGCTGCTCTACAGACAGTGCTCCTAGCTCTACAATGTCCATCTGTACCAGAGGCTATGTCATCAAAGCCTGAGGGACCCAAATGGTGCAGTGTAGCCCTGTTAGGGGCAGAGCGAAATTGATGATTAGCAAGAGGAATGAGGGGTGGAAGACTAGATTTGGAACAACGCAATAACCTCATCAAATACTGTCAGACTCAAATGCACAATCCAATCAAGAAGTTCCAAACAAGTGAGCAAATTCCTTTCAATTTGCTTTGACCTGGTCTTGACATAAATTCACTCGCATAGATCCCTGTCCTTAGCGGGCAAAAGGAATCAATCACAACGTTACATTTCTTTATACAAAAAGGGGACAATAGCTCTCTGGTGCACTCGCCATGGCAATTTCTTGACCAATCAAAGCTGATGTGCCAACCAATCAGTCCCCTTTCCTCATGCAGTATAAATTACTACTTTCTTTGAAATTTGGCTTTCTTGCCTTTATCCTGATGAGTGCAAGATGAAAAACTTTGATCTCCATGATACTCAAGGTCTTTTCTTTCTCTGTGCATTAATTCCCTAAGTGTTCTGTGATAATTCTCATGGTGACCTAATAAAATTAACGTAGGGAGTGAAATTGGCAATGGAGCCAAATTATGCACCCATTCTGTACGCCGCTGACCTGTTGTGCGAATTGGGTTGCCAATCGCATGCTTGGCACCCAAGACCAATCTCACCTCCATGGTTTGTCTACTCATTGGTGTTCACACCTCTGAGTGAGGTGTCAGTTGTGCCTCCGGTTGAGTGAACCTGCGCTGTTGGTATTATTCTCATAGAATCGTAGAACCTTACAGTGCAGAAAGAGGCCGTTCGGCCCATCGAGTCTGCATGAACACAATCCTACCCAGACCCTACCCCCATATCCCTACATATTATATCCACTCATCCCTCTAATCTACGCCATACTTTTCTGAACCATATTTTTGTCAACTGACCTAACCACCCCACCGTCTTCTTCAAAGTGATCAAACCCACCTCCTTGTCAAAGCTTTCAGTTCGCTTGGTCTAATGTGGCTCAGTGTCAAATATTATTTGATAACACTCCTCTAAAGAGCTTTGGGGCATTTACAGGCATCGTATAAATACATTGCTGTTGTTGCTAAGTCCTGGCACCGTTGATTAGAGTCACCGCAACTGGCTTGTTTGTGACTGACTGACGGCCGTGATACAGGTGCTGTCTCCCAATCATTTCACAGCTAAATGAAACAAAAGCAAAGTCAGCCATAAATAATAAAGATCATTATTTTTACAGACTGTCAGGAGCGTTTACTACGTCAAGCTGAATGTGATGTCCTTGGTTTCCATGGTGCACGAGAAGCAGTGGCAAGGAGCTGCTGTGAAGTGTCTTTGTGTTTTTTTAAGCACTGACTGCTTCAAGAGCAGAGATTAATAATTCATCTTTTTTTTTCCAAACTGCCACTGCTAATTTGTTAGTGACATCCACTCAGGTGCTCCAGCACACACCTCCAGTCAAACCTAACACTGCTTTCCATTTTACTGGGAACACAGTGCAGGGAAAGCCCACTTGGCCCACCATATCTGTGCTAGCTCTTTGAAAGAGCTATCCTAATTAGTAATCCTTCCCCCTCCCCCAATGTCTTCCCCCACTGTCCTGCATTTTGTTTCTGTGTACTGTACAGACAAAGCATGCTGTTCATAGAGAAGGAAATGGGTGCAGATTGTAGTGTTACAGTCGTAGCTAGGGTGTAGAGAAAAATCAACTCAATGAGAGGTAGGTCCATTCAAAAGTCTGATGGCAGCAGGGAAAAAACTGTTCTTGAATCGGTTAGTACGTGACCTCAGGCTTTTGTATCATTTTCCAAAAGAAAGAAGGTGGAAGAGAGAATGTCTGGGGTGCAAGGGGTCCCTAATTATGCTGACTGCTTTGCTGAGGTAGTGGGAAGTGCAGACAGAGTCAATGGATAGGAGGCTGATTTGCATGATGGATTGAGTTACATTCACGACCTTTTGTAGTTTCAGTTTATCCAATGTATTTATCCATCCCCATTTAGGAAATTTCAGCAATAGCTGAGTGATATTATTTCTAGACTATTAATTTAGGAATTGAGCTAATGTTCTAGGGACCTGGATTCGAATCCACTACGGCAGATGGTGGAATTTGAAATCAACAGCAAAAAAAAAATCTGGAGTTAAGATCTACTGATGACCATGACACCATTGTTGGGAAAAACCCATCTGTGTCACTAATATCATTTAGGGAAGGAAATCTGCCAACCTTACCGGATCTGGCCTATATGTGACTCCAGACCCTCAGCAATGTGGTTGATACAACTGCCCTCGGGTAATTAGGGATGGGCAATAAATAGTGACCAGCCAGCGATGCCCATTTTCCAGAAATGAATTTTTAAAAAAGTATTTAAATTTAAAATTTGTTTGCACTTGCTTCCACTGCCCTTTCCGAATTTTTTCTTGTACCCTTGCTTGTGTACAGGATTATGAGGGACACGGACAAAGTGGATAAGGAACTGCTGTTTCCCTTAGTTGAAGAGTCAGTGACGAGGAGACATGGGTTCAGGTGAGAGGCAGGAGGTTGGGGGGGATGTGAGGAAAACGGGGGGGGGGGGGGGGGGGGGGGTGATGGTCTGGAATGCGCTGCCTGGGAGAGTAGTGGAAGTGGGTTAACTCACATCCTTTCGAATGTATCTGAATACTTGATACATCATAACATTCAGGGCCATGGGCCAAGTGCCGATAGATGAGATTGGGTGGTATTTCTCGATAAGCTAAAGGGCCCCTTCTGCACTGTGTGATTCTATGAATGTGTTCCAGATCACAACTCCCTGTGGTAAACACAATTCTTACATCCTCACTGAATTACTTGGGAATTTCCTTAAATCTGTCCCCTCATGCTACTGGAAACCCTCTCTTCTTATTTCCTAAGCCAGAATCCCTTCACAACAGTGAACACCACTCCGAAGTCTTTCCTTAACCTTCTCCATTGTGAGTTCTATGGTGTTAGGATTCTATTATCTGGTGTGGAATCATTGGGTGGGATCTTTCAGTGGGGGAGGGTCGATGGGTCAGGTCGAGGGTAGGCCGAGAGAGTTGGAATCCTGGGAGGGTGGAGATTGCACAATATCATGGGGGAGGTGGTGCAGTGGAGTACTTAGCTGGGAGAGATTGGAGGTCCATTGGGTGTGGGGAGTGCCCAGCTTGGGGTTCAGTCTGGCTGTTTAATATAGTTACGCTGAAGGTAGAAGAGATTCCATTTCTTCGAACTCTTTCAGAGCAACTATTAGCATGTCATTGGTAGAACTGTCTAAAGTTAGGAGACTTAAATCGCTTTGTTGGTTGGTTCCCAGCCCAGTGCGATTGGCCAGGGAAAGTTAGTTCTTCTGGACAATTACCAGGTAAATCCTTACCTGGGAATTTCTGAGAGAGATTCCCCAATACATCTTTGGGTTACTCACCAAGACCGACACAGAGGAAGTTACAAGCTCATGTCTCTTTATTCCAGGCTACATTATTTCCTAGTAGTCATTTGTTGACCAACAACTGATGAAATGTGCAGTGATTATTTTCTGATCACTACCCTTCATCATGGATGTCAGCTTACATTAACATCTATGGAATGCCCATCAAATAAATCCGCCCGCACAACACGAACAGGAGTTAAAGCAAATAAACTATTGCTGTGATCTATATGTTTAAGAGAAAGATCTCTCGATACCATTTCAGGCCTTTAACTTACTTCAGGTCTCCAGCGATACCATCTGAACTTCTCAGTGCCTTGTAAAGTGATGCTTATTAATCTCTGCACACCAATGAACTGCAGACACTGAAGGATTATAAAGGACTTATGAGTAACATGGAAAAATATTTCCATGTTGCTGGGGGGTGGGGGGGGGGATGCGGAATGGGGTGTGGGTGATAGGATGGGGAGAAGGAACTTTGCATGGGAAAGTCCAAAATCTGGAGGTCAAAACATTGATAAGATGGTCACTAATTAATTCAATAGGGAACCATATGGAGAAATGTCTTCATAGAATCGCTACAGTACAGAAGGAACCCATTCGGCTCATCAAGTCTATCCTGACAACGATCCCACTCAAGCCCTATGCCCATAACCCCACATACTTACCCTCCCAATCCCTCTGACATTAAGGGGCAATTTACCGTGGCTAATTATCTCACCTGCATATCTTTGGACACTCAGAAGCAATTTTAATGGCCAATCCATCTCATTTACACATCTTCATGACACAATGGCATAGTGGTTAGCACTGCTGCCTCACGGTGGCAGGAACCTGCGTTCGATTCTGGCCTTGGACCACTGTCTGTGTGGAGTTTCCTGTGTCTGCATGGGTTTCCTCCAGGTTCTCCAGTTTTCTCCCAGAGTCCAAAGATGTGTGAGTTAGGTTGATTGGCCATGATAAATTGACCCTAGTGTCAAAGAATTAGCAGGGTAAATATGTGGGACTACAGGAATAGAGTCTGAATAGGATTGCTGCACACTGGATGGGCTAAATGGCCTCCTTCTACATTTATTGGGATTCTATGATCTTTGGACTGTGAGACAAAACTGAGGCACCCGTAGGAAACCCACTCAGATTAGGGGAGAAAGCGCAAACTCCACATACAAGGTTGGAGTTGAACCGGGGTCCCTGGCACTGTGAGGCAGCAGTGCTAACCACTGTGCCACCGTGCCACCCCTCTTTAATCAGGGATTGATGAGAATATGAAACATGGGGAACAGCATGGACACAGCTAAGGGGAGTAGCAGTAAGGCAGAAAGAAAACTGTGAGGGGCAGAGTGGAATGCAGTGGGCTGGGAGGAGATTCAGGTGGAGTATATAGTCTGACAGGGATGGGCTTTGCCACATTGCCTGTCACTGTGCTGTGAAATCTCTACGGGATAACAAAGGGAAGCAGCTGCGCTGACACTGCGTCCAATCTTTTACTGTTTCATTGATTATATAGTGCAGTGATAACTTCAGGGGTGAGTGATGGCTTCGGCTTAATTGCATTGTAAAGTACGTGACAGGATGCTTTTAAGATGGCTAATTTTATTTCCAATTCTATAAAGTTATTTACATACCAGCGGCTCTCCTGCGGAATTGCTCCTGGTAATTTGGACTTTGAGAATGTTTAATAAGGAAAGGACTGCATTACAATACTTTCAACTGCGAAGGATGTATGGTCAAAGGAACAAGAAGACTGACATTTATATAGCGCCTTTCACAATCATTGGATATCCCACAGTGTTTTACAGTCAGTTAGATACTCTTTGAGCCGCTGTTCTTTTTTACTGATTCACAAGAGATGGGCATCACTGGCCAACATTTATCACCCATCCCTAGTTGCCCGAGAACAGTTGAGAGTCAACCACATTTCTGTGGCTCTGAAGTCACATGTAGGCCAGACCGGGTAAGGATGGCAGATTTCCTTTTCTAAAGAACATTAGTGACCCAGAAGGGTTTTACCAACAATCGACAATGGTTTCATAGTCATCAGTAGATTCTTAATTCTAGATATTTCTTATTGAATTCAAATTCCACCATTTGTTGTGGCGGGATTCAAATCAGGGACTCCAAACATTAGTTGAGTTTCTGGATTAATAGTCTAGTGGTAATACCACTAGGCCATCACCTCCCCTGTTTTCCAATATATGTGGCAGCCAATTTGGGCACAGTAAGATCCCAGGAACATCAATGTGCTGGTGAGCAAGTAATCTGTTTATTGTTGTTGATTAAGGGATGCTTAGCAACCAAGGAACTTCCCTACCCAAACTAGAGTCGCTTGATGTTTTACTTCCATGTGAGGGAACAGATAAGACCTCAGTTTAAGTTCTCATCCAGAGGACAACAGCACTGACGCTGCAGCACTCTCTCAGTACGGCACTGGAGTGCCGGTCGAGATTTTGTGCTATCTTCCCTGGAGTAAGACTCGAAGCTACAATCTTCTGACTCCAACAGTGGAGTGCTACCAACTGGCCCACGGTTAACTGTTCCAAGGACAGGGCAAACCAGGTAAGGGCAGTGCACTTCCATCTCTAAAGGACAGTAGTGAACCAATGGGTTTTCCTGACAATCGACAATGATTCCATGGTCATTAGTAGATTCTTAATTGTAGACATTTTTTATTGAATTCGAATTCCACCACCAGCCATGGCGGGATTCAAACCAAGGTCCCCAGAACATGAACTGAGTTTACAGATTAATAAGCATAATCTGCGCTCCTCTAATTCTGGCCTCTTGAACATTCTTGGTTTTAGTTGCTCTGCCACCTATGGTTTCAGTTAGTTGGGCCGTATACTTTGGGGAAAAATAATACACATATTTCTGCCTCATGCCCTCACTTTTCTCCATTAAGACGCATCCTTTGAACAAGCTTTTGGTCATCTGACCTAATATCTCCGAATGCGCTTCCTTGTTTGAAAACACCCTTGTGAAATACTTTGGGATATTTAATTATGTTAAAGACACCATTCAAATATATGTTGTTATCTATAGAAAGAATTTGCATTTCTATGGAGCATGTCACAACCTTAGAATGTCCCAATGTGCTTCTGGGTTGCAATTAAATATTTTCAAAGTGTTGTCGCTACTTTTACGTTGGAAAGAAATGTTAAACTGCAACATTGCTTCCAGTTTCACTGCAGTTTCAGATTTGCGACCTGCCTCCAGCATGGTTGACCCATTCCTATTCTTAGTGACATTTATCTATCTGGCCTATTTAAATGAAGTTACCAGATTACCAATAACTTATCCTGACCTATAACTGCAGTACAGTCAGGTCTCGAAACAATGTGCTCCATCTAGCGCAACATTACAGCCCACAGCAAATCTCTGCATCCATCGAGAGGTAAAATCAAACAATCCCACGTGGACCCAGGGTCGCAGGGGTGAGACCAATCAAGCAATCATGGCAATGCGATGGTGTCTGAACTGAGAGCACAAAACATTAGCAGGCCAGTGGGAGAGTATTTACTGTCTGCCTCAGTCTGTTGTTTTAACTAATCTGCGTTGATGTTATCATTTAAAATGATCCAAATGGTTATGTAACGTCTGCTGCTTTATCCAATGGGACACAGTTTTTAGGTCAACAGCCGTTCATTTCTCGCCATGCCCCCGAAGAGCATGTAGGCCAGCTGTGGAGTGGTGTGGTGGCACAGTGGTTAGCACTGCTCCCTCACAGCGTCAGGAGCTAGGTTCAATTCCAGCCTTGGTGTTCACTGTCTGTGTGGAGTTTGCAGATTCTCCCTGTGTCTGCATGGGTTTCCTCTGGGTGCTCTGGTTTCTTCCCACACTCCAAAGATATGCAGATTAGGTGATTGGCCATGATAAATTGCCCTGTACTATCCCAAGATGTGAGGACTAAGTGGATTGGCCATGGTAAATGTGCAGAGTTACAGAGATAGAGCATGTGTGGCTACTATAGTTAAGAAAGCCCACCAATGCCTCTACTTTCTCAGAAGACGAAGAAAATTTGGCATATCAGCTACGACTCTGACCAACTTCTACAGATGCACCATTCTTTCTGGTTGTGTGACAGCTTGGTATGCTCCTGCTCTGCCCAAGATTGCAAGAAACTACAAAGAGTTGTAAATGTAGCCCAATCCATCATGCAAACCAGCCTCGCTTCCATTGACTCTGTCTACACTTCCCACTGCCTTGGAAAAGCAGCCAATATAGTTAAGGATCACACGCACCCCGGACATTCTCTCTTCCACCTTTTTCCGTCAGGAAAAAGGTACAAAAGTCTGAGGACATGTACCAACCGATTCAAGAACAGCTTCTTCCCTGCTGCTATCAGACTTTTGAATGGACCTACCTCACATTAAATTGATCTTTCTCTACACCCTAGCTATGACTGTAACACTACATTCCCTCATTTCCTTCTCTATGAATGGTATGTTTTGTCTGTATAGCGTGCAAGAAACAATACTTTTCATTGTATGCTAATATATGTAACAATAATAAATCAAATCAAATCAGAGAGAATGTGCAGAAGTTTTATTCTAATCCATCGAATGATGTGGTGAGGAGGCAGGTCACCTGGCCCATTGTACTTCTCCTGTCTCTTTCAAAGAGCTCTCCAGTTCAGCCCCACTCTCTCCCCTTTTCACCCTGTTCCCCCCCTCCACAGCACCGCAAATACTTCCTACCCAAATATTTATCCAATTCCCATTTGAAAGATATCATTGAATCTGCTTCCATCATCTTCCTGTGCATTCCAGATCAGAACAACTCATGACAGATACACTCTTGCTGCTACTTCCTTTTGCAAATTACTTTAATTATAAAATGATAGAATCCCTACAGTGCAGAAGAAGGCCATTTGGCCCATTGGGTCTGCATCAACTACAATCTCACCTATCCCCGTAACCCCATGCATTTACCCTGCTAGTCCCCCTGACACTAAAGGGCAATTTAGCAAGGCCAATCCACTTAACGTGCATATCTTTGGACAGTGAGAAGAAACCAGAGAAACCCACGCAGATCTGGGGAGAATGTGCAGACTCCACACAGACCGTGACCCAAGCCAGGAATCAAACCTGGGTCCCTGGCGTTGTAAGGCAGCAGCGCTAACCGTTGTGGCACCATGCCACCCCACAATTTTGTGTCCTCTTCTGCATTATTTATCATATCAAAGCACTTCAAGATTTTGGACACTTCCTTAAATTATTCTTAAACCTTCCCTACGACAAGGAGGAACAGCACTCAGGGAGAATTGCAACCAGGTCAGGGCTACCACTTCCCCCTTTATCCAATCTTTCTATCTGGATCTTTCCATGCCTCCTCTCTGTTAGCAAAAACGTGAACCCCAATCCCTAAGATTCCCAATTATTCTTGCTTGGTGTTTTGGAATGTGGGAGGAAGCTGGAGCGTGTGGAGGAAACCCACGTAGACAAGGGGAGAATGTGGAGACTCCGCACAAACAGTGACCCAAGCCAGGAATCGAACCTGGGTCCCTAGTGCTGTGGGGCAGCAGTGCTAACCACCGTGCCATCGTGCTGCCCTAGAAGTGTCATTTCTGCTCCAAAGCCAATGAGTAAAAGGAAAACTCAACCTAAGAATAGAGGATCTGATTGAGCCCAAGATGAGTCCAATGTCTTTTCTTGTCAGCTTTGACCTTGTTTGTCTCTCCTGTGGGAACAATGAATTGCATTCAATTTGAATTTGGTGTTTGGAGCAAGCAAGGAGCTGGATTCAGGTGTGCTAGGCCCACTCTGAGCGTAACTTAGTGACTTTGAGAATGCAGTAAGAAGAAAATCAAACAAACTGAGAGGAAAAGGTTTGGATCTCTCAGTACGTGAGCAAAGTTGCTGAATGAAATGTTCGAATGGGATGTGGTATGCCATGATTCACGCAGCAATGTTGCTGCAAATGAGATTTCACTTTCCCAAAATGGAAATTCTTCCTCTTCCGGCATTATTTTGCCGGATAATGCAGCTGCCACATGCACATCTGGAAACTTCAAGATACAAGGGAAACACAAAGGCAGAACGGCGTTGTGTTTTGGCTAAGTATTTCCCCTCAGTGAGACACAGTGACATTCCCGAGTGATGTGCCTGGGGTGTTGGGTGGGGTGGGCGGTTGTTCCTGAGGCAGTCTTCCCAATGATTCATTCCCGAAATTTGAAAGCTGGTCCCATGTTTAATGCCCACATCACTCAATTCTTCCCCCTTTACAATGACTCCTTGTTAGGTGCCA
The DNA here is from genome assembly GCA_024679065.1 of Sphyrna mokarran. Lineage (NCBI taxonomy): Eukaryota > Metazoa > Chordata > Chondrichthyes > Carcharhiniformes > Carcharhinidae > Sphyrna > Sphyrna mokarran. The sequence goes on from JAGIQG010000032.1 coordinate 22,663,029, forward strand.
GGCATTGCAACACAAACATCTTGTTTGTTCTTTTTTGGAAGTATTTGGATTTTGGGGATTTTTTTAAGTGCTTTTGGGCAATGGCTAACAGTAAAATACCCAAGGAAATTTTTCTGTGAACTGGGGGAAAGGTCATTTACTTCACAACACCAAACTCACAGTCTTCTGTCGAAATGATTCATCATGTTTTATTAATCAGAATCTCTGACTTTCCCACCCCTCCAACGCCCCCTCGCTTTTAAATGTTATTTATATTTCACATTAATTTTTGCGTTCTAACCCACTCTTCAAGTGACACCTTCTTTATGTCCATTGAACTTGTTTCTATCTCATTGTCTACTCCCAATCCTCTCCCTAAAATCCTTACTCTGCCATCTCCAGAACAGGGGCTTGCAGGGAGGGGTGTTGTTGCCAGTGAAGGGAAAAGTTTATTCATTAGTCACAAGTAAGGCTTACGTTAACACTGCAGTGAAGCCACTGTGAGAATCCCCTGGTGGCCACACTGTGGCACCTGCTTGGGTACACTGAGGGAGAATTTAGCACGGCCAATGCATCCCAACCAGTCTTTCGACTGTGGGAGAAAACCGGAGCACCCAAAGGAAACCGATGCAGACATGGGGAGAATGTGCTGACTCTGTGACCCTAAGCTGAGAACTGAGCTTGGCTTCCTGGTGCTGTGAGGCAGCAGTGCTAAACACTGTGCCACCATATTTCAGAGGATACTGAACACCCAGAATAAACACACGCATAACATGCAGACTCTGCACAGACAGTAACCCAAACCAGGAATCGAACCCAGGTCCGTGGCACTGTGAGGCAGCAATGCTAACCACTGTGCCACCAAGCCACCCACAGCAATAAAAGGAAAAGCAGGCAAAGCAGTCAGCTTAATTTACCAGGCTTATCCGTGGTCCCTTATTCTTGTAGGCCAGTGAGGTTGACAGACTGGCTCCTATGGACAGCACAGTTCAACAAAAGACACACAGAAAGAGAGTAAAGATGCTGGAGGAGAGATAACTTTTCTCCAAGGTATCATTGTTTTATGGGCAATTGTCAACCACAAAGGGGTCAAGTTATTAATGGTCTCTTAGATACTAACTCAGTTCACAACCTCCCTGCCCTCCCACCTCACCGTAAGAAGTCTGACAACACCAGAGGTTTAAGTCCAACAAATTTATTTGATAGTAAACTCACAAGCTTTTGAGGTTCCCCTCTTTGTCAGGTGAATGAGATGTTTTGCTCTCAGAAGACGAAGATTTACCTGACAAAGAGGGGAACCTCGAAACTTGTGAGTTTACTATCAAATAAATCGGTTGGACTTAAATCTCTGGTGTTGTCAGACTTTTTACTGTGTTTACCCCAGTCCAACGCCGGCATCTCTACATCTCTCACTCCACCCACAGCATGGGGAGCCTGCCCACCAGAAACACCCCCACTCCATCCATCCCAATCTCTGAACTCCCCCTCAATTCCCCCCACTCCTCAACCTCCAGTTCAACTTGTGTGGGAGCCGTACGGAGCTCTGATTCCTTTGCTCTGGTGCTCGGACAGAGCTAGTGCTGCGTATGCACACTTCATCATTGTCACATTGGGCGAATCTCTGGATAAGGTCAATGGAGAGAAACTGTCTCTTCTGGGCTGAATGCAGAACAAGGAGGTGTAACCTGAAAGCTAGTTAGGTCAGTTGGTGGTAGGTTGGGGGCAGGGAAAGAGGGGGAGTCTAAGGGTAAGTCTCAAAGCTTCTTTCCCAAAACAGTGGCAATTAATTAACTCTAGGACTGATAGAGGTTTGAGTTCGTGTTAAGAGCTACGGACACAGAAATACACTTCAGCCTACATCCTTGATCTGCTGCCTCACCCGCCAGGGACCTGGGTTCGATTTCGGCTCAGGTCACTGTCTGTGTGGAGTTTGCACATTTTCGCTGTGTTTGCTTGGGTTTCCTCCGGGTGCTCCAGTTTCCTCCCACAATCTAAATATGTGTGGGTTAGGTGGATTGAGCATGCTAAATTAATCGTAGTATCAGGGAGGACTAGCTAGGATAAATGCATGGGGTTACGGGAGTAGGGCTTGAGCGGGATTGTGATCGGGACAGACTTGATGGGCTGAATGGCCTACTTCTGTGCTGTAGGGTTTCTGTGATTGAATGGCCAAACAGGCTCAAGAGTAAAATGGCCTTACCCCGCTCTGATGTGCTTCAGTTGGGTGAGTTTGTGAGGTGAGTTGGCTCCATTCGCTGTGTCAGTGTGTTCTCATATCTGAGCAGAATTTCTGCATCTGCCAGAGAATTGTCAGGTCCGAACAATGAGACATTCTCTCTCTCTCTCTCTCTCTCTTTGGTCCTAGTGTCAGGAACATTGTGCATTCGGGTTTCTAACTCTGGGCGGGTGTGTTCATGAAGGTTTCATGAGTGCCTAACCTCCAACAAACACCCTTATAACGGACTGCAGAGACTGGACTAATCTTGTCTGTCACAGCCTTTAATATAATAAAACGTCCCAAACTGAGATCAACTAGCATCCTGCACAAGGTGAACCGGACGCATGTTTTTTTTATTCACTCATGGGACATGGGCATCAGTGGCTAGCCAGCATTTATTGCCCATTCCGAGTTGCCCTTGTCCACGTCGCTGTGGCTCTGGAGTCCCACCTCTTCCTCTTTACTCATCAGCAGTATAAAGCTTCACCCAGCGGGGGCTCAGGCTGAAAGTTTGACCACAAAAACACCTATCGCTGAGAGTTGATAACTGGGTTTCCCACAGGCTGTACTGACATAGTGTGCGCCTACACTCTGCAACGCTAGTCATTCAACTTTTGCCCACACCTCACGCAACTGTTGAGAACACCCATGCTTACCAACAGTGGACTGACCTCAATCCGGTGTCACCAACTCTCCCAACACCACCCACCAAAATTCCCATCGTGTTGACGTGAGATCTGGAGTTTCACCATCTGCCTACACGTTCAATATCAACAAAATAAAGGAGATAGTCATCAGCTTCAGGAAGCGTAGTGGAGAACATGACCCTGTCTAACTGAAGGATGTGCGGGTTAGGTGGATTGGCCATGCTGAATTGCCCTTTAGTGTCAGAGTAGCTGGGGAAAATACATGGGGTTACAGGGGTAGGGCCTGGGTGGGATTATGGTCGGTGTAGACTCGATGGGTCAAATGGTCTCCTCTGAACTGTAGGATTCTGTGATTCTATGAGACCATGATCCGATTGTGGCCTTAACTCCACATTCCTATCTGCCCCCTATAACACTATCAAAAATCTGTCCAATTCAGCCTCGAGTATAGCCAATGACCCAGCTTCCACTGCTCAGGGAAAGAGAACTCCAAATACCTAATGTCCCTCTGAAAGGAGAAATGTTCCTTCATCTCCATCTTAAATGGGAATCCATTTATTTTGAATCTGTGGTCCCTAGTTTATTAGTGTCTCAAGTGGGCTTATATTAACACCGCAATGAAGTCACTGTGAAGATCCTCCAGTCACCACACTCCAGCGCCTTTTCAGGTACACTAAGAGAGAATTTAGCACAGCCAATGAAACTAATCAGCATGTCTTTTGGACTGTGGGAGGAAACCAGAGCTCCCGGAGGAAACCCACGTAGACATGGAGAGAACATACAAACTCCATACAGACAATGATCCAAGCTGGGAATCGAACCCGGGTCCCTGGTGTTGTGAGGCAGCAGTGCTAACCATTGTGCCACCCTGCCATCCTTAGAATCCAGCTGGAGATTCCTTCACGAAGGGAGATGGAGTTGGAGTGGGAATGTTTATCAGGATGGGGAGGTGTGGGGCTGTAACGGGGTCTAAGCACAAGGCCCCACTCCCCAACTACCCAAACGTCCCATTAGTCACGTTAATAATCCCAGTAATTACTGGGCCTATACCCCCAGGGGCATTGCCCATCCAGCAACCCGATGTCACCGGGCCAGGCCCTGTACCCTCCTGAGCTTCTAAGATTCTGTAATGTTGTTCCAGCTATCGTCACGGTAATAATACTCCTGCTCCCTTCCCTACTCTCCTTCCATCGCCAACATCACCTGTTGAAATCCCCGAATTTCACATATTCACACTGGTCTCAAAATAACTGGAACATCCAGAATGTTCCTTAACACTCTGCTGGATGGTGTCACTTTGCACATAATTGTGATGCTTTCGGGACGGGTGGTAGAGAGGTGCTGTGATGCGGAGAGAGGGGGCCGAGAGGGGCGAGAATTGTCCCAAATCAGGCCCATCCGGCCCAACCGCAAGATTTCTTTTCTCAGCAAGCGGATTTAAGCAAGATTGCAGACAGGAAGGAGGTGACACGGAGAGTGATCTAGGACTAATCTCGTGATGCACTTTAAAAATAAGTGGTTGCTGCTGGTGACCACGCTTCCCGTTTTGTAATCTAAAAGCAGCAAAGGGGAGGGTGACATCACTCACATTGCGGCTACAAAGAAAGCTTAAGATCTGATTGGGGCGGCGGCACCCGGCAGGAAGTGCCCAGAGAGGCGTTGGCGTGGGTCGGCTGTGTCTCCATGACAAAACAGGGGGGAAGGTGCCGTCACGGAGCTTTTGGTGCCGGCCTCCTGCCTTCTGAACAGGCGCGGTTCTGAGATGGAAAGTTACCCAGTCAGCACCGACTTTCAGGAGCTGTAACACCATCCCCGCAAAGCAACCAAAAAGATTCTCTTTATGTGGCAAGCCCACATCTCTGCTCCAAGCCTCATGGTTTTCCATTACATGCAAGTGTTGCACTGCAGAAACCCCTGCCCCCCGCGGTGGCACTCTGAGATGACAACTACGTCGCCAAGTGCAATCCACGGCCTTTAGGCCCATCAGCCCCTGATAATCCCACCTATGAAGCTACACAACAAGCTGCATTTACATAGCAATCTTTCAATGGAGTGAAAGCCTCGGCCGAGACATGACCCAGGAGTGATGACATTTGACACTGAGCCACATGGTGATGTTAGGGCGGCTAACCAAAAGCTTGGTCAAATTAAGCAGGTTTTAAGGATTGTATTTCAGGAAGAGATGGAGGTAGAGAGGCAGACGGGAAACTTTTTTACACAGAGGGTGGTACGTGTGTGGAATGTGTGCCAGAGGAAGTGGTTGCGGCAGGGACATTGACAGCATTTAAAAGGCCTTTGGATGTTCACGTGGAAAGGAAAAATTCAGAGGGTTATGGGCCAAACACAGGCAAACGGAGTTAGCTTAAATTGGCATTTTGGTTGGCTTGGACCAGTTTGAGCCGGAGGGTCTGTCTCGTGCTGGTGATTCTGTGATTCTATGTGGCTCGCTGGGCTATTTCAAAGCTGTGCAGATCAAGTGGATTGGCTTGATCAAATACTAAGTTGATCCTTTGTGTCCTAAGATGTCAAGGTTAGATGGCTTTAGCCATTGTAAATGTGTGGGGAGTGATGGAGCCTGTGTAAGATGCTCTGTAAGAGTTGGTGCAGACTCAATGGGCCAAATGGCCTATTCTGCACTGTAGGGATTCTACTATTCTATGGTTTCAGGGGACAGGTATGAGTCAACATATTGCTGTGGCTCTGGAGTCATATGTAGGCTAGGCCAGGTAAGGATGGCAGATTCCTTCCCTGAAAATGAACCAGATGGCAATCAAAGAAAGAATCATGGTCATCTTTAGTGAGATTAACTTTTATCAACTGAATTTAAGTTTATACCAGCTGCCTTGGTGGGATTTGAACCTGTGACCCCCCAAGGAATTATAGAAAATGCTGGAAAATCTCAGCAAGTTTGACAGCATGTGTGGACAGAGAGTGGAGCTAACACTTCGAGCCTGGGTGACCCTTCATCAGAGCAGAAGACAAGAAAATAGGGTGAAATTTACACTGAAAAGGTGGTGGGGGGTTGGGGGGAGGGGGTTATAATTGATAAAGATGTCATAGAAAAAAGAATTGAAGGGAATGTAAATGGTGATGACAAAGGCTTAATGAGCTGCTGTTAGCATCCTTCTCAGATGCCCTCCATCCCCCCCCACCTTTACACTCTAAATCTCATTCTATTTTCTAAAGTAAAGTTTATTAATTTGTCATTAATATTGCAATGAAATTACTGTGAAAATCCCCTAGTCACCACATTCCAATGCCTGTTTGGGTACACTGAGGGTGAATTTAGCATAGCCAATGTATCTAACCAGCACATCTTTCGGACTGTATGAGGAAATCGGAGCACCCAGAGGAAACCCACGCAGACATGGGGAGAATGTGCAGGCTCTGCACAGACAGTGACCCAAGCCAGGATTTGAATTTGGGTTGCTGGCCTGTGAGGCTAACCACTATGCTTTGTCTTCAGCTCTAACCAACGGTCATCCAGACTCGAAACCTTGGCTCTATTCTCTCTCCACAGATACTGTCAGACCCTCTGAGATTTTCCAGTATTTTATGCTATTGTTTCAGATTCCAGCATCCATAGTAATTTGCTTTAATCTCAGGGAATTAACCTGGGATTCGAGATCATTAGTTCAGTTTCATTACCCCTACAACACTATCTACACTCATTGGACCAGAGAGGAGAAATATTTTCCACTGGCAGGAGGTTCGATGAGCAGCACAAACAGATTTCACATTATTGGCAAAAAATAGGCCAGAGGAAGTTGAGGAGATTTTTTTTCCTAATGCCACGGGCTGTTCTGATTTGTATGAAACTGCCTCAAAGACAGATGGAAACAAATTCAATAGCAATGCCCAAAATTGGATGTAAGTGGGAAAAGGCAGTATTATAAAATCATAGAATCCTTACGGTGCAAAAGGAGGCCAATCAGCCCATTGAACCTGTACTGATCATAATCCAACTCAGGGTCTATCTCCATAACCCAAAGTATTTACCCTGCTAGTCCCCCTGACACTAGGGGGCAGTTTAGCATGGCCAGTCCACTTTTGGACTGTGGGAGGAAACTTACACAGACACGGGGAGAAAGTACAAATTCCACAGAGACAGTCACCCGAGCTTGGAATCAAACCTGGGTCCTTGACTCTGTGAGGCAGCAGTGCTGACCAATGCACCACTTGACATAATAACAAGAAGGTGGGGCTAGTTGAATAGTTCTATCAAAGAGCTGGCCCAGGCCTGATGGGCCGAAGGGTGTTTTTCTACAAGAATACTTTTCAGGAAGCATGATTCTCTTTGAATAGCTGCTTGCATTGCACTGTTGCAGGGAAGGAATCAAAGTCCTTCGTTCATCATCTCTGTCCTTTGATCCGAAATCAAAGGCAAAGAGACACATTGTGAGTTTTTTTTTTGATTGCGCTCCTGGGATTTGAACATGACTAGCTGGGCCAGAGCTTACCACCCAGCCTTAACTCCCTTCGAGCAGGTGGTGATGAGGTGCCTTCTTCAATCAGTGTAGCCCGTGTGGTGGAATCAATGCCCTTTTCCATTGCTCACAGCGGTAAGTGTGATACACTGTGGGTTAGAGCACATTCCATGCTGGGGGTTAAGTGAAAATACAATTTGTGTGTGTGTGTTCCTGTGTTAAGAAGATTCCGAACGTTCGCACCGACCAGATGGACGAAATGACCAATCATTCAATGAGATTTTGTTGTCCATCACTATTTATAAATGGGATGAGCTGTGTGAAAGGTTTAGCACAGCAGCAGTCATGATTTAATATAGGGATTAAAGCAGCTCGCACATATTGACGGATCAGCTAATCCATGTGACTCCATGCGTGACTTGTCTCGCTGTCAATGATGATCCCCTCTCGGAAGCGGAACTCTGTCACCCTCATCTCAGTCAGTGACAGTCCTGCACTGCCTTCCAACGGCACTGCGCTGCTCCCTCTGTCTCTGGACAGCCTAATGAGAGGGAGAGACATCAGGCCCGACAGCAGAGGAAGAAGGGAATTGGGAAAACAGAGAGAAATGAAAAGGGGGAAGAGACTGTCATCAGAGAAAAATCTGATGGAGGTGAAAGACCCAAAACAAATGGGAACAGTCACCCGATTGGAGAGGGTTGTAGTAAACGGGTGAACCCACTACACCCCATTTATTTTTCTGATCATTTCATCTGAGAATATTGATCCCAAGGTAGCTGTTAATGTCATTCTGTAGTTCCATGCTTGGAATTTCTGTGGTTGCGTGCTAGGGGCAGCACAGTGGCACAGTGGTTAGCACTGCCACCTCACAGCACCAGGGATCAGGGTTCAATTCCTATTCTGTGTCACTGTCTGTGCGGAGTCTGCACATTCTCCTCCAGGTGCTGCGGTTTCCTCCCACACACCAATGATGTGCGGGTTAGGTGCATTGGCTGTGCTAAATTGTTCCTTAGTGTCCCAGGGTGCACAGACTAGAGGGATTAGTGGGGTAAATATGGGGAGTTGCGGAGATAGGACCTGATGGGATTGGTCCTACTGTAGAGTTTCTATGATTTTATCTGTTCCACAACCCCAGCAACATGCATCAGTTATGGGGTTAATGCTGCAGAGGGTGCACAGCAAGATCTCACCATTCAGTTCTTACAACAGGGCCTACACTCTTCAAAGGTACTCCATTGGCTGTGAAGCACCTTGAGATGTCTGGTGAACCTGAAGGATGCCACACAATTCCTACTTTTCTTGACATTCCCATGTTTGGTGCAACGCTGAGCGCTTGCGATGGTGGATTTTGAGGAAGGTCTCACTTCTGACGTCTGCACATTGATTTGCCAGAACCTTGCTCGACCATTGGGGTGTCCAAGGTCCACCGAGAAGAGGGAGAGCCAAGGGTTAACACCCTCCAGCTCAGCCCCGGCCATCCAGCGACAGCACGCAGAGAGGCAAACAGAGAGAGATTATAAAACTGGCATGAAATATGTCTCTTGGGCAGAATAATTGCTCAGTTTTAATTGTCCATAGATCATATTTATTAAAGCTTTCCACTCTCCAGCTTCCATGCACTGCCTTTGAAATTCAGCAAGTGGTAAGTGTGTATGCTAATGGAAGCAGGTAGCTTTAGAGGAACACAGAATTGATGCAAGGACATGCACTGAGCAAATGAACTCACATAAGTCATCGGAGTTACATTGTATTCACAGCACAGAAAGCTATCTGGCCCAATCGGCCCACGACAGCATTGATATTCCAAGCGTCTCCTCCAGTCCCACTCCATCTAACTCTGTTGACACGTTCTTCTGTTCCTATCTCCTTCACACACTTTTCCCAACTGCACTGATTGCCTCAACTATTTCGCAATTTTTAAAAATTCATTCATGAGGCACGTGCATCGCTGGCTGGACCAGCACTTATTATCCAGTCCTACTTGCCCTTGATCCGAATGGCTTGCTGTGCCAAGTGGGCGGCATGGTGGCACTGCTGCCTCATAGCGCCAGGGACCCAGGTTCGAATCCCAGCCTCGGGTCACTGTCTGTGTGGAGTTTGCACTTCTTCCTGTGTCTGCATGGGTTTCCTCCGGGCGCTCCAATTTTCTTCCAGAGTCTGAAAGATGTACTGCTTAGGGTGTATTGACCCAAACAGGACTGTGGCAACTAGGGGAATTTCACAGTAACTTCATTGCAGTGTCAATATAACCCTTACTTGTGACAAATACATAAACTTTAACTTTTAACATTTCAGAGGGCAGTTGAGAATCAACCACTTTGCTGTGGGGTTTGGAGTCACATGTAGGCCAGACCAGATAAGGACTGCAGATTTCCTTCCCTAAAGGACATTAGTGAACCAGATGGGTTTTACCCACAGTCAGCAATGGTTTCATGGTCATCAGTAGATTCTTAATTCCAGACATTTTTTATTGAATTCAAATGTGGTAGAAAATTCCACATTCTGAGCACTTACTGTGCAACAAAGTTCCTCCTGAGTTGCCTCTGAGTGGCTTTGGTCTCATATAGTGGGTTAGTATTTGTATTACAATAATAGACGTGGGGGTGTTGAGAAGATGTGAGTGTTTCTGAACTCTTCTTCTGCAAATTGTCTCCATCCAATGGCCTTTCCAACCCTCCCATCCGATGTCGGGGCAGCACAGTGGTTAGCACTGCTGCCTCACAGTGCCAGGGACCCAGATTCAATTCCAGCCTCTGGTGACTTCTTGTGTGGAGTTTGCACATTCCCCTCATGTCTGTGTTTCCTCCGGGTTCTCTGATTTCCTCCTACACTCTAAAGATGTGCGGGTTAGGTTGATTAGCCATGGTGAATTGTCCCTTAGCAGGGATTAGGAGGGTAAATATATGGGGTTATGGGAATAGGGCCTGGGTGGACTGTTGTTGATGCAGGCTCGATGGGCTGAATGGCCTCTTCCTGTACGGTAGGGATTCTATGATGTGCCAGACATCATCCCTAACAGATTAGATTACTCTTTGGCTGATTGCCTCCCTGTCTAACATGGCATTTCCCAAATTGGTTGAAACTACATGCCTGGAGCAGAGTTTGGGGATTTACCATGTCCGAGCGTTAAGGTGCAGTAAACTCAAATCGGAAGTGTTGGAGGGTAGGAGTTGAGCTGATAGACTGGAGAATGTTGCAGTGATAAGATAGGACAAGGGGTGGCACGGGGTTGGTGATGATCAGTGGAAGTTTCGACCCAGATAAAGACTTGGATATTATTATGTAGGGGGATGGGAGTGAGCAGAGGACTGGGTGCAATATCGGCAGGATCTAAACACAGGAGGCTTTAGAAATGTGGGCTCTGTTGCTAGCGGTATTTATGCATCAACACATTGTGTTTGCCAGAGGCAGACATTCTGGCCATTCGCCAGTAACAGACAGGAATGGATATTTTAATATAAATCATTTCAAATCTCCAGAATATATTCAGCATCGGGCAAACTTTACATTTCAATGCATCAGGCATTCCCACTGTATTGAGTTCTTTGCAGCACTCTGATCTCCACATTGCGTGAGTTGATTTTTCTCTAAGCATTAATATTAATGTTTGAGTTTTGGAAATACAATCTTGTGCTAACTGGCTTGCCATATTCATGTGGCTCTGCCATGAGGCAAGCACTGGAGGCTGCCATTTCTAACTTTTATTTTCTTTTTTATATTCATTCAGGGGACATAGGCATCACTGGCTGTGCTAGTATTTATTACCCATCCCTAGTTGTCCTTGGAGGGTAATTGAGAGTCAACCACATTGCTATGTGTCTGCAGTCACATGTAGGCCAGACCGGATAAATATGACAGATTTCCTTCCCTAAAGGGATGTAAATGAACCAGAGGGATTTTTCCAACAATCGGCAATTGTTTCATGGTCATCCAGATTTTTTTTCATTGAATTCAAATTCCATCATCTGCCATGACGGGATTTGAACCGGGTCCCAGAACATTAGCTGAGTTTCTGGGTTAATATTCTAGTGATAATTCCACTGGGCCATCACCTCCTACAAGCCAGTTCAATGAAACCTCTCTTAGGGAGAGGCACTGATGAAGACTGCTATCACTATACATGGAGATGGTGCATATTTTCCATTAAGAGATCTGCACAGTTTAAAGACTATGGGGTTAATATTCCAGCGGGAATGTCAGAAGTGGGATGGAAAATCTGGTAGACCGTTTAAATGTCCATTGACCTCGGGACGGCCATGATGGGAAAATCCTACCCTACGTGAACACATGCAGAGACTGACTAGAAGCAGAAACATTTGTTAATGCATGAGGAAGGTAGATAAATAGTGAGTAATGTGTGACGCAGACAAATGTGTCATTTTGTTACTAGGATAGAAAGGATGTTTGTATCTATTTGAAAATCGGGATGTTTGGGTTTTAGGAAATGCAATGGTATACTGTCTGACTAACTGGCTTGCCATAGTTATGTTTTTCCGCCATGAAGCAAGCACTGTAGGCTTCCATTTCTAGCCAGTTCAATAAAGCCTCTCACAGAAACATACACTGATGGGAACTCCTGCCTTTATATATGAAACAATAAACTGGAAAGCGAGACCATTAGAAAGCAGAGATAGATCACTTTCTTCACCGGCTACCTTGCAGAGTGGTCCCATCCAAACGTTTACCTTTCAATTAAACTTCATTATTCTACTAAATGGATTCCATTAAGTTAGGTGGGTCGGCCATGCTAAATTGCCTGTTAATGTAAGATGTATAGGTTAGATTAATTAGACATGAGAAAGGTGTGGTGTTACAGGGATAGGGCAAAGTAAAATACTCTGCCAGAGGGTTGGTGCAGACAGAATGGGCCGAATGGCCTTTTCTGCACTGCAGGAATTTTATGATTCTACAATTGATCAATTTGCAAATATTATAAGAAGTGGTGTACAATGCTATTCTCCTGAGACAATTGAGGGGCAGCACAGTGCTCCTCACAGCGCCAGAGACCCAGGTTCGATTTCTGGCCTTGGGTCTGTGTGGATACGACGCATTCTCCCCATATCTGCATGGGTTTCCTCCCACAATCAGGTGCAGGTTAGGTTGATTGGCCATGCTAAATGAATTACCCCTTGGTGTCAGGGGAATTATAAGGATAAATATGTGGGGTTGAGGGGTTAGAATCTGGGTGAAATTATTGTTGGTGCAGGCTTGATGGGCTGAATGGTCCCCTGCAATGTAGGGATTCTATGACTGTGAGTGGCACTGAAGGATGGAGCATGAAGTTTAGTTATTAGTGTTGCAAATAGGCTTACTTTAACACTGCAATGAAGTTACTGTGAAAATCTCCTAGCCGCCACACTCCGGTGCCTATCTGGGTATTTTGGAGGAAAATTTAGCACAGCCAATGTGCCTAACCAGCACATCTCCTGGATTGTGGGAGGAAACCAGAGCATCCTAACGTCTAACGAGGGGCATACACGCAATGGGTCATGAGAGGACTGCTCTTGGATCTTTTTCGAGAGTATCCTACTGCTTCACGTTGTTAGTGTATGCTTGACCTGGACCTTCTGATGGGCAACATGACAGCTCAGTGACTATCGCTGTGCTGTGCAGATACATAGATTCGGGCCTGTGTCTGTGGGAGTTTGCGCATTCTCCCCATGCTGGCGTGGGTTTTCTCCGGGAGCTCCGGTTTCTTTCCACATCCCAAAGATGTGGTCTTAGGCTAATTGGCAAAACAAATTCTCCCTAAATTGTCTCAAATTTGGTTTTTAAATCCATAGATCTATAAACATGGACAGGGATCGCAGGTAGAGATGGGAACATCGGGATGGCGGCACGGGCTCGTTGGGCCGAAGGGCCTGTTTCCCGTGCTGTTTTGTTCTTTGTTCTTTGTTCATCCGGAGAAAACCCACACAGGCACAGGGATAACAGGTGGTGATCCAGCCGGGAATCAAACCAGAGTTGCTGGCACTGCGAGGCAGCAGTGCTAACCACTGAGCCACTGGGAAAAACTCTACAAATATCCCAGAGAAACAAATCATTACCTTTGCTAAATTTCAACGAAATAAAGGAGATGTAAAATGAGCTATTGGGTGAAATATTCCCCTGTACACTCACCAGATGAACAGCCGATTAAATGGCTTGTGAAGCAAACGCTTTGCAGATTGGTGATATTTTCTAAATTGAGGCTAATAAAATTACTGTACTAATCATTACAGCCTCGGCTGCCTGTGTTTTGCGGGTGGATTCAGTCATGCTAAGGCTGATGAGAAAATGATTCATCGCTGCACATCATGGGACTTTTTAAGAACAATTTTCAGTACGCGTAAGGGGTCCCTGATTGCTGAGCTTTTCTCATAGCGAGGGTGAAAATTTTCAGTTGTTATTTGGAATTACAGCAATAATTGCACCTGGTTTTTCTGGTCGAGATACTTCAGTTTATTTCTTTACGTTAAGAGATCCCCGAGCTCGTAACATCACCGGTTTCTGTGCGGTTCGGAATTACAAACCATTTACATGGACCACGTGATGGATCGTTCCGTTCTTTGCTGTGCCAGCTATGGTGCACCTGATGTATAATTCTTATCGTATTTAATACCCTATCGCATTAATTCACAGCATTAACATTGGTCATTTGTTCCAGTTTGTGTGGGAGAGGCGTACTCTTTATATCACTTTTATGTTCAAAAATTAAAAAAGCTTAACACTATGCAGATTAAATGAGGAGAGAGAAGCCACCAGGTTAAATTTTCCATAAATTATCTTTTAAGTGTTAATAAAATGGTCAGAGCTGCGTAATTTATGGCTGAAATAAATTGCAGAAATATGATTCGAAATGTAAAGAATGTTCCTCAGAACCCATTAATGAAAGTTGCTGACAGTGAAGATTGTGAAAATCTTTTAAAACGTAGTCAAGGGGAACGGGACGGGACAGTGGTCTCGGCCATTGCCTCTGGAGGCCTGAGACCAAATCAAACCTTAGCTGATGGGATGAAGATTTTTTTTTATTTCCCTCTAGCTCTTTATGTAGATCCTCCGTGGCATAAAGCTGAGGTGTCGAAGCAGGTCCATGACGTTGGAACGAGACCAGGAACTGGCTACATATGTGAAAGATGGACAGGCAAAGCTATTCCAGAAGTTGGGAATCACAGATTATAGAATCTGTACAGTGCAGACGAAGGGCGTTTGGTCCAAGTTTGCACCGATCACAATCCCACCCCGATCAGTACAACACCAGGCATTTAGCTAGTCCCCTTAACACTAAGGGGCAATTTAGCATGGCCGATTCACCTAACATGCACATCTTTGGACTACGGGAGGAAACCAGAGCACCTGGAAGAAATTCACTCAGACCTGGGGAGAATGTGCAGAGTCCACACAGATAGTGACCCAAGCTAGGAATTGAACTCGAGTCTCTGGTACTGTAAGGCAGCAATGCTAACCACTGCGCCATCATGCCACCCTTAGATTAACATTATGGTGACTCAGCTGATAGTGTTCTTGTCCCTGTGTCAGAAGGTTGTGGATTCATGTCCCACATGCAGTAACTCTAGCAGAATACCCGATGCTGATACATAAGAACGTACAATCAGGAGTATTCTATTCATCCCCTCAAGCCTTTTCTACCTTTCAATAAGATTACATCTGATCTGATTGTTGTCTCAACTCTGCATTCCGCCTAGCCCATGATACTCTTTGACTCCCTTGTCAAGCAAGAATCTATCGTAACATCACAAGGGGCAACACAGTTCAATTCTAGCCTCAGATCACTGTCTGCGCAGAGTCTGCACATTCTCCCTGTGACTGCGTGGGTTTCCTCTGCGTGCTCCGGTTTCCTCTCACAGTCCGAAAGACATGCTGGTTGGGTGCATTGGCCATGCTAAATTCTTCCTCATTGTACCCAAACAGGTAGCGGAGTGTGGCAACTAGGGGATTTTCACAGTAATTTCATTGCAGTGTTAACGTAAGCCTACTTGTGACACTAATAAACAAACTTATAAAAAAAATTTGAAACAAGTAACAGAAGCAGGGATTGGCCACCAGGTTCTTCAAGTCTGTCTTGCCATTTAATAAAAACATGGCTGATTTATTTCTCTCTACCTTTGTCTTAAAAATATTGATCCTGCCTCCACCGCTCTTTGGGGAAGAGAGTGCCAAAGATTCATCACCTCAAAAAATTTGACTTCACCTATGCCTTAAATGGGAGATCCGTATTTTCCTGCTTCCTGTCTCCCTCCTTTCTTCTGGATTTAAATAGTCACATTTGTCAATTCTAATCTTATGGGACCTTTTAAGGGAAATTTGGAAAATTAAAACCAATGCTTCTACTGCTACCTCAGCAGCCACTTTCCTTTTCGATTTTAAGATAAAGTCCACCAGGATTTTAGAAATTGTCAGCTTTTCATTCAGATCATTTTCTCCTTTCCCCAGAGATTTTAATTGTTTTTAAGTTTCTCCCTGCTTTCATCTCCTGATTCTCAGTTCTTTCTGGGATATTATTTGCATCCTTTACAGTGATGATAGATGCTAAATATCTGTCAATTCGTCCACCATTTCCTCCTTTTCCATGATTAATTCCACATTCTTGCTCTTTAGAGGACTAAGGCTCATTTTACTTACTCTTATTCTTTCTAAATACTTGTTGAAACTCTTACTATTTATTTTCATATTTCAGGCTAGCTTCCTCTCGTACTCTATATTCTCCTTCCTCATTAACCATTGCCATCCTTTACATTCTGTCCAATCCTCTGGCCTGCCTCTCGTCTCTGCAGAATTATATACACTTTGAGTGGAGTTTTACCATCCCGCTTTCCGCAGGAATTGTAGTGAGCGGGGCAAGATTATACAAAGGTCCGTTGACCTCAGGCAGGATTTTCTAGTCTTGGAATGAGAGTGTCTGGAAAAATCCCATCTTCAGTCATCAGCAAGGACCAGTGGAAGTTGGAAGTCATAATTTTGCAATCTCGCAGAATCAAGATCACCGCCAATGTGTAGATTAAAATCACCCATGATTATTGCATATGTTTACCACAAGCCCCCTCCCCTCCCCATTAGTTTTCCCTGTATATCCCATCCAACAGTGTGCTTCCTATTGGTGGGCCTATCAATCACTCCCACAAGAGGGATTCTACAAGTGACTTCTTATCTTTACTACTCCTCAACTCTACCCAAACTGATTATAAATCCTGATCTCCAAAGCTAAGATCATTCCTCTCTATCTGTCACCCTTCACAGAGTCACCCTTCTGCCTTTTCCCAGTTTTCTACTCTTCCCAAGTGTCACTTAGCTTTGAATACACAGGTTCTGGTCTACATCATCTTGCAGCCATGTAATGTTACTGGGCTGGTAATGCAGAGGCTAATGGGCACAGATTCAAATCCCTCATTGGTAGCTGGTGAAATTTAGATTCACTTAACCATCTGGAATTGAAAGCTAGTCTCTGTATTAGTTGTCTGATCATACATACTTATTTCTATCTCTGCTGTCAAATCATCTGTTTTATTATGAATGCAATTTGCAGTCAGATACACAGCTTCACTTCTGTCATTTTCCTGTTCTTGTAACCTCTAGTCTTATCTGCAGTGCGCACTTTTCATTTTGTACACTCCATCCCTTCCTGCTATGCTCTGGTCATCATTTCCCTTATTCCGACTTCACTTTCTTTCCTTGTTTTCTACATTCAGGAGAGGTGATGGCCTAGTGGATCCTAGTTGCTAGAATCCGGAAACTCAACTAATAGGCTGACAACTTAGGTTCAAATCCCGCCATGGTGGAATTTGTATTCAGCGATCTGGAATTAAGAATCTACTGATGACCATGAAACCATTGTCGGAAAAACCCATCTGGTTCACTAATGTTCTTTAGGGAAGGAAATCTGCTGTCCTCACCTGGTCTGGCCTACACATGACTCCAGAGCCACAGCAAGTGGTTGACTCTCTGCCCTCCAAAGGCAGCAAGGGTTAGGCAATAAATAGGCCAGGCATGTCCAAGTCATATGAATGAATAAAAAATATCCTTCCAAACTTGATCCCTCACTGCCCACTATCTAGTTTAATCTAATTTAAAGCCTGCTGTGCTACCGTAGCAATTGATACTGAGAGAGTGTTGCGTTGGTGCTGAATGAGACTTGAGACATTGTTTGGCCCCTCATCTGGACGTTGTGGATCCCATGGTGGTACTTTATGGAAGATCAATGATGTTCTTCCCAGTATCCTGGCCAATATTTATCCCTGATGATCTATTGGGGTTTGTAGAGTTTGCTGTGTGGAACATTACTGCTTCTAAACTACTATTACTTCCCTGCTGTAGCAGTAACTAAACTCCTAAAATACTTCATTTGCTGTTAAGCCCTTTGGAATCTCCTGTTGCCTGGAATGGCTCCATGCTTTATTTTCATTATGAAAGGGAGCCTAGTGTGTAAGATATTTGGGTGTTGCAATACCAAAGCTTTAAGTTGCAAAGACTCCACACTATCCACGCTGAAAGAGATAGAACATCCCGTTCACAAACAGCAAGGAAACGTTTATTTATATGTAACTGATCACAACTCTCAGAAACATCTCAAAATATCTCACATGTAACAAGCTACTTTGATGGGCAGCAGTGTTCATAGTTACAGCAAGATCTGAAAGATAGCGATGAGAAGAGTGGCCAATTGATTTGAGGAGATGGTGGGGTAGGGGGTAATGTCACTGCGTTGGAGACCTGGCCCTCTAATGTTCTGGGGCAGGGAAGGAGAGAAGGTGGAACAATTGCAAGAATATCGACTAATGTGGCATGGCGGCACAGTGGTTAGCACTGCTGCCTCACAGCGCCTGGGATCCAGGTTCGATTCCCAGCTTGGGTTACTGTCTGTGCAGAGTCAGCACATATCTGTGTAGGTTTCCTCCGGGTGCTCCAGTTTCCTTCCCCAGTCCAAAGACATGCAGGTTAGGTAGACTGGTCATGTTAAATTCAATGTACCCGAACAGGTGCCGGGACCTGGGATTTTCACAGTAACTTTATTGCAGTGCTAATGTAAGCCTACTTGTGACTAATAAATAATAAATAAATCCACTTAGCTGGCATGGAGGAATTGTGCACCAGAGAGCTAGGCCCACTTGGAATTTCTGATCTGCTGAATGAAACTTGGAAAATTGCTTATGTTTAAAATGCACGAAATGTCTTCAGTCAGTTAATGGAAAGCCACAAATGGTGAGCGAGAGACAAGCCTCACCTGCTGTGCTAATCATTGCAATTTCATCATTTCATCATTTGTTAATGTCACAAAGTGCAGCTGCTCCCTCACAATTAATACAGAAATAAGAAATGGAAGATTAAACTTCCTGAGAAATTACACCGGGACAGGAGGACTGAGTGAACCCACCAGCGAGGGAACTGCTCGCTCCCCGCCAATAGTTTTCCCACTCACGAATGGGACAGCAAATCACCGAGGATTGGACACATTTCAACTATCAGCCTCGGATGGTCAAACGCAGTGGGGAAGAGGGTGACTGTGTTCATTGATAGGTCATCAGGCCTCACACAAGGGTCTGGAATGCACTTTGGGTAGTACATTGACATAGAAAAGTGTCACATCCAAGATTGGGGCTCCAGGACGAGACATGGAGAGCCCTGACAGAAATCTTCAGATTTAGAAGGGTTCCTGGCTGGAATTTTGCCATCCCACCCATCATGGGAATTGTAGGACACGGACCATGCAAAGATCCATTGATTTTCCAACTTGGGGCGAGCACAGCTGGAAAATTCCACCCCCTGTATTTATAAACACACCAGTGAGATGAAATGTAGGAATAAAATAGGCCATTCAGCCCATCGAGCTTTGTCCGTCATTTAACACGAGTATGGTTGACCAGACACTTCTATGCCTTTTACACCCACTATCCCATAATCCTTTACATTATTGTCATAGAATCCCTACAGTGCAGACGGAGGCCATTCAGCCCATCGAATCTGCACTGATCACAACTCCACCCAGACCCAATCCCACACCCCCACACATTTATCTCAGTTAGTCTCCCTTCACTAAGGGAGAATTTAGCATGGCCAATCCACCTAACCCGCACATCTTACGGTCTGTCACAGGAAGTCGGAACACCTGGAGGAAACCCACATAAATATGGGGAGAATGTGCAAACTCCACACAGACAGTGACCCAAGCTGGGAATCGAACCTGGGTCTCTGGCACTGTGAGGCAGCAATACTAACCACTGTGCTACCATGCAGCCCTGTTATTAATAGGAGCGTAGCACATGTTTACATCTGGTTCTCCCTGGAACAGGTGACTAGCTTGAAGCCAGAGGCTATAGCTTCAGGAATGCCACTCTGCATTATGTTTGACTAGGTTACTCTCCCACTCTTAACACCTGCATAAACTTGTTGAAAGGATTTGCTGGTTGACAATCACTCTGCTTGGCTGTAATATGAATGCACCTCTGTTAAGTCCTTGGGTGGGACTTGAACCCAGAACATCTGCGTTGCAACACTTTGCCACAAGTCCTTCCAGCCAGAAATACATTATCGATACATGTTCCAGACATAAAAGCTGGATTTTAACTGTCCTGCCTGTCAGGGGAATCGGAGCAAGCGAGGGATGGACTATGGAAAGGAAATTGACCTTGGGCAAGCATTTAGGATTCTGGGACAAGCGAGGTCATAAAATCCTACCAAAAGAGAGAGATTTTCCAGCCATTCACACCAGCAGGATTCTCTGGTCCCAGAACAGAGTGAATGGAGACTTGGCTGAGCACCAAATTCTCAGCAACAATGAGAATGAACAGTCAGAAATCCCAGACTAACACCCCAAGTGTATGGGCTGAGATTCCATACCATTTTCTAATTCTAAAGCAGTCTACAGATATACAAACATTATTGAGATATTCCAGAGATGGACATTGCCACTGACATTTGACAATGTATAACCTGAGACTTGCTGTTCATCTTATAGTCATCCTGACAAATGAAAAAATACCAAATTTCAAACAACCACAACAATTGATACTGTAGGAGAGAAGGGGGCTGACTGATCGGCAAATCAACCCTGATGGGCCAGAGCATTGCAATGAAGGAAGCAATGTGACTCTCCAAGCTCCAAACTATTTCTGACAAGGCTTGAATACACAATCATTGTCCCCCAACAATACCAATGTCTGAGTATTAGAGCCTGTTTAATCCCCCAAACTTTCCATAATGTTATTCCGGGTAAATTTATTCAATGCCTGGTAAAAGAGTTTGTGTGAATTATAAAAATTGGTTAGAATTCTCCCATCATGTCCCCCCATGGATTCCTCCCATACCAACACTATAGTTAAGAAAGACTACCAATGCCTCAGCTTTCTCAGGAGACTAAGGAAATTTGGCATGTCAGCCAAAACTCTCAGCAACTTTCACAGACGCACATAGAAAGCATTTTTTTCTGGTTGTATCACACATTGGTATGGGCTCCTGTTCTACCCAAGACTGCAAGGAACTATAAAAGGTCGTGAACGTAGCCCAATCCATCACACAAACCAGCCTCTCATCCATTGACTCTGTCAACACTTCCTGCTGCCTTGACAAAGCAGCAAACATTATTAAGGACCCCACATAACCTAGACACTTTCTCTTCCACCTTCTTCTATTGAGAAGATACAAAAATCTGAGGTCACGTACCGACTGACTCAAGAACAGCTTCTTCCCGGCTGCCATCAGACTCTTGTTTAGGCCCATCTTATATTAAGTTGATCTTTCCCTACACACTAACTATGACAGTAACACTGCAATCTGCACCCTCACCTTTCCTTCTCCGTGAACAGTATGCTTTATCTGTACAGTGTGCATGAAACAATACTTTACGCACTGTATGTTAATACATGTGACAATAATAAATTAAATCAAACCAAATCGGGTTGCTGGCTGACAGAAGCGGAGAATCTGTCAGAAGTTTAAAAGTCAGAAACCCACGGGAACAAAATAACAGCAGAATTCTCCCATCGGCACCGGGTTCATGGAGGGTCGGTGTTCCGGCTGGCTGGTGGCCTGAATGCCATTTGCATTCATTTGTACCTCATGAATACTCATTAAAACAGCACCCACTGATATACCCATCAGGCCTCCCAATTTTGCATCAGGTCGACAGGAAGCTACCTCGGTCTGAAACCTGATTGATAATGAGTGACCCACACACAAGGCAGTCCTCAGTTTGTCAGAGACTTTGAAGTGAGTGCAGTGCTATTACTGTGCTGCCCTATTCCTGACGCATTGTTCATCACTGCTCTGGCATCTACCTCTGTGCCCGACTGGTTTTCATGGACTGCGCCATGCTGCTGGACCCACGGATCAGCTGCTGGACCTGGGGGCCCCTCCTGTGTCACTGAGTGAGCTCTGTACTGCGTCTGGGGTTGGGGGAATACAGCGGTCTCCTTCCTTCAGCCCGGTTCCACATACCAATCTCTAGCTGGACAGCACCATGCTGAGGGACACATGCGCAGGCCTGAAGCTCGACCTGGGATGGAGTGCGAGGTGAGGCAGGGTTGGGAGAGGGGGTGGAGGGATTGTGGCTGGTGGGACGGCCTGACGAAAGCAAGAGGAGGCAGGAAAGAGGGCTGTGCAAGTGGTGGGGGAGGGGTGAGGGTGAGGGGGAATGTGGGGCGAGGGATTGTGATGGCAGACAAAGGGATAAGGGGGTGGATGAAGAAGAGGGACAAATGGGAGATAGAGGGAAAACCGAGGGAAGAAAAGCTGGGCCTTAATAAAGGCTGCGCGAAAAGTTCAAATAAAGGGAAAAGAGATACCACATTGTTTCTTGGAAAGAGAAGGCTGGAGACTCCAGATTTGGTGGATAGATATCCTGGTGGGACATTAGTGTCCTGCAGGTGATGGACAGGGTTGGGGAAAGGGCGATTGAATCAAGGAACAGACTTCTTCCTGAGGCTGCGAGCTTTTGCCGTCTGGGTTGTTGACATCCTGCAGCGTCTGATGAAGACAAGTGAGCTGGACAGAGTGACACAAGAACGCTGGGCTGGTGTTTAAATATAGTGTCGGAACCTTTGAATCCTCCAGTTGAAGGCGAATCAGCTGTCAGCCCACCAGGTGACTGGGAGGGGAACTCTCCTGTGTATAATTAACAAGGTTCAAAGTGTAGAATCCGTGCGGGATCCTGGGATTCCAATGGGAAAAATGCTGCTGGAGCCTCCCACCATCTCACTTAGTCCCATAAGCAGAGAATTCCACCAATCCAGCCTTTCCTGATTTGAGTTTGAACATCAAACGCAGCTACACCAGGGAATGCTGTCAACTTATCTGCAATCAAAAGAAATTCTGAACCTCAAAGAAGTCATGTACAGATTTCAGTGTTTTCCTAACAATTGCCACAGAAAGACTGTCACTGATTTCTACTGCTCAGGTTTTGAAGGGGATTTGAAGGGCGAGGAGTAAAAATCTGTGACAGTTTGACAAAACTCAAAGGGGCAATGTTCTGAATGTATTCATTTGAGGATATACCAGGGAATACAACCAGAATACATGTAATCTCTCCTCACATGAATCTGACAGTGCAGGAGGAGGCCATTCGGCCTATCAATTCTGCACTGACAACAATCTCACCTAGGCCCTGATCCCATAACCGCATGCATTTACCCTAGTTTCCTGATACTAAAGGGCAATTTAGCATAGCCAATCCACTTAACCTGAACATCTTTGGAGTGTGTGGGAGGAAACCAGAAAACCCAGAGGAAACCCACATAGATACGACGAGAATGTGCAATGCCCTCACAGATAATGACGCAAGCCAGGAATCGAACCTGAGTCCCTAGCACTGTGAGGCAGCAGTGCTAACCTCTGTGCCACTGTGCTGCCCCTAATTTAACCATTAGAGTTCGGCAAACACTTTAATATATCAATGCATTCTTCCTCTCAAACCAATGACTGGAATATTGAGATGTGGAGATGCTGACATTGAATTGGGGTAAATACAGTAAGAAGTCTCACAATACCAGGTTAAAGTTCAACAGGTTTCTTTGTAACAAACGCCTCTAGCTTTTGGAACTGTAAGGAATAGCCAGTTCCGAAAGCTAGTGGCATTTGCTACAAATAAACCTGTTGGACTTTAACCCGGTGTTGTGAAATATTGCGGCCATTCACAGCGGTGGGATTTTCCCATCCCGCTGCAGTGAACGGAGATTTAGCTGGGCATCAAATTCTCTGACCATGAGATCGTGGTGTGAATGGCTGGTAAGATGATCGCCTGCACATCTTTTCTAAAGTATGACGCCCAGAGCTGCCCACCTGTGTGATCTACCCGGGGCTTTGCGTACCCGATGTAGGAACGCTTCCCCCTTTGTTTAAACTTGAACAGGGGTAAAAAGAAGCATGATGGATTCACTGTGAGTCAACAGAAGTGCTTTGACGGGTTCAGACATCAAGGTCCTACCTTGAAACTCCAGAACGACATTCCAGTTGCCTTGGAGGGCGAGTTTGCCGCGCTGGTCCCAATCATCACCAGGCCGGGGCTACATGCAGACAATGGACCAAGTCTCAGAGCTGAAAGATAAGATTCAACAGATTGTACTCCGTGTGGAAAATAAAAACTAAAGCAGAAATCTGCAATTCCAAATACATTGTCTAACTGGAACTCCTACACAGATCACTTTAATTATCCACATCTCTCTGAAGCTGGGTTGCATTTGATCTTTAAATCATAAATTCATGCACTAAGCTAAAATCAAACTAGAGGCCACTGGTGGATTTGTGGAATGGCTGGCACTACTTCAATATTTAGTTACAATTGGTATTGGAAAGCTGGCTTATCTGTGGACAGCTCTGAGCTTCCTCCACTTGGCCTGTCAAGAAAATGTAATTCTTTGCCCATGTGGCTTTGTTAAAGGGTTTTTCCTTCTTTGCAAAGTCTGAAATGATTGGGTTATGTATTTCATAAGCTCTTGACTTAGCATTGTCAAACAGTCACTTTGGAGATAGTGTTGATTTTGTGCAGCAGACTAAGACAGGCAATGGAGAATGAACAGTCCATTAGACCTCTTCTCTGATTTGATTTGATGTATTATTGTCACATGTATTAGGATACAGTGAAAAATATTGTTTCTTGTGCATTGCACAGACAAAAGCATACTGTTCATAGAGAAGGAAAGGAGAGAGTGCAGCATGTAATGTTATGGTCATAGCTAGGGTGTAGAAAAAGGTGAGAGGTAGTCTAATGGCAGCAGGGAAGAAGCTGTTCTTGAGTTGGTTGGTACGTGACCTCTGATTTTTGTATCTTTTTCCCTGATGGAAGAAGGTGGAAGAGATTCTATCCGGGGTATGTGGGGTAGTCTTTAATTATGCTGGCTGCTTTTACAAGATGGCTGGAAGCGTAGACAGAGTCAATGAGCGGGAGGTTAGTTTGTGTGATGGATTGAGCTACTTTCAGGACCTTTTGTAGTTTCTTGCGGTCTTGGGCAGAGCAGGAGCCATTCCAGGTTTTGATTCAATCAGAAAGAATGCTTTCTATGCTGCATCTGTAAAAGTTGGTGAGAATTGTAGCTGAAATGCCATATTTCCTTAGTCTTCTGAGAAAGTAAAGTATGACCGACTTTTGTGGGGAGAGAAAATAAAAATAAAACTCCCTTGAACTTTGATGAGACTTCATCATTCCCAACACAGATATCTCATTTGAAAGACAGTGCAGCACCCCCTCTGTAGTACAATGTGTGCAGGTTTCTGCTGCAGGACCAGAACTAATAGACTTTCTGAATCAGAGGCATTTAGCTAACCCCTGAGCCACAACTGACAGACACCCATGCTTTTAGGATCAAGTCACGGAACACCTCAGCACCTAATTTTGGAAGCAGTCCATCTCTGGTCTAATAACTCTCTGTTTTCTAGCCCCCAATCAGAAGGGAAGCAGACAAGCCTCATTACATTTAAAGGGTGTAGAGAAAGATCAGCTTAGTGCAAGGTAGGTCCATTCAAAAGTCTGGAAAGAAGATGTTCTTGAATTGGTTGGTACGTAAAATCAGACTTTTGTATGTTTTTCCTTGACGAAAATAAAAGAGAGAATGTCCGGGGTGTGTGGGGTCCTTAGTTATGCTGGCTGCTTTTCCAAGGCAGTGGGAAATGTAGACAGAATCAATGAATGGGAATCTGGTTTGTGTGATGGACTTGCCTACATTCAGGACCTTTTGTAGTTTCTTGTGGTCTTGATACAACCAGAAAGAATGCTTTCTATGGTGCGTCTGCAAAAATGTTTGTATTTAGTATCACAAGTCAGCTTACATTAACACTGCACTGAATTTACTGTGAAAATCCCCTAGTCGCCATACTCCACTGCCTGTTCAGGTACACTGAGGGAGAATTTAGCATAGCCAATGCACTCTAACCAGCACGTCTCTCAGACTGTGGACTCTTAACTTCATTCAATCCCATGTCAATTATTCTCACTTTGAATCTCACTGCTCCGGGGATCCAGGTTCAATTCCAGCCTTGGATGACTGTGAGGAGTTTGCATATTCTCCCCATGTCTGCATGGGTTTCCCTTGGATGGTCAGATTACCTCCCACACTCCAAAGATGTGCGGGTTAGGTTGATTGGCCATGATAAATCACCCCTTAGTGTCGGGGATTAGAAGGGTATGTATGTGGAGTTATGGGAAAGAGCCTGGCTGGGATTATTGTCGGTGCAGGCTCAATGGGCTGAATGGCCTCCTTGTGCATATAGGGATTCTATCAATCCATCCGCTTGCTCAGTCCATCAACAATACTGTTTCCGGGCTTTCTGGAATTCCCTCCTTACACTCTCTGCTTCTCTCTCTCTCTTCACCTTAAGACACTAGTCGAAGCTTATTTGTCTAACTAGTTTTTTGGTCACCTGTCCTGTTAAGTGGATTGGTGTCTGATAACATTCCCGCAATGTTTCAAGTGTTCGTTGGGATCTGCTGCTCTGGCACTTAATCGTTTAAAAAAAAATCATATCTTCCTGGGTTTTGTTGTGAGGAGGTGGTTGCCAATCACTTTAGTTTCATTGCCAACACTCCGAGGCCACGCTGATTTATCATGCACAGTTGTTCCCCACACCACTAGACTGACCAGAAGTGAAATGTTCCTCAGGCTGCTTTATTGTCTTTTATCGCCCCCATCCTCTCTCCTACCATTGAGAGAGCTTCAAGAATTAACTTCTTCAACCATTGCCTGGAAGTGAACAACATATCCAATTTACACTTTGGCCCTGATTTTACTGGCACCGATTTCGGGCAGGCAAGGCTCACAGTATGGCATTCTCCATTAGCCACGGGCACGATCTTACGAGAGGGTAAAATTTATGTTCAAAGGCATGAATGGATGTGGTGAAACCGTTCTCAATAACCAAAGGCCACAGGCACAATTCGCAAAGAGGAGACAATCTTTTATACAAGTTATGACCTGGAATGTGCTGCCTTATAGCATGGACGTGATGTGGAGATGCCAGCATTGGACTGTGGTGGGCACAATAAGAAGTCTCACAACACCAGGTTAAAGTCCAACAGCTTCATTTGGAATCACAAACTTTCAGAGCGCTGCTCCTTCAACAGGTGACTCACCTTAAAGTTAAAATTTATTTATTAGTCACAAAACTTACATTAATATCACAATGAAGTTACTACGAAAATCCTCTGATGAAGGAGCAGTGCTCTGAAAGCTCATGATTCCAAATAAACCTGTTGGAGTTTAGCCTGGTGTACTGAGATTACTTACTGAAAGGGTGGAGGAATTGGATATATATTTGAAGAAAGGTAAGGTGACCAAGAGGCTAAAGGGTGCAGAGAGAGGTCAACATGGAAGGAGATCTGGTGGTTTGTAGTGCTAAAGTTAAAGTTTATGTATTAGTCAAAATTGGGCTTACATTCGCATTGCAATGAAGTTACTGTGAAAATCCCCTCATCACTACGCTCTGGCACCTGTTCAGGTATGCTGAGGGAGAATTTAGCATGGTCAATTCACCTAACTTACACATCTTCAGGACTGTGGAAGGAAACTGGAGCACCTGGAGGAAACCCACACAGACATGGGGAGAACATGCAGAATTCACACAGACAATGACCCAAGCCAGGAATCAAATCTGGGTCCCTTGTGCGGTGAGGCAGCAGTGCTAACCACTGTGCCATCATGCTGCTGGGTATGGGGAAAGAATAGGGGAATGAGACTAATTGAGTGGCTTTTTCAAAGAGCCAGCATTGATGTGATGGGCCAAATGGCCTCCTTCCATGCTGAGCTCTCCATCTGCCTTTAAGATACTCTTTCAAAGCTACTTCTGCATCACATATTTGGACCTTTCCTTAATCTCCTATGATAGAGTTTGATACCAAGTTATCTGAAGAGGCTCATGGTAACACTTGGGCAATTTCCCATATCCAAAGATGCTATACAAATGCAAGATGTTGCTCTCGTTAAATGAACATGATAAATGAAGGCCAACAGGCTCGTTTTACAAAATTATATAAGAAATGACCCTAATGTGCACAAACAAGATACTGTGCTGCACAAACTAATATTTTCCAGAACAGGGAATCTTGTGAAGCATGCGCCAGCGAATGACCCAGTTTACAGGTCCATGAGGGGATACAAGCAATAAAAAATTGATTATATGTTCCAACTTTTTGAATAATTTATCCAATATTTTGGCTTTATTCGGGTTTATGGTCTTCTGAAGCTCCTTCCTACACAAATTGAGGATAATTCAAGAGGAAAAATTATTCTGAGACTTTGTTCACTAAAATCAGACATAGACATAGAGAATAGAAGCAGGAGGAGGCCATTCGGCCCTTTGCGTCTGTTCAGCCAATTCATTTTGATCATGGTTGATCATCAAATTCAATATTCTGATCCCCCCTTTCTCCATATCTCTTGATCCCTTTAGCCTTAAGAGCTATATAAACACTTGCATTGACCCAAACAGGCGCTGGAGTATGGCAACTAGGGGAATCTCACAGTAACTTCATTGCAATGTTAATGTAAGCCTCACTTGGGACTAATAAGTAATCTTTAAACTTTAATTTCCTCTTGAAACCAGACAATATTTTGGCCTCAACTCCATTTTGTGGTAGTGAATTCCACACATACACCTCCCTCTAGGTGAAGAAATTTCTCCTCACCTCAGATCTGATAGTCAGCTGCCTCATTTCTTGGTCAATGTAATAGCATGGCTCTTGAAGAGAGTGGAGGGGAGGGGGGACATAGTGTTCGGAGGCTCATGTGACCCATGAGGACCCTATGGATCATTCCGGTGGGAAACGGAGTCAATCAACAGGAGAGCGCGGACTGGGTGTGGGTGTTGGGGGTGGGATGAGGAGGGACTGCCAATTGGAATCCAGGAGTCCAGAAAAGTAGTTGCACGTATAATCTGGTTTTACCTTGTTGTACATAGATACCCTGCTGGCAATAAAACCTCAATAGTTAAAGCCTCGATAGTTAAATCTATCACAGTCAACATCAGATCTAGGCTCGGTTGATGACCGGACTTTGACCTTTGACCATCTATGTTAGGGTCACAAACCCTGGATGAATTTCTGGAGACATCACCATGCGATCCACCATCTCAAATTGCCCTGCTCAGTAAAACAGCCCTATTTCTAATATTTTTACATTTAATAACTGAAAGAATTTATAGAAATTGGGGGATAAAATCACATGGAGTTAGGGGTTTAAGTTTCAGTGCACTAGGAATAAGATATCTGGAGCGCACAGAAACATGCAGATAAGTCCCACATAGCGCCAGGGACCTAGGTTCGATTCTGGCCTTGGGTCACCGTCTGTGCAGACTTTGCACATTATCCCTGTGTCTGCGTGGGTTCCTCCGGCTGCTCTGGTTTCCTCCATACTTCAAAGATGTACAGGTTAGCTGGATTGGTCATGGTAAATTGTCTCTTAGTATCCCAAGATGTGTAGGTTTGGGATTAGCCATGGTTAAAAAAAAATGCCCCTTAGTGTTCCAAGATGTATAGGTTAGATCATAGAATTATAGAATCCATGGTACAGACACAGGCCTTTTGGTCCAAACTGGGTCCATGCTGGTCAAAATGCCTATCTGAGCTAATCCATTTGCCTGCGTTTGGCCCATACCCCTCTAAAACTTTCCTATCCATGTATCTGCCCAAATGTCAACTCCATGCCAAGATGGATTAGTCAGGGGAAATGTGTGGGGTTACAAGAATTCATAGAACATAGAACATAGAACACTACAGCACAGAACAGGCCCTTCGGCCTTCGATGTTGCGCCGACCAATATAAAAAGCAATGCCCCTCCAAACTAAACCATTCCCTTCTCTTCCATATACTTATCAACTAACCTCTTAAACGCCACCAAACTTGGCGCATCTACAACTGCTGCAGGCAGGGCATTCCACTCCCGAACCACCCTTTGGGTAAAGAACCTACCTCTGATATCCGTCCTATAACTATCACCCCTTAATTTAAAGCTGTGTCCCCTCGTGCTAGCTTTCTCCATCCTAGGAAAAAGGCTATCACTGTCCACCCTATCTAAACCTCTAATCATCTTATATGTTTCGATTAGGTCCCCTCTTAGCCGCCTCCTTTCTAGCGAAAATAATTCTAACGATACGGTGGGGAAGAGAGCCTGAGTAAGAGTCCAGGCCTTCTCGCCGGGCAGAAAGGCCTCCTTCTGCTCTATGATTTGTCAATGGTTCTTTTTATAAA
Source organism: Sphyrna mokarran (assembly GCA_024679065.1). Classification (NCBI taxonomy): domain Eukaryota; kingdom Metazoa; phylum Chordata; class Chondrichthyes; order Carcharhiniformes; family Carcharhinidae; genus Sphyrna; species Sphyrna mokarran. The sequence continues at coordinate 22,692,961 of JAGIQG010000032.1, forward strand.
TCCAGGCATTGCATTTCCAAATTATGGGAAGGTTCGCTGATCATTTAGCCTGAGTTCGTGTGATAATGGCTCGCGATTTCAATCCCTGGGTTTAAAGCACCATTGCCAGTGTGAGATTTGCTGGATTGGGTTACAAGCTGAGCAAATTGAGAGAACAGAATGCATGCGTCCAAAGACTGCAAGTTTTATTTTCAGATGATGTCTCCCTGAGGGTGAAGGGAACAGCCCAGGGAAGTCTTCTGTGGCATTTGATTAAGTGTACCGTCTGCCTGTAAACTCTGCATCTCTCTGCTGACCTCCTCTCTCTCGTAGTGTCCCAGGTCTATGAGAAGCAGACAAGTGCCACTCCTGCTGAATGTCCTCTGATGCGACTCCTCCTCTTTGTCCTCCTCTGAGTTTCAAAGTGGAAGAGTAAGACTCATGTTCTGTCTGATGGATCAGAACTCCAGTGTAGGGATCAGACACACAAACCTTTGAAGATGTCAGAGTAACCTCTAAAGGTGTGAAAACAAACTCTCAGCAGCAGCACCGTGAGCAAAGCTTTCACACCAATTGGCAATGAAGCAGCTGGGAGATTTCAACGATTATTGGCATATTTCCCTGTCCTGTTGTCATCTGCTTGAGTTGCCGCTGTGTGCTTGCCTTGCTGTTACTGATGAGGTCGAGGAAGCTCATGATCCCAGAGTTAGATTGCAGAAATATTACTGTTATTGAATGATTCATTGACATTAACAGCCCAACCCTCCCCTCCTCAGAGAGGGTCGTTCATTCAAACCCCTGGGTTCAAAGATGGGACTTGATGGGTTGGAGTCAAGGGATTATGGTTAGGGAATCAGGGTATTGAATTTAATGATCAGCCATGATCGTGATGAATGGTGGAGCAGGCTCGAAGGGCTGAATGGCCTCCTCCTGCTTCTAGTTTTTGTGTTTCTTTGGGGTTGGCTTCCCAATGCACTGTCAATTTTAACCTCAGATCTGCTTCCAAATCCACACACTTACAAATTAAACCTCAGCCCGTAATCTTTTTGCAATCACTCCTGTTATTTTCTTCCATGTTGGCCAAGTCTGCAGTGAGTACCCCAAGGCATGCACTACTCCAAATCTCTTTACGCTTTCCAATACCTCACTCTTCATCTCCCACCCTGAAATTTGCTTCATTAATTTCCCCAAGTTAAATTAACACAAGATGCATCGCATTCACCCACTCCTCTGTTTCCAATCTACAGTGTGCTATCAATCAGACCAAATAAATCTCCTTGCTAAGCGTGATGTGGGATGTGTCTCGTTCATCCTCAAAGACAGGGCTTCAGTTTAATGTTTCTTTTGAATGACTGCACCTCCGATAATGCAGCCAGTCCCTTTGCTAAATCGCTGTGATTGATGTCTTTAAGTTCTGGAGAAGGGCTTATCACTCAGGAGCAATATTGTTACCACTGAATGATGCAGTAACAAGATGCTACAGCCTGACCTGAGTGAGTAATCCTGCTGCTCTCCGGTAAATTAACCACCTGGCCTGGGATTCTCCCAAAAAGATTCTGAGTCCCCAGCATGCGGGAAAATGGGAGTAAGTCCCTGCTGGATTATTCAGTGTGATTTCCTCCGACATCACAGTGTGCCTCGGTGGGATTCGCTCTGAAAGTCAGTGGATGGGGGCCTATTCTCGCTGGAAAGACGGAGCGCTGAGTGGACCATTGTGCATCAGTTGATCTGTCAATGCCAAGATCAGTGCATGCGTACTGGCCCCGCACTGCCAGCCTCCAGATCAATGGTCAGTCCCACAGCCTTCCATTGCTGGCCTTCTGATCATCCCATCCCCCCAGTCGCAAGCTTCCTGGACCTCCCCAGGAAAGCCCCAATCTCACATCACCATTGATATGACAGAGATGCTTAGACTTAGAATCATAGAATCGTGGAAACCTACAATGCAGAAGGAGGCCATTCGGCCCATTGAGTCCACACTGACAACAATCCCACTCAGGCCCTATACCTGTAACCCACGTGTTTTATCCGAGCTAGTTCCCCTGACTCTAAGAGACAATTTAGCACGGCCAATTCACCTAACCCTCACATTTTTGGACAATTGCCAATGCTTCTTATTGAACTGTCATGAAGGCATTGATGTTTCTACTCTCTTTAAGCCACTTCCAACCCCAAGTTTCTTGCACCCCAATCACTCACGGTGCTGCTACTGACTGCTAAGTTAAGTGGGATAACAAGAGATCCATTGAAAGAATAGACTTGAGAAAATGAGAGCCAACTTGGCTTCACTCGAGGAAACAGGTGTGAGGATTGAGGGAGGCACTCTGCTGCTTCAAGGTTAATCTAAAATGAAACTCATTTGCATGCGTTCAACATCGTTATGAAGCTGGAACTTAAAATTGTGTGTGCTTTAGGTCATGAGTGTACTTCAAGATTTCATAACCTCTCAGGTCCCCTTTTGCGTATCCTTCACCTCACACTGTTTCTCACATTTTGATTCCTGTTATAATCCTGTTCCAGGAACTCGCGATAAGAAAAAACATTTCTGTCAAGAACAGATCAGCACATTTGTTGATCATATTTCTTGCCAATTATTTCCATCTCCCCTCCTCCCACATCTGCATTAATTCCTTCCTGGCGCCCAGACACCCTGACACAGACTCTGCACATCAGTGCTGCTTTGATATCAAGGGATGTAACAAAGTCTGGCCCTAGCCTAGTTTATAGGATTTACATACAAGTAGTTCCATGGGTACAGAATGGGAACACTTCTCAAAGGAGGTCAAGCCTAGTTGTGTTTGCCTTTCCCATCACTCGAGCTAAGGCCAGTCTCACTGTTTAGCAGCTCAAGGCTTGCTGAGACACCTTGTCACAAAACCCTAGGGTTGCCCAGATCCTTAGTCTAGAAGTACTAGGACTGCCCAGTCTCACAGACTGGAAGCTCCAGAATTGCCCAGTCTCTCTCTCTAGAAGCTGTAGCTCTGCCCGATCTTGTTGTCTAGGAATTGTAAGCCTGCCCAGAATGAGAGTCTAGAAGTTCTAGGACTGCCCAGACCCTCAAAGACATCATTGAACGGTTGCCCTCAGGAACTCATTGTCATGTGGATCTACATCTTGAAGTTCCTATAAATACATAAACAATAGAAGCATGAGCGCCTTTATGACCTTATCTCGAGTCTGCTTCTGCCATTCAGATCAATCATGGGTGATGTTGTGCTTCGAGTCTGCTTTCCCACCCATTGTCCAAATCCTTCAATTCCCAAAGAAGCTGTTGAATGTTTGCAATGATGGAGCACCGGCAACCCAGGAGAACCTGATCAACGTCCAATGGCATCTTTGTCTTAACTGGATCACCGCAGCTTTCTTTCGAAAGAGCAGAGTAGGCTCGCGAGACAGTCATCGACTGATTTCTCCGAAAGATTATTGGTAAAGGCAACAGTGTGAGTCACTGGAACTACGTCACAGATATATCGTAATGTCTCTTACAAAGCGTATCGCAATACCAAAAGGAAATTAAGATTCCTCCATATCCCTGTTACAAAGTCAAACACTTGGTAAAGAGACAGTGGCAGTTTTAATTTTTTTTAATGCCTTGGATCCCCTTGGTTGCTTTAAGCTAACTCAATATCCTGGCTGGAAACTCTAGAATTGCCCAATCTCATTGTTTAGAAGCTCAAGGATTGCTTAGACTTCCTGTCACAAAATGTTATTAGGGCTACTCAGATCCCTAGTCTAGAAGTTCAAGAATTTTCCAGTCTTCCTGCCTCAAAGCCCTAGGACTGCCCAGTTTCACTGTTCAGAAGTTCTAGGACTGCCCAGTCTGATAAACTAGAAGCTCTAGAATTACCCAGTCTCACTGTCTAGAAGTTCTAGGACTACCCAGTCTCACTGTCTAGAAGTTATAGGATTGCCCAGTCTCACTGTCTAGAAGTTCTAGGACTGCCCAGTCTCACTGTCTAGAAGTTATCAGGCTGTCCTGAGTGGAATCAGACAAAAACTGACACTGATACAAAGAAAGGTGCAATGACCCACATGAACGAAAACTTGGCAAGGGTGAGAGAGGTTTGTGAATTCCAGAAATCAGGACTAAGATCCTCAAAGGCACATACACTAATGGAGAGGGGGACAAAGGATGTGGGTGATGTACAACAAGCCATAAATTGGATGAGCCCAGATATTTTTGGCAGGCTGAAGAACTGGAGGAGATAGGGAGGTGCAAGGCAACAGAGAGATTTGAAAACCAGATCAGTGAGCACATGGATGCGGAACTTGGGGTTGCGTTTGGAAGCAGTCTGTCGGTTAGAAAACTGAAGATGAATGTTTACAGTTGCCCGTTGATTACCACAGTGCACCGAGCCCTAAGAAATAGGATGTGGCTTTTTTTTTGTGTGTGACTGATTTCCCAATGTATGAAGTTGTCAGTCACAGTTCGAACTATCAGATAAAGTGCTGAGTGCAGCCTAAGGCAAAAACAAACTTACAAATTTACAGAGCGGGTCCATTAGTACTGCTACCTTGCATTTCAAAGTATTGAGAGGCCAAGGTGAGGAACCTCTCAATGCACTCATAGTTCTTGCTGCATTGGAAGATGGTTCAACTTAAACTTACATCTTAAAACAAAAGCAGAAAGCTTTATTTTTAGCGCTGTAATTTAAGCTTCTTGGCTCAAATGTCTACTAGATCATAGACTACAAGCAGTTTAAAGGGACTTCCAATACTTAAGTCAGAATCATGGAATCTGCTCAGTGAGTCTGCACCCATCACAATCCCACCAGGCCCCATCCCTGTAATCCCACACATTTACCCTGTTAATCTCCGGAACTCGGGAATGTCTTAGTTTTTTTTAGCATGTTTAATTAAGTCTTATTTGTTTCCGCAGGAAATTCGGTCCACCTTGTTGACCAACAAGGGGCATGCATGCGGCATGTCGTGCGAGAGCTGCTCTTGGAGGTTGCTTCAGGAGTTGCCTAGTGCTTCACGTCGTCAGTGTATGCTTAAACTGGACCATCTGATGGGCAACATGACAGCTCAGAGACTATCGCTGTTGCTATGCTGACACATGGATTTGGGCCTGTGTCTGCGGGAGTTTGCGCATTCTCCCTGTGGTTGCGTGGGTTTCCTCCGGGTGCTCCGGTTTCCTCCCACATCCCAAAAATGTGCTCTGAGGCTGATTGGGTAACAAATAGTCCCTATATTGGTCCCTATATGGGAATCTTCAACAATAGGCATAGCCTAAAGTCAAGGATGTGTCATTAAGACGTTAGGACGGCGGCGTGGGCTCGTTGGGCCGAAGGGCCTGTTTCCCATGCTGTGTTGCTCTTTGTTCTTTGTTCTAACTAAGGGGCAATTCAGCACAGCCAATCAACCTAACCCACACATCCTTGGAGAGTAGGAGGAAACTGGAGCACCTCGATGAAACCCACGCGGACACGGGGAGAACATGCAAATTCCACACAGACAGTGGCCCTGAGGCTGGAATTGAACCCGGGTCCTTGGCACTCTGAAGCAGCAGTGCTAACCACTATGCCACCCCAAGTGCATTTTATTGTATTTCAACAATGCAGCATTTAGAGAGCAATATTGTATTCGTAGAGAATCTTTCCAACTCTAGCGATGTGCCAATGCACATTACAGGCAATGCTGGTTCTGTCAAAGTGAATTCACAGGCGGGATTTTCCAGCTCCTTCCAATTTCTGGTCCTGCTGAAGTCAATGGAGCTTTGAATGGTTTGCAACATACATCATGTCCGTCATGGGACATTTTGAATGCTCCCCTCACTACCTGGAGGTTCCTAGCCATCGTTTCTTAGATACAATGGATGCCCTCAGATGAAGTAGAGGTGTCAAAAATCTGTGAGGTTTCTTATGCATGAATCTCCCAGAGGCTGGTTTTGAGGTGAACCTCCCCATGCGCTCCGCCCCCCTCCCCAAATCTCCTGGGTTTCTCCCCCGACTGATTACCTTCCCCATCCCACGGACTACCTCCCCCAGACCTCAAATTTTAAACAAAGGGCCATTTACAAAACAAAGGAAATCGGGGCAGGAGTAGGCCATTGGACTTTCGAACTTGCACCATCCTTCAACATGATAATGGCTGTGCTTGCGCTTCCAGTATCCCACTCCCACTTTCTCTCTATAGTCCTTGATCCACTTAGCCACAGAGGCCACATCCAGCTCCCTCTTGAACATAGAATTATAGAATGCTGAAGTGCAGAAGGAGGCCATTCAGCCCATTGAATCTGCACTGACCACAATCCCAACCAGGTCCTATTTCTATAAACCTCTTCATTTACCCTAGCTAGTCACCTGTCATCAAGGGGCTATTTGGCATGGCCAATCCACCTAACCCACACATCTTTGGAGTGTGGGAAGAAACCAGAGCACACGGAGAAACCCACACAGACACGGGGAGAATGTGCAGACTCCACACAGACAGTCATCCAAGTTGGGAATCGAACCTGGGTCTTTGGCACTGTGAGACAGCAATGCTAACTACTGTGCTGCCTTGCCATCCTATCTAATAAACTGGCTTCGACAGCTTTCTGTGGTAGAGAATTCCACAGGTTCACAACTCTCTGAGTGGAGAAATTCTTCCCCATCTCAGTCCTGAATAGCTTATCCCTCACTCTGAGACTGTGACCCCTAATTCTGTACTTCTCCAACATCAGGAACTTTCTTCTCACACCTAGTCTGCCCAGTCCCACCAGGATTTTATATGTTTCTATAAGAACCCCTCTTGTTCTTCTAAATCGCAATGAGTACAAGCCCAGACAATCCGGTCGCCCTTCATATGTCAATCCCGCCAAACCAGGAATCAGTCTGGTGAACATTTGCTGGACTCTCATGAGCAAAAATGTTCTTTCTCAGACGAGGTGACCAAAATTGCATGCAATACCAATAGAATTTAAACTCACCAGAATATGACAGGTAATGATTGGATTTGACTTGATTTACTATTGTCACATGTATTGGTATACAGACAAAGCATATCGTTCATGGAGAAGGAAAGGAGAGGGTGCAGAATGTAGTGTTACAGTCATAGCTAGGGGGTGGAGAAAGATCAACTGAATGTGAGATAGGTCCATTCAAAAGTCTGATGGCAGCAGGGAAGGAGCTGTTCTTGAGTTGGTTAATATGTGACTTCAGACTTTTGTATCTTTTTTCCAACAGAAGAAGATGGAAGAGAGAATGTCTGGGTGTGTGGAATGCTATAAAAAAGGGACCTGACTTTGCTCCCCTCGATGCTCCTACCCTATAGAAGGACTCTAGAGACAACTATGCTCCATGTTTTGCAGCAGATCTGGATGGGAGGTCTGGGTGAGGAGTATGGATCTCCAATTTAAGGTAGGGAAACAGGAGTGGCAACCTAACAGTGACTGGCATTCAACAACATGGTTATGATGGACTGAATGGCCTCTTTTGCACAGTAGGGATTCTATGATTGCATGAGTGCAGTGGAACTTGATGGTGACTGGCATTCCACAGCATGGATATGATGGGCTGAATGGCCTTCTTCCAATCTCTGATTCTATCATGGAGCTCCAATTGGCTTCAATGCCTCTTCAGCATGTCTCAAAGGGTCTTGTTTGTGGGGTTGTACTCAGTGAAAACAATATGGGTGTTATGGACCATTTTCCCAATCCCACACCACAACAGGCCCAAGACAGAGACATCGAACTCTCCATCTCGAGCCACTGCTTCAAGAAAGCAACAGTGCCGATCATGTCAGACACAAAGAGAACAATCACTGAAAACAATGCTTGCAATTTGTTAACACGGCATTAGAATTGGTTACATGTCATGCACATGTAATTGCAAAATTATTAATGTGTAATGACATCTTGAGGCTGGGCCTTACACTGCGCCAGGCAGTAATATCAATAGGATTACCATATAAATTACAATCAATAAGTAATTATTTGATAAGAATTACATTGCTAGTTATGGAATACCAATGAAACTTAATGTAATAACACGGGTATCATTTACGTGGCTGCAACTGAGGCTGAAATTGTTCGACGGGCAGTTAATTAATGCACATTGTTTTAATCAGCTCAAATACATGATTAACAATATTTGCTATTTGTTTGAATAAAGCCCAATGAGGTAAGGATTCCTCTTCTGATATGCTGTGTAGCAACATTAGAAATATGTTGCGTAGCACAGTGGTTATTAGCACTGCTGTCTCACAGCGCTAGGGATCCAGGCTCAATTCCCGGCTTGAGTCACTGTCTGTGTGGAGATTGCACATTCTCCCCATGTCTGCGTGGGTTTCCTCCGGATGCTCCAGTTTCCTCCCACAGTTCAAAGACGAGCAGGTTAGGTGGATTGGCTATGCTAAATTGATCCTTAATGTGAGGGGGACTAGCTGGATTAAACACTTGGTGTTATAAAGGATAGGACCTGGGTGGGATTGCAGTTGATGCAGACTTGATGGGCTGAAAGGCCTCCTTCTGCACTTTCGGGATTCTATGTTGATAAGGCTTTTTGCCATTAGTACTTTAAAGCAAATCATAAACAACACCCCCCCAGCCATCATCCCAGAGCCTCAATTGTCTGTGGTCTACATGGCTGGGAAGATTTGATTGCTATTAAGTGATTTTTTTTTCTAGGGCAATGTTAATTACGGGAGTTTGGGCCAACATTCCTCCCTTAATCAATGGTGCAACGAAACAGACCATCTGGTTCTCCATTCCGTCGCAGTTTCAGAGATCTTGCCGTGCACAAAATGGCTGGCTATATGTAGCCGCAAAACAGCGAGTCAGTGAATATGAAGCATGTTGAAGGTGTTAGGTAAACTTGATCCTCCTTTCATTCACTCACTCCTCCAGCTGAACCTTGGCTGGTCACCACCGTCACTAATTAGAAAGGCTCATTTATTCCACATTTCTTTTTCTCCACAGGAAGAGTTGACACCACAGAACCCAGGAGTCTGCAGGAAGAAGAAAGGGGCCATTGAACTGCTTCCACATTCCCAGGTCCCTCAAGTGACTGTTTATTGGGCAGTGACCAGATGGAAGGCAGACTTTGGCAGAACTCACTCCCAATGGAAATAAGATTGCCAACTTTATTTGGACGTATTCCTGGAGGTTCCATCACATGACCTCCCTACTCTTTACTGCCCCAACCAAATAGCCCTCAACTTCTCCCACATCTCCAATCCTTTTTTTTGAAAACTAATATAATAAAAGTGCTCAAAGAAAATAAAGACAAAAAAACATGCTTGAGGGTAGACATTTCTCCTGGGATGACCACAAAACTATCCATAGGGAAGGGAAGGATGTTGGGAGGATAATATTGGGAGGCACAAGACTAATCCTAGTCGAGTGAATTGAGTGGGCAGCACGGTGGCACAGTGGTTAGCACTGCTGCCTCACAGCGTCAAGGATCGGGGTTTGATTCCCGGCTTGGGTCACTGTCTGTGTGGAGTTTGCACATTGTCCCATGTCTGCATGGGTTTCCTCCCACAGTCCAAAGCTGTGGAGGTTAGATGAATTGGCCATGCTAAATTGCTCCTTTGTGTCAGGGAGACTTGCTAAGGTAAATGGATATACACCCAACTCTTGCCCATCCATTATTCTTGTTCTCATTTATCTCCGTTGACTCAGGGGGTGGCAAGATCTCAATTGTCAAATTTTCATCCCTATTTTCAGATCCTCCCAATATCCTTCCCTTCCCTACCTCTGTGATCTCTTTCAGCCCCACAATGCCTCTGAGATCTCTGTGCTCCTCCAATTATAACTTTCTTCTGCATTTTCATTTCTACTGTTTTAGCACATGCTTTCAGGTGCCTGGGTCCCTACCTTCGAGATACCTTCCCTAAGTCTCTGCACATTCCACTCCTCTATTACGATGTTTCATAAAATCTTCTCTCATAGGCCAGACTTTGGTCACCTGCCACCTGGCCAATGAGGGACTCTGGCGCCTGTGCAAGGATACTGAGGGAGAATTTGCCATGGCCAATACATCTAACCATGGTGTCTGTGTGGAGTCTGCACATTCTCCCATGTCTCTGTGGGTTTCCTCCGGGTGCTCCAGTTTCCTCCTACAGTCTAAAGATGTGCAGGTTAAATGGATTGGCCATGCTAAATTGCTCTATTTTCTGTTCCTTCCAATGTCCTTGCTCTTCCCTACCTCTGAGATCTCTGCCTTCCTCCAATTATAACCCTCTTTTGAATCCTTTGTTTCCACTGCTCTAGCGCATGCTTTCAGGTACCTGAGCCCCAAGCTCTTGAATTCCTTCCCGAAGCCTCTCCGCATCCCGCTCCTCCACTAAGACACTCTGTAAAAACTTCCCCATAGGTGGGATAAATATGTGGGGTTATAGAGATAGGGACTGGATAGGATTGTGGTTGGTGCAGACTTAATGGGCTGAGTGGTCTCCTTCTGCACTGTAGGGATTCCATGATTCTATGAACAAGCGCGTCTTTTGGTGAGTGGGAAGAAACCGGAGCACCCGGAGGAAACCCACGCAGACACGGGGGAAAATGTGCAGACTCCGCACAAGCTGGGAATTGAACCCAGGTCCCTGGTGTTGTGAAACAGCAGTGCTAACCACCGTGCCACCTTGTTGCCTGTGATCACAAATCCCTCCCCCACTAACACATAACAAGGTGCAAGCTATTTTTGTGAAACAGCAGAATTTCTTTGATAGCCCCAGCTGCAATACATCCTGCTGTGTTCCAACTCTGAACAGGATGACTGGATTCATGACAATCTGGATGTAACTGATGTCTGCAGGGAAATGGATGACAATTTACTCTCCCTCCTGATCTGCAGCTATAAAGTTATACAATGAACAGTTGCCTTGCTGCAAATCTTGAGAACCAATGTAAGCTGCTATTCCCCAAATAAGTCAAAATAAACATGATAGGGACCTAACTAAATTATGGATCAACTACTAAGGGGCGGCACGGTCGCACAATGGTTAGCAGAGCTGCCTCACAGCACCAGGAACCCCGGTTCAATTCCAGCCTTGGTCACTGTCTGTGCGGAGTTTGCGCTTTCTCCCCGTATCTGCATGGGTTTCCTCTGGGAACTCCCGTTTCCAACCACACTCCAAAGGTGTGCAGGCTAAGTTGATAAGAACATAAGAAATAGGAGCAGGAGTAGGCCATCCAGCCCTTCGAGCCTGCCCCGCCTTTCAATAAGATCATAACTGATCTGACGTGGATCAGTTCCACTTTCTTGCTTTTTCTCCATAACCCTTAATTTCCTTGTCTATCGAAAATAATTGATTGGCTATGATAAATTTCCCCTAGTATCAGGGGACTAGCAGAGTAAATATGTGGGGTTGTGGAAATAGGGCCTGGGTGTGACCGTGGTAGGTACAGATTGGATGGGTCGAATGGCTCCTTTTGTACTGTAGGGATTTTGTATGATTATTGGGGCTTCAACATCACAGCCAGAAAGACTTTACAGGAGTGACCCTATCAGTTTAAATGCACTCACCTCAGGCTCACAAAATTGCAGAATGTTACACCAGGATTTGAATGTGCAATCTCACACTCCCATGCGCCCCTGACAGAGTGCAGCACTGTCAGAGGTAACATTCATTTGGCTGAGTTTGTTAAACTAAGTCTGGGCTATTCCTTCGCCAGAATACTGAACGTGGCAGTGGAACCACTTCACGCAGGGTAGGTGCTGGCCCCATTGCTCTAGACAACATCCCAACCAACACCATCCAAGACAGATAAACATCATCCACTTCATCACTAATTCCCAGGTGTCACCAGCGTATAGCAGTGCCACACTTGCCTACGTATGAACAGTAACTGTGTGTTTCATTGTCTGAGGCACACTGAGGGAATGCTTCAACAATACAATAAAGGTGTTAAATATAGAAACACTAGTATCTGCATGAGCCATGACGCATCGGTTTGGTAGTAATTAAATGGAAGGAACACTGCAGTAGGTGACTATAAACCTGACAATCTGAATATCTGCCCCTTAATCTTTAAGATTGCAAAGACGCCAAGATCTCTGCAGATGCCAGTTGCAAATTCAAAGGAGCTTCTGTAATGTCACCAGCATTGTGACACTTTTGGGGTAATTACTGTGCCGCTACGGTTCATTATGAAAGGCACCAGAAAGAGGAACAGTCTATATTGTGGAGATTTCCCGGAATTGAACAAGCCTTTATTGTATAACTGTTGGCTTAGATCTGCAGTGATTTGAGCTAGAACATTCCCGAATTCCCAGCATTCCCTAAATTCACCTGTGCTGAAATTAACAGAAGAACATTTTCATTATGAATTGAAACCTTTGACTGATTGTCATCCAGCAGCTTTTCATTCATCATGTTTCAGTTTAAACCATTATGGTTTAGAATCAAACTGTTTATTGTTAGGGTGGCAGTGCTGCACTCCATCAGGAGAACATGGGAGTGTTAGATTGCACACACAAAACCCCAAGCTATATTACAAAGCCAGACTAAACTCCAACCATATTTCTATTTTGGCATAAACCTGAGGAAAGGGTATATCAGGAGTGACTTCACTGACAAATTAGAGATTTTTTTATCAAAACAAGATTTAATCGTAACAGTTTAAATATACCTCTAACAAAATAAAAGTTTAATTCTTAACCATTGAGCAGTCTTAAAATATAAAAAGCACCAACACTTAACTGCCAGCTTATTACTATTCAGTTCCAATTAAGCAATATTTCTCTTATAGTCATAAAGAGAGGCTGGATTTTCCCCTGGAGCATAGGGAGGTTAGGGGTGATCTCCTAGAGGTCTGTAAAATAATGAGGGGCATAGATAAGGTAGATAGTCAACATCTTTTCCCAAAGGTAGGGGTGTCTAAAACATTAATGTCCTGTCTGACTTTGCGCTGCTCCCCTAGCACTGTACTGGGTTGCTCACAGACAGACAAATGGCTATAGCTGACATGATCAACAGAGAGAAGAAGGGCGTGAATATTCTGTGAACTACCAGGCAGAATGTGGGAGGGAAGGTATTCTCTGATTGAAGAGATGCATCCCCCAACAAGACTCTGGAAGACCTGCCCTGGTAAGGTGGGAGGAGGAGTAGCTAGAGTGAATCTTGCTGCTGTACGTGGATTGGAATATCCCCAAACACTAAAGTAAGTACCTTTTGATATTCAGAAGCTGTTATGACTGGGCAAAACTGGGAGATATGAACTTACTGGAAGCTGGGAATTACTGTGGACTGTTTTCTATAAAGACAAGATCCTGTGAATAGTGTACTGTAATGTAGATGTATGTGATATGAGCTTTCAGCCACATGTTGATAAGTGTTACCTTTTCTGTAGAGTATTAGTTATCAAACGTTTAGCCAATGTTGCTTTTAGTTTGTTTGTTACAGTAAAAGTCTTAAAACTTGAACTCTTAAGTGATTCCTTTAAGTAAATCATTGGAAATTCAAATATCTTTTTAAAAGTTATTGATCTCCAGGGGAATTGTAGCATTTTGAACAAAATTTTGATCATTGGCCCTAATAGCACTTTATGTGAACAATTTTAATGTTAAAGTGCTGGTGGTTTTCATTGCTGGAGATCAAACACCTTCACCGTAGTGATGATGATACAAGGGCAGCAGCATCCTACAGGGCGGCTGCGCACAACTGTGATAGGTTTCGGGTCAGTTCCCCCCCCCCCCCCCGCCCCACAGTTTATCTCCATTCCTGTCCTCAAACCCGTGGCTCTTTTTATTGGACATCAAGTTCCAAGCGTGTTCCTCATTCCCCCCCGTACAGCCCAAAGTGGCCACTTGAGAATTTTAGCAGGCACAGCCATGGGCACTTCTGCACTGCTCCAACAGGAGTCACCTGAGTGGATCCCAGAGCGGGAATCAGGAATTCCAGATCCACCTCCCTGCAAGAAACTATAAACGGTTGTGAATGAAGCCCAGTGGAGCAGGCAAACCAGCCTCCCATCCTTTTCATTGTATACTAATACATATGACAATAATAAATTAAACCAAACAAAATCTATCATCTCTACCAGTGCTCTAGCAGGGATCAGCTACCACATTGAACAGCAAGGATAGCTAAAAGGATTCATCGTGAGCTGATTGAATAATGAGACAAATGTGATAAGCCTGTTCTCTGCCTGGGATTTTCCAGCTGCAAGTTTCTCTCCCTATCTAAATTCAGTGGCTTGGTGCAGAATCCAGGAGAAAGTATGGAGCCCTGAATTGTGTGTTTGTGTCATCATAATATTCTGCTTGGAGTGCGGAATATTCACAAGGTGGGAACACATTCACCTTTCCTCCCCCCCACCTCACACGTCGACCAGCTTAGATTCCATAGTCGCAGCAAGCACACGGAATCCCAAACTCACCAACAAATACACATTGGGGGTGGAACTAAAAATCCTCAAGATAGCCAAGGACCTTCACCGCTGAGCTGGAGATGCCGGCGTTGGACTGGGATGGGCAGGATAGGAAGTCTCACAACACCAAATTAAAGTCCAACAAGTTTATTTGGAATCATGAACTTTCGGAGCACTGTTCCTTCATAAGTGAGTGGAGGCTTATATAGGCAAAGACACAACTGCAAGATAATTATAGATCGGAATGTGAAGAGTGATTGGGATGCGAGTCTCTACAAGTACGATCAGCGTACATGGAGTGTGGAACATGCTGCGTTCATATGCATGAAGGAATCAGGAGTGCAAACTAAGTGGGACTGTGGGGGGGTGAGGGGGGGATGACTGTCAGCAATAATGGAGTGTAGGCAATCTTCACATAGTCTTCTATCCTTCCATAGAGCCTCTGTAATTCTACATTGCCAGTGGTCCCGGTTCTCTGTCCAGCCAGGTCCCTGTACCGAACCCTTCATTTTATTAGCGTCAATCTCTTGTTGATGTTTGATTGTCAGCAACTTTACTCATCCCTCAACCCTCTTCATCCCTCACTTTTTCTAATGCCACTCCCTCTCTTCCTAATCCACTTAGTCTCTCCTCCCCTCACCCTCCCCCCCCTTCTCCCTAAAACTCGTTACCCACACCTTCATCTCACTCTCTTCCTCCAACTATCCCCATTCCCTCCCTTATCCCCTTACGGCATGGCTGCCTCACAGCACCAGGGAGCCGGGTTTGATTCCCAGCCTTGGGTCACTGTCTGTGCGGAGTTTGCACATTTTCCCGGTGTCTGAGTAGGTTTCCTCCGGGTGCTCCGATTTCCTCCAACAGTCTGAAAGATGTGCTGGTTAGGGTGCATTGACCCAAACTGGTGCCAGGCTGTGGCATCTAGAGGAATTCCACAGTAATTGGCGTGTTAATGTAAGCCGTACTTGTGACTAATAAATAAACTGTAACTTTACCCTCTTAACCCCTCCACTCACTCTGCTCAAGCTCCTGCCCTGCTCTCTTCTCCCTGTGTCCCCTGCCCATAAGATAGAGGAGCAGAATTAGGCCATTCTGCCCGTTTGATTGTGACTGATGTTTGCCAAAACCCCGTCATTCCCATTCCTTCATCCAGACACGTCTGAAGCATGGATCATCTTCATGGTTGCCAACTTTGGTTCTGGATGCACATGCATTCCTGGAGGGGTTTCTGACCTGGTGAAATCCAGTCAAATAGCCTCTCCCCCCTCCCTACCTCCCCACCCCATCTACAACATCTTTGTAATGAATAAACAAGAATATCCAAAGATCTTGAGAGCAAAAACAACTTTTAAAAAATCCTATCTGTTTTCTTTCCTTGGCGTTGCTTGCCGTAATGTCTAAGAGACTTACCTTTAATTCCTGGAGGCTCCAGGGCAATCCTGGAGAGGTGGCAAGGTCAATGCCTGGTAACTGGCACTTGTGGCACTGTGAGTTGCCACCTTCAGGGGGAAGAGCATTGACGAAATGTTAAATGGATGAGCGATTAGATCAGCAGGAGGTAATAGCACTCGGCTACGCGATGGGTCCATTATTCTCTTTGAGCGAATTGCCAATTTGACCAGTGTTGAGGCATCTTGTTCCACTTAAGTGGGACATATATCAAACAAGTGAGTAAGTTAAGTGTTGAATTTAAGGAATATATTTCTGTTCTATTGCAGCCACTAATGCTTGATAATGATAGGAATTTCAGTACAAGTGCTTAGCTTGGCTCTCTCTGCGCTCTTAAACAGAAGATTAATGAGCCCATTCTCACCTTCATAAATGTAGATTTGTCATAATTTGTTTTATAAATAGACCGGTTTCACACTACATTATTCAATGTTAAGAGTCTCGTTTGCGAGGCTCAGATCAAGAAAGAGCAGGCAGGAGACTATCCATCAGTCCACCCAACTTGTCCCGGAGAGATGTGAGGCCTTGTCGATCATGATACAGACAGCCCCAGCAGCCCAGGCCCCGGGAGAGGTGGAGAAACCGAGGTTAATTAGCTAGGTTTTCCATCACAGGTGGCCATGCTTCCAGCTGCCTGGATCTTAAGCTCTAAAACGCCCTCCGTAAATCTCTCTTTCATCGTTTAAAGAGGATCAAGCCCTTTTTCCCCCCACCTGCTTTAATAGAACATAGAACATAGAACATTACAGCGCAGAACAGGCCCTTCGGCCTTCGATGTTGCGCCAACCAATTAGGAAAAAGCAATGACCCTCTAACCTAAACCATTCCCTTTTCGTCCATAAACTTATCTACTAACCTCTTAAAACGCCACCAAACTTGGCGCATCTACAACTGCAGCAGGCAGGGCATTCCATACCCTTACCACCCTCTGGGTAAAGAACCTACCTCTGACATCCGTCCTATAACTACCACCCCTTAATTTAAAGCTATGTCCCCTCGTGCTAGCTTTCTCCATCCTAGGAAAAAGGCTATCACTGTCCACCCTATCTAAACCTCTAATCATCTTATATGTTTCGATAAGGTCTCCTCTTAGCCGCCTCCTTTCTAACGAAAACAACCTCAAATCCCTCAGCCTCTCTTCATAAGACCTGCCCTCCATACCAGGCAACATCCTGGTAAACCTCCTCTGTACCCTCTCCATTGCCTCCACATCTTTCTTATAATGCGGGGACCAGAACTGCACACAATACTGCAAGTCCGGCCGCACTAGAGTTTTGTACAGTTGCAACATGACGTTGCGGCTCCAAAATTCAATCCCCCTACCAATAAAAGCTAAGACTCCATAAGCCTTCTTAACAACCTTATCGACTTGATTGCCAACTATCAGGGATCTATGCACATATACACCAAGATCCCTCTGTACATCAACACTATTAAGAGTCCTACCATTAGCCCTATACTCTACACATTTGTTATTCCTGCCAAAGTGAATTACCTCACAGTTTTCCACATTAAACTCCATTTGCCACCTCTCAGCCCAGCACTGCAACTTATCCAAGTTTCAGAAAATACTAAAGCTTTAGTATTTAATTGATTCATTCATGAGACATGGGCATCGCTGGCTGGCTAGCATTTATTGCCCGAGCCTAGTTAGAATCCTACAGTGCAGAAGGAGGCCATTCAGCCCATCGAGTCTGTACCGACCATAATCCCATAGAGGACCGATCCCTATAACCTCATGTATTTACCCTAGCTAGTCCCCTGACACTAAGGGGCAACTCAGCATGGCAAATCCACCTAACGAGCGCATCTTTGGTCTACGGGAGGAAACTGAAGCGCCCACAGGAAACCCACACAGACACGGGGAGAACATGCAGGCTCCATGCAGACGGTGAACCCAGCCAGGAATCAAACCCAGGTCCCTGGGGCTGTGAGGCAGCAGTACTAACCACCATTCTGCCTTTGAGAAGCTGCTGGTGAGCTGCCTTCTTGAAACACCATGTGCTGTGAATTTACCCCCCAATACCATTAGTGAGGGAATTCCAGGTTTTTGATCCAGGAAATGCGAAGTATCTTTTAAGTGGGCTAGGGGTTCACATTCTTTCAATCATGTTCCTGTGAAAATCCTTGGGACTATTTGTTGTGTTAAGGGTGAGTAATTGTTGCTAGAAAATGCCTCGTTAGTCTAATTGCAGGCACCTCTGCAGCTTTCACCATGCATCTCGTGCTCTTAATAGGAAAGTCATGCCTAGTTGGAGGGAGGGGAGGCGATGGTCTAGTGATATTATCACTAGATTATTAATCCAGCAAATCAGTTAATATTCTGGGGACCTGGGTTCAGATCTTGCCACAGAAGATGGTGGAATTTGAATTCAATAAAAAAAAATTGGAATTGAGAATCTGCCAATTGTCAGTTGTTGGAAAACTCCATCTGGTTCACTAAAATCCTTTAGGGAAAGAAATCTGCCATCCTTAGCTGGTCTGGCCTATATGTGATTTCATATAGCATACAGCAATGTGGTTGACTCTCCGCTGCCCTCTGAACTGATCTAGCCGAAGGCAACTAGTGATGGGCAATAAGTGCTCACCAGCCAGCAACGCCCACTTCCCACGAATGAATGAAGAAAACTTAGGGAAATCTGCACATTGTGCTGGAGATCCGTGGCACCAATAGAGTATCAATATGTTTTTTATATCTCAGTGGTCTCCAATCCCTGTCAACCAGCTCCTGTGTTGGGAATGCAGTAGTTCTATCAATGGCTGTAACACTTTTGCAGCAATCTCAGACATCCTCTCACCCATTCTGAAATTCTTTCTGAATCCCCGCATTGGGGCCAACCCATTCACTTACAGACCACGGAAACCAGGAACGGCTAACATGCCTTACTTGAGAAAGGATATACTGGCACTGGAGGGGGTGCAGAGGAGAGTCACTTGATTAGGTCCAGAGTTGAGAGGGTTGGCTTTATGAGAAGAGCCTGAGTAGACTGGGACTATTCTCATTGGAATTCAGAAGAATGAGGAGAGATCTTATGGAAATATCTATGATTATGAAGGGAATAGAAAAGAGAAAAGCAGGAAAGTTGTTTCCACTGGCAGGTGAAGCTAGAACTAGGGGGCATGGACTCAGAATAAGGGAAAACAGATTTAGGACTGAGTTACAGAGGAACTTGTTCACACAAAGGGTTGTGAATCTGTAGAATTTCCTGTCTGGTATAACGGTTGAGGCTACCTCATTGAATGTTTTTAAGGCAAGGATAGATAGATTTTTGAACAGTAAAGGAATTAAGGGTTATGGTGAGTGGGTGGGTAAGAGGAGCTGAGTCCACAAAAAGATCAGCCATGATCTTAGCGAGTGGCGGAGCAGGCTCGAGGGCCCAGACGGCCTACATCTGTTCCTAGTTCTTAGGTTCTTAGAAACATAATCCCACATGAGTGTCATAGGAACATAAGAAATAGGAGCAGAAGTAGGCCATTCAGCCCCTCAAACTTATTCCACCAGTCATTAAGATCATGGCTGGCCTGATGCAGCCCCAATTTCACTTTCTTCCATCCACTTGACTCCGAGGCTGGACAAATATTTAAGGGTCACCTGAGAGGGATCATGGAGGGGTTTCCCAGGTTTTAGTTTTGGTCCTGAAGGCTTCTTTTCCCCCTTCATGATGTTTTATGGCTAATCGTTATTATCCTACATTTGTCTCAATCAATGTCAGATTTGGGGACCCAGCAAGAGGAGGACTCTTATTGCAAGTGGCTTCTCAAAACTCAATTCAATCGCTTTCAGTTCTGACGTTTGAGCAGCACCATGTATCTGAAGCCAATGGTGATAGCCCAACACATAACACACAGGGTTGCATCATAGACATGCTCATGAGGTTGGAATTGGTCAATGGAAGCAGCAGATTCTTAGACTGGGGCAAAAAAAGTAATCAAAAGGGTGGCACTGTGGCACAGTGGTTTGCACTGTTGCCATACAGAACCAGGAACCAAGGTTCAATTCCAGCTTGGGATGACTGTCTGTGTGGAGTTTGCACGTTCTCCTGTATCTTTGTAGATTTCTCCCAGATGCTCCAATTTCCTCCCACACTCCAAAGGTGCGTAGGTTAGGTGGATTGGCCATGTTAAATTGCCCCTTCATGTCCAAAACTATGTAGGTTAGGTGGATTGGCTATGTTAAATTGCCCCTTCGTGTCCAAAACTATGTAGGTTAGGTGGATTGGCTATGTTAAATTGCCCCTTCGTGTCCAAAAATATGTAGGTTTGGTGGATTGGTCATGGTAAATTGCCCCTTAGTGTCCAAGTTGTATTGGTTAAGGGGATTGGCAGAGTAAATGTGGAGGGTTGTGGGGTTAGGGCATGGGGTGGGTTTGGGTGAGATGCTGTTTTGGAGAGTCAGTGCAGACTAAACGAGCTGAATGGCCTTTTTCTGCACTGTAGGCATCCTATGATCCTAAAAGGTCTGAAGGCAAGTTGGTCCTTATTTCATATCAACTGTTAGTCTATCCCTTAAAGTCCCTCCCCACACTCTGTAAGGAGAGTCTGAGTAGATGAGTCCTATATTCCTGGATAACAAGACCCATAATACCTTCTTTAAAATCATAAAATCATAGAATTACAGTGCAGAAGAAAGCCATTCAGCCCATCAAGCCTGCTCTATCAACAATCCTACTCAAGCCCTATCCCCAAAACCTCACATATTTACCGTGATAGTCTCCCTGACACTAAGGGGCAATTTGGCATGGCCAATCCACCTAATCTTTGGACTGTGGGAGGAAATCTGAGTACCCGGAGGAAACCCATGCAGACACAGGGAGAATGTACATTAGTGTGTGTGTGTGTGTGTGTGTGTGTGTATTTACAACTTAAAGATTTCCTGAGTTATTTCACCAAATCATCTCCTTCTGTCGAAATGGTTAAAGATTCAAGTCAACATGATTAGAATTTACATTCAAATAATAAATACCTCAATCTTACAGGGCTGAATAGTCGACTTGTGATCAGGCCACTGGGCCCTGTGTGCACTCAGAGCTAGCTATAAGTCCCCTTTTAAGAGAAAATGAACACTGGGGTATAAAACAGTCTATCTTCTTAACCGCATGGGCAAACCCACAGAAGGCAGACAAACATTTACAGGCGATCAGTGGTTTGTGCCAAGGCTAATTTTACAACCGTAAAAACCGCACAGGCTTCAACCTCCAACTGCTTGTCATCACCTGGACCACAAAAAGTGTGATTAATGTGTGCTGAAGCTTTGCAGTAAAGGGTCACACACTCACTGGCCTTCAAATAAAGAATATTCACTTAATCATTTGTCAGTGCGATTTACTGAGAACGATACTCCCCTCACCCAATACTAGCTCATTCCATCATCACACCCTGAATCTGACATTACATTCAAATGCCAGCAAGGTTCCATTTCATAAATATTTAAACTTTTTTTTATGCATCACCTTTTATGAGCGAAAATGAAAACTGCGAGAAGAAGGACTTACTCCCTCGTCTTCTGCTGAATGTATCAACTTGGATCCCTGTGGAGGGGGGCTGGGGAAGGAACGGGGCCTCTGTCGCTATCTGAGCAGTGATTACATCGAATTTTACAGCACAGTAAAAAAATATACATCTGGCCCAACTGCTCTATTCTGGTGGTTCTGTTTCTCATGGGCTCCCTCCCTCTCCCACCCTCCTTCAAAGTTAAAGTTTATTGATCAGTGTCACGAGTGGGCTTACATTGACACTGCAGTGAAGTTACTGTGAAAATCCCCCAGTTGCCACACTCCTGTTCAGGTGCACTGAGGGAGAATTCAGCACGGCCAATGCACCTAACCAACATGTCTTTCTAACTATAGAAGGAAACCGGAGCAAACCCACGCAGATATGGGGAGAACATGCAGACTCTGCACAGTCAGCGACCCAAGACCAGAAATCGAACCCATGTCCCTAGTGTGGTAAGGCAGCGGTGCTAATCACTGTGACACCATGCCATTGAACCCTATTAACAGATCCTTCTATTACATTGTCTCTTATATACTTATCCAGTTTCTCTTTTCCTGCTGTTCGCCAGGACTATGTGGTAGGGAGTGAGTTCTTCATCCTAACCACTCTCTGAGTTGGTGTGTGCTGAGGGAGGGATCAGAAATTGCACTCACTGCTGAATAAGTCATGTCACTTCCTCCTGGCCCCCTCCCCCCACTCTTCTCCCACTTTCACTGAAGCCATTCTGTCTACTTCACTCAGGATCAAGTGCTGACAAATTCTCTCCGTCATCGCTAGTTCTACTCAGCACTTTCTGAATGGAATGAGCATCTACCTGCCTGACCTCATGGTGATCTTGGACTGGCAGTTTGTGTGTGCCAGCGGTCTCACTGCAATCAAACCAGAGGCAGCGTCAACTGCTATAAGCTCAGTCTTGTATCAGATACAAAACTGTGCACGCAGAATGAACTCCAGTAGCCTCAGGGAAAGCAAACTGACAAAGTTCAATCCGAGTAAGGTTTAGACAAGATTTAGGTAATAAACTTGGGAATGGTCACTTCTGTTGCCATGGCCAGAACCCAATTGACCTCAACACATCCTTGGCCTTGACTGAAAAATCTATATTAGCTCTTTGCTCCCAATGCCTTTTAAAACACTCAGCTTCATTACTGTGGTTAAACTCAAAATTCTTCCAAGTTTAAACCGCCTTCCCAAATGCTGGATTCCCCTGGCTCCAATCTTCTGTATAAATGGATTCCCCTTTCTTCAGCAGAGTTTCCACCTTCAGTCCTTGATTTTACTCCCAAAAAACTGCCTTTAAAACATCCGGAAGACCAATTTTGTGGACCCCATTTTGTGCTCTTGCCCCTGGATTTCTCCCATCTCAGCCTCAGCGCCTATATCACTGATACTTTTCTGTGAAAAGACTTGTTTGATTTCTTCCACTAAAAGTAGGAGATGCCTTTGTGTTTGTTGCTGTTCGTGATAGAGGCATTGTCCTTCACTGAGATATCAAGCCAAGGACACATCTTCCTGTTTCAGTGATGCGGAGTTCCCGACATTAGATGGGCACAGTAAGAAGTCTCACAACACCAGGTTAAAGTCCAACAGGTTTATCTGTAATGTACAAACTAGACAAGCAAGAGAGTACTCCCGGTGCCCAAGGCAAGAATTTTCCTTGGCTAAGGAAATTCGGCATGTCCGCTATGACTCTCACCAACTGTTACAGATGCATTCTTTCCAGATGTATCTTAGCCTGGTGTGGCTCCTGCTTTGTCCAAGACCACAAGGAACTACGAAAGGATGTGAACAAAGCCTTGTCTGTCACACAAACCAACCTCCCATCCATTGCATCTGTCTACATTTCCCACTGCCTTGGGAAAGCAGCCAGCATAATCAAGGACTCCACACGCCCCTGAGATTCTCTCTTTCACTTTCTTCCATTGGGAAAATGATACAAAAGTCTGAGGGAATGTCCCAACCGACTCAAGAGCAGCTTCTTCCCTCCTGCTGTCAGACTGACCTTATATTAAGTTAATCTTTCTCTACACCCTAGCTATGACTGTAACACTAAACTCTGCACCCTCTTCTTTCCTTCTCTCCATGTACTCTATGAACAGTATGCTTTGGCTGTAAAGTGCACAAGAAACAATACTTTTCATTATATTCCAATACATGGACAAAAATAAAGCATAGAATATAAAAGCAGCGAAGTCATGTTGGAGTTGTATAGAACTTTGGTAAGGTCACAGCTGGAGTACTGTGTACAGTTCTGGTCATCACATTAAAGGAAGGATGTGATTGCACTGGAGGGGGTGCGGAGGAGATTCACCAGAATGCTCCCTGGGATGGAACATTTAAGGTATGAAAAGAGGTAGAATAGGCTTCGGTTGTTTTTGTTGGAGCAGAGAAGACTAAGGGGAGACTTGATTGATGTGTACAAGATTATGAGAGGCGTGGACAGAGTGTATAGGACCAGCTGTTCCCCTTAGTTGAAGGGTCAGTTACGAGGGGGCATAGTTCAAAGTGTGAGACAGGAGGTTAGGGGGCATGTGAGGAAAAGCTTTTTTACCCAGAGGGTCTGGAATGCACTGCCTGGGAAGGAGGTGGAGGCAGGATGCCTCACATCCTTTAAAAATGTATCTGGATGAGCAGTTGACACATCATAACATTCAGGGCTATGGGCCAAGTGCTGGCAAGTGGGATTAGCTGGGAGTTCAGATCTTTCTAAAGTTAAAGTTAATTTATTAGTTACAGGTAGGCTTACATTAACATCGCGATGAAGTTACTGTGAAAATCCCCCAGTCGCCACACTCTGGCGTTTGTTCGGGTACACTGATGAAGAATTTAGCATGGCCAATCTACCTAACCTACACATCTTTCAGAATGCGGGAAGAAACCGGAGCACTTCAAGGAAATCCATGCAGACACAAGGAGAATGTACAAACTCTACACAGACAGTGACCCAAGCCAGGAATTGAACCCAGGTCCCTGGCTCTGTCA
Source organism: Sphyrna mokarran (assembly GCA_024679065.1). NCBI lineage: Eukaryota > Metazoa > Chordata > Chondrichthyes > Carcharhiniformes > Carcharhinidae > Sphyrna > Sphyrna mokarran. The sequence continues at coordinate 22,717,157 of JAGIQG010000032.1, forward strand.
GACAGCAGTGCTAATCACTGAGCCACTGTGCCACTGAATGTGTCAGTGCGGACTCAATGGGCTGAAGGGCCTCTTCCATGATGTATGATTCTATGAAATTAAATATTTCAGCCCTTAAACACCACAACCAAGAACACATCTGTGAGAAGAAGGTTGCTAGAGCGTCCCTCAAAACAATCACCACTCTCTGTTGAAGCTTCCACGAGACAGAGGGAAATATTCCCAAAGGGCAGGTTTTTACTGAGATAAGAATCATCGAACAGGAAAAGACCAATTAGCCTATCAAAGTCTGCACCTGCTCCAAATTGCCTAGTTCACTCGTAATTCATCCTGCAAGTCTGGGTAAATCGAATCTATGACAGCTTGAGCATACTTTGACCAGAATGTCTATTCATTTGATTCAAATGGTCAGTAGTTATTGTAGATATTCGTCCAAAGATCTATACTAAAACTCCATCCCAGGCAGCATCCTGGTAAATCTCCTCTGCATCCCCTCCAGCACAATCACATCCTTCCAATAATGTGGTGACCAGAACTGCACACAGTACTTTAGCTGTGGCCTTGCCAAAGTTCTATTCAATTCCAACATGACTTCCCTGTTTTTTCAATCTATGCTTTATTTTTGTCACATGTATTGGTATGCAGTAAAAAGTTTTTTTTATTGCGTACCATACAAACAAAACCACACTGTTCATAGGGTACATAGGGAAGAAGGAAAGGAGAAGGTGCAGAATATACTGTTACAGTCATAGCTAGGGTGCAGAGAAAGGTCAGCTTAATATAAGGTAGGACTGTGGGAATCATAGCGGAAAAGACAGGAAATGTAGTGGACCGTTTAAAGTTCCGTTGAGTTTGGGCAGGAATTCCAGCCTCAGGGCGAGCCAGTTTGGAGAATCCCACCCCTAATATTATCAAGCAAAGGTGCAGTCTCGATGGGCCAAATGGCTTCCTCCTGCACTCTAGGGATTCTATGAAATATCAAAACAAATAATAATAAGTTATTGAAGAATATTGAATATTCTATATAATAGGATATTAAAGAAATTTTTATTCCTTTCTCAAAGTTACAAAGCCAGGCTGGCCAAGGCTTAATCCATCTCTTTGCTGGCTTCAAAAAAATAAATCAAATTGAATCCAATTCACTGTCCCCACATAAAATATCCAAGCTGACAAGAACAATACGCCTGATCTCGGGCTTGATCCAAAGACTTGGTCTCTCCTCTTGTCTCTTTATCGATCAGCCTCAGCAATCTCCCTATCCCACCCTCCAGTGTTTCCTTCAGATCCATGTTAACACAGAATCTTACAGTGCAGAAGGAGGACATGCGGCCATCAAATCTGCACCAACCACAATCCCTCTCAGACCCTATCCCTGTACATTATTTTTCTGCATTGAAGGTGCCATCTAAATGCAAATTGCTGTTGTGCTTCAGGTAATCGCTGGGTTGGATCTCCTCCCATCGGATCAGAATAGAAGTGGAAAATATAGCCCCTACTTAAACTTTGCTAGCTAGTCCTCCTGAACACTAAGGGGCAATTTAGCACGGCCAGTCAACCTAACCTGCACATCTTTCAGACTGTGGCAGGAAACCCATGCAGACAAGAGGAGAATGTGCAAACTCCACACAGACAGTGACCCAAGCCGGGAATTGAACCCAAATCACTGGCGCTGTGAGACAGCAGGGTTGCTCACTGTGCCACCGTGCCTATGTTTTGTCTTAACCTTCTTGAGGTTTGAGGCAAAACAAAGCGGAAATAAAAGAGAAAAGGGAAGAAAAAATTCTCGAACATTCCTTCCTGACTCTCCTCGAGCGCTCCTGGAGATCACATTTACCACACTCAGGCTTACCTGCTACGGGATGTGACCCCGACATCCAACCAGAAGGGGTCCAGCTCTATCCCGAAGGAGATGAACACAAGTCACAGCACATTTCAAAGGCTCACAGCTCCCTGAGAAAAGATGAACTGTCCCCCATCCAGCCAATGTTCCTTGCGCAGTTTCAATGCATTGCATTATTATATACATAACTCCAAAGGAGTTACAGGATTCCTGGATTGAATGCTGACAACAACTGAAGCATTTTGCACCTTATTCAAAGAAATCCAAGACCTACACTGAGCAAAAAAGCAGACACCTCTCAGTTCAACAACTCACTTAAAGGACAGCACTCTGTTCTGGGACCTGGAAGCTCAATGTGCTATTAACAATATATTATAATACCCTCCCCCACTGCTCAGTACACCCCACCATGCTCCTACCCTGTTCTCCCATGGGCTAAACTCAGATATCATTTATAAATTAAATTTCCATTGTGACCGAGTCCCCACAGATTGAAACCGACTCTTGTTATGTGTTTATAGCAATCTTGAAAAGTGGTAACACACCGATTGAGGGAAGACACGTGCCTCTCACACTGTCCTTCAGATAAACATCTCAAAAGCAGGCACGGAGAAATATTACTTACTATGCGCAAAGAGTTGACCGGAGATGGATCATTTCCCCACCTTGGGGATTTGTGCCAGCTGTAACCTTATCTCAGCCAGATGGGGGTCAGGTAATGGAAGGAGATAATTGGCTCACCATGTTATTTGAGTGCATGTAACATGAACAGATTAAAAGGAGCTAATGCAACTTCTCTGCTGCTCTCTTTAAGCTACATATTGAGAATGGAGTTCGGGGCAGGAGTTCAGTGACATTGTGGTTTGACGGAGCAGAATTTAACAATATATTATATTGTTATAAAGGGTGCTAATTTTCACTTCCTTTCTAATCCGATGGTTGGAGACCCAGCCCAGTAATTAGAACATAGAACACTATAGCACAAACAGGCCCTTCGGCCCACTAGTTGCGCCGATCACATCTATACCTACCAAGCCACAGACCTATCTATAATCCCCTATCGCATTAGTTCCCATATACTCATCCAGAAGTCTTTTAAAAGACCCCAGCGAGTTCGCCTCTACCACCACCGACGGCAGCCGATTCCATTCACTCACCACCCTCTGAGTGAAAAACTTACCCATAACATCCCCTCTGTATTTGCTTCCCTGCACCTTAAATCTGTGTCCTCTCGTAGTGACCATTTCAGCCCCGGGAAATAGTCTCTGAGAATCCATCCTATATGTTCCTCTCAACATTTTATAAACGTAAATGCCAGAGACATTTGCATTGATATGGTGCCTTCAATGCAGAAAAATACAATCCCTTCCCAAGGTTTTGCCTCATGATTAGACATTTCATCTTTAGCCAGCTGTGACCCCATGCCTTGGGATTCTCCCCTAAACCCTTTGTACCTCCCCAACTCCCTCTTCTATGTTAAGGCGCTCCTGAAAATCTACATCTTAGAGCAAATGTTTAGCACCCGCCCCCCCCTCCACTTACTAATTCTACCTTTAATTCAGTGGCCATTTCACACTGGGCTACACTAAGGTGCTTCAGAGAATGGGACAGGTGGCTAATGTGGAGCATTAATACTGACATGGACCAATTAGAATCAATGATCACTGTTGCCTCACAGCACCAGCGATCCGGTGACTGTGTGGAGTTTATATGTTCCTTCTATGTCTGCGTGCGTTTCCTCTGGGTGCTTTGGTTTCCTCCCACAGTCCAAAGATATGCAGGTTAGATTGATTGGCCGTTGCCCCTTAGTGTCAGGGAGATTAACAGGGTAAATATGTGGGGTTTCAGGGATAGGGCTTGGTGTGGGATCTCTGTTGGCGCAGGCTCGATGGGCTGATTGGCCCCTTTCTGTACTGTAGGGGTTCTAAGATTCTATGATATCCCCAATGTAGAAAAATAATCCCTAGATGCTTCAGAGAATTAAAATGGGATAATAGGCTTGTGTGAAGCATAAATACCGGCATGGACCAATTAGAATGAATGTAAATTCTCTGAAAGCTTGTGCTACCAAATAAACCAGTTGACTTTAACCTGGTGCTGTGAGACTACTTACTGTAAATTCAATAACCCAAAATGAAACGGCCATTGAGTAAATGGAATAGCCGAATATTTACCCTAAGATCTGGATTTTCAGGAAGATCCTTAACATAGGAAAGGAAGTTGGAGAGGCACAAAAGGGTTTAGTGGAGAATCTCAAGGCATGGTGTCCTGAATGACTAAGGTGAAATACCTAATCATGAGGCAAAGGGATTGTATTATACTGTCAGGTGAATTACACTGTAAATGGCAGAACTCCTAGAAACATTAACATACGGAGGGTCTGGGTCCACAGTTCGCTAATGTAGCAACACAGGTGGCCAAGGCGATTAAGAAAGCAAATGGCATGTGTGCTTTGGGTATTGAGTACAAGAGTTGGAAAACCATGTTGCAGTTATATGAAATCTTGGGTAGGCCACATTTTGAGTATTGTGTGCAGTTCTGGTCACCACACTATCAGAAGGACATGGAAGCTTTGGAGAGAGTGCAAAGAAAGTTCACCAGGATGTTAACTGGCCTCAAGGGTGTTGGCTATGGGGAAAGGTTAGACAAATTAGGATTGCTTTCAGATGGAGGCTGATAGAGATCTACAAAGTTATGAGAGGCATAGACAGAGTGGATAGTCAGAGGCTCTTTTTTCCCAGGGTGCAATTGTCAATTACAAGCAGGCATGGATTAAGGTGAAAGGTTAAAGGTGAGAGGAGGAACGTTTAGGGGAGATGTGCGGTTTTTCACAACAAGAGTGGTGGGTGCCTCGAACCCGCTGCCAAGGAGTTGGAGGAAGCAGACATATTAACAACATTTAAGAGGCATCTGGTTGGGTACATGACTAGGGAGGGAATAGAGGGAAACGGGCTAAGGGCAGAAGATTTTGTTTAGTTTCATTAGGACATCATGACCCGCATGGGTTTGGAGGGCTGAAGGGCCAGTCCCTTTACTGTACTTTTTTTGCTCTTTGTTCTTGTTCTTTGTACAGGGGGTGCAAAATCAGAGAGGTATGGGGAGTTGAAGGAAGTTACAAAAGTAGTAGGTGATAATGCCACAAAGAGACTTTAAACACAGGAGTGAGAATTTTCAATCTAAGATTTTGGAATTCTGAAAGCATTATTGTGGATGATGAAGGTCAGAAGTGAGAGATAAGGAGAGTGTAGTGGCTTCCAAGAAAATAGACATACCATTAAAAAAAAAACGGTCTGACTGTGACTGGGTCGTGACTTAGGGGATCTTGGGTCAGAATCCCTCACATAAAGAGTCTCTTAGAAGGACCAGGAGAAAATGTCACACTTACAGCTTGAGCTAATGGCACAGTGGTTAGCACTGCTGCCTCACAGTGCCAGGGACCCAGGGTTCAATTCTGGCATAGGGTCATTGTCTGTGTATGGACTTTGCGTGGGTTTCCATGTCTGCGTGGGTTTCCTCTGGATGCTCCGGCTTCCTCCCAAAGTCCAAACATGTGCAGGTTAAATGGATTGGCTGTGCTAAGTTGCCCCTTAGTGCCCAAAATGTGCAGGTTAGGGGGATTAGCCGTGATAAATGCATGGGGTTACAGGAGAGGGCCTAGGTAAGACACTCTGTCAAGAGTCAGTACAGAATAGCCCTTCTTCTGTGCTGTAGGGATTCTCTGATTCTAGTGTTTCCAAGATTGCCAAGGAATTAAGGAGCAGTTTGATTCTAATGTGAGAAAGCCAAGCTATTATCAGACTAATAAAATGTAATGGTTTGTTTTTTATTCCAGTTTCTCTTTTGGATATTAGTTGTAATATTGGAGAAGGGAAATAAAGTTTATTTGATTGGGTTAGATCAAAAGTAAAGTCTTCAGGAACGCAGACTATCAGAGTTGACAACTGATTGTAGAATCCAACTGCCATCAAAAGTGCTCTTCTTCTCAGAATCTTTGTCAGGTATTCCAGGACAATTTTTTTTCAAACTTTTAAAAGTTGGACTGCAATCCAGGATCACAAAGTGATCGGGAAGAGGAGTTTTGTTCCAAAGCTACTGTCATTCATTCTGGGATTCCTTTTACAAGCTGACATTGAGTAAACAAGGTGACAAGCTGACAGATTCCTCAACAGGAGCTTGTGATACGATCAATGATAATTGGTTGGCAATTAAAAAGAAAACGTTTGTTACTGAGTAGTTGGTGAGAATATGAAACCCCCTACCACAAAGAGTCATTGAGGCGAATACATTGCACTGAAGCAGCATGGTGTCACGGTGGCACAGTGATTAGCATTGCTGCCCCATGGCACCAGGGACCAGGGTTCAATTCCAGCCTCAGGTCTCCGTCTATGTGGAGTTTGCACATTCTCCCTGTGTCTGGATGGGTTTCCCCTGGGAGTTCCAGTTTCCTTCCACATTCCAAAGATGTGATTGGCCACACTAAATTGACTGTAGTGTCAAGGGGATTAGCAGGGCAAATATGTGGGTTGATGGGAATAGGGCTTGTGTGGATTTTGATTGGTGCAGATTTGATTGGCCGAATGACACTGTGACAATGTATGATTCTATGAAGCAACTCACTAAGGTTTCCTTAGAAGGTCCTTCCAAATTTGGAACTGTACCCTCTATCACTTAAAAGGACAAGGGCAGCAGACGCATAGCAACCCAATAACTTTCTGATTTTTCTATCCCCTATACACTCTTTTCCTCAGGCTTTGCTCACTCTTAGCCAATCATGCCTTCAGCCAGCCAGGAATCCATGCCTTGAGATACTTCCCAAATTCTTTCTGCCTCTCCAACTCCCCTTCCTGAAAAGACTCGCCTGAAGCCCAACATCTTAAATATTCATCCCCCAATTTACTAATTCCTCCTTTAACTCAGTGGCCTTTTTATATTGGATTACACTGAACTTACATTCACTCTAATTGGTCCATGCCAGTATTAATGCTCCACACAAGCCAATTGTTCCATTATGGAAACTGTACACAGTGACACAAGGTTGGAATCAAAACTGGGTCTCTGGAGCTGTGAGGCAGCAATACTATCCATTGTGTCAATGTGCTGTCTCAAGACAGAATGAGTCAGTTGAGTTGAAAGACCTGTTTCTGTGCTGTAAACACTTGGTCACAACATTGGTCCCAATCCAGCTCAGTGTAATGCAATCAACATCGCAGTCCGCAACACTTGCTGGATCACAAGGAGATGAGAATTCTTTTGGATGAAGAAGCTACTCAGTGTGGGCCAAATGGTTAACCAATAATAGATAAGACAACACATTCTAGATCAATATAGACCATGTTATATAACATAGCATTAGTGCATTCTGACAATAAATAATACATTTCTTCAGATACACAGTTAACAACAACAGAATGTCAGATACCACCTTCACACAATAGCCTATTCAAAATATTAACTAACATGATGAATGCGATGATTCTGGGCCATATATGATAAACATTATGAAAATGACTTCTAAAGTGAAAAGAAGCACTGAACACACTCTTCACAGTACCTGGGTATCAGAGATACTTCCTGACTAAGTGCTCCAAGTTAATAACTCCCTCACTAATGAAGGTGCACTAGAGATCACTTGTGCTTTCCTTGCTGTTGATTTGAACCGCCGAATGGGTGGAAATAATACATCAGTGTTCACAAAGCCCCTTCCGAGGAGCAATACTCGGGTTAAGCAAGGAAGCAGCGATTAATGCTGCTTTTGCAAAAGGGCCCCAATCACAGGCCAGTCTTCTGGATAATAATGTCAGCTCATCTTGCACCCTGGGCCCCATCACTTTCTGCACGGTCTTTATTGTTGACCATGTTGTTAACTATAAAAGTCATTTAAGATTAAGTGTAGTATCAGCTTAGCCTTCTGGCTAATTCAAGGATCAAATCAAGCCTAAAATGGAATGCAAACCTCTTCATGTCAGCTTGGACCTTGTATTTTGATTGATTTGATTTGATTTGATTTGTTATTGTCACATGTATTAGTAAACAGTGAAAGGTATTGCTTCTTGCGTGCAATACTGACAAAGCATACCATTCATTGAAAAGGAAATGACAGATAATAGAATGTAGTGTTACAGTCATAGCTACGGTGTAGAGAAATATCAACTTAATGCAAGGTAAGTCCACTCAAAATTCTGATGGCAGCAGGAAGAAGCTGTTTTTGAGTCAGTTGGTACGTGACCTTAGACGGTTGTATCTTTTTCCCAATGGAAGAAGGTGGAAGAGAGAATGTTCAGGGGTGTGGGGTCCTTATTTATGCCGGCTGCTTTGCCGAGGTAGTGGGAAGTGTAGACAGAGTCAATGGATGGGATGTTGGTTTGAGTGCTGGATTGGGCTACGTTTACGACCTTTTGCAGTTCCTTGTGGTTTTGGGCAGATCTAAAGCCATACCAAGCTGCGATACAACCAGAAAGAATGCTTTCTATGGTGCATCTGAAAAAGGTGGTGAGAGTCGTAACTGACATGCAAAATTTCCTTCATCTTCTGAGAAAATAGATGTATTGGTGGGATTCTCTTAACTATACTGTCGGGACGGGAGGGAACAGGACAGGTTGTTGTGATCTGGAAGCCTCAGAATTTGAAGCTCTCGAGCATTTTTAATTGGTTTTTGGGGCTAGGAGATGGAATACAGTCTCACCTTGCCTGCTCTGCACACTGGCAATGTGACTTTAAGAATGGAATAAAACAATTTTTCAAATATAGCTTGAGGGAGTTCAAAACATACCTGGGCAGAGTAGGTGGAAACAAGGGGAAGTGAAAAGCACTCTCTGTGGGTTTGAACACAGGTTGAAAGGGGAAGGTTTATTAGTCCTCCCCTTAAATCCGTTTTGGATCGATCAAGAACAGCTTCTTTCTTGCTACCATCAGACTTTTGAATGGACCCTCCTTAAATTAAGTTAATCTTTTTCTTCATGCTAGTAATCTGTAACGCGACATTCTACACCCTCTGCTTTCCTTCTCCCTGATGTTTAAGTTTAATTATTCGTCACAGATAAGATTACATTAACGGTGTAATGATGTTACTGTGAAAATTCCCCTCGCCGCCACATGCTGGCACCTGTTTGGGTACACTGAGAGAGAATTTAGCAAGGCCAGTGCACCTATGATCATGTGTTTACGTTGCTAGTCCCTGTGACACTAAGGGGCAATTTAGCCAGTCCACTTAACCCACACATCTTTGGAGTGTGGGAGGAAACCGGAGCACCCAGAGGAAACCCACGCAGACACAGGGAATACATGCCAACTCCATCAGACAGTGACCCAAAATCCCTGCACGATGAGGCAGCAGTGTTGCCACTATGTACTCTATGAACTGTGTGTTTTGTCTGTGTAGCGCGCAAGAAGCAATACTACTCACTGTGTTCCAATACACGTGACAATAGTAAGTCCAATCAAATCGAAGGAAGTATGGAGAGGCAATGTTTAGGTTGTGAGCGGCGGGGGGGGGGGGAATTAGGAATGGGATAAAAACAATCTCATCATTCCACATGGCTTCGTTCATCAGGTGGTGGGAGCAGCTGTGCCCCCGTTTTCCACAGGTGCCCCTCAGTGGAAAGGGAACACCTGTGAGGCTGGATTTATCTGCGGCTTTCTTCAAGGCAACTCTTTGTTTTGCAGCACCTGAGACCCGGTTGCCCGTGGCGATCTGGTGATAATGCCACATAATTTCTTGAAGTCACCTGTCACGAGAATGCACGATTAATGATCCTTGGCTCCACTGACTGCCGTCTTACATTGTGTATTTAAACAACACCGTCTATCGCTGACGGATTCTGCAACGGATGGCAGGAGTTTGTGGTGAAGTATGTCCTGTGTTGCACTGCGAGGTATCCTTTAATTGATTGCGTGCCAAGGATAGAGGAACAATAAAAGAAGGACCTGTGTTGGTGTCGCATTGTCAGTAATCTCAGTGTGTCTCAAAGAACCCCATAGGCACTGAGATACTTTCAAAGCATTATTAACACAGCAGTTAACTTGGGTATATTACAACAGTGACTCCACTGGCTGTAAAACCCTACATCCAGTGGTCATGAACCATAGAATCCCTACAAAGAGGCCATTCAGCCCATCCAGCTTACTGGCCAATCACAGCAAAGCCAGAGAACTTTTCAGCCAGCCAATTTTCTATTCACTGCAGCGGCCCTGGAAAATCCCACCAGCGTGAATAGTTGTAACATTCTGGCCATCGAGTCTGCACCAACTCTCTGAAAGAACATTCTACCCAGGCCCATCCTACCTCCGCCACCCCACCCCACCCAACTCTATCTCTGTAACCTCATGTATTTTATCATGATTAATCCACCTAACTTGTACAAGGAAACCATTCTACCCATCATGTCTGCACTAATTCTCTGAAAGAATGTCCTACCCAGGAATTAATTCTGTAACTCCACTTCTAATCTACACATTTTAGGACACTAAGGGGTAATTTAGCATGGCCAATCCACTAATCTACACATCTTGGGACAATAAGGGGTAGTTTAGCATGGCCAATCCACTAACCTACACATCCTGGAACACTAAGGGGCATTTTTAGCATAGCTAATCCACTAACCTACACATCTTGGGGCATTAAGAAGCAATTTAGCACGGCCAATCCACTTGTTCTGTACATCTTTAGATTGTGGGACGAAACTGAAGTATCTGGAGGAAACCCACGCAGATACAGGGAGAATGTGCAGACTCGATACAGATAATGACCCCAGCCCAGAATCGAACCCAGGTCCCTGGTGTTGTGAGACAGCAGTGCTAACCACTGTGCTATGAAAGGCGCTTTATAAATGCAATTTTGTAAAATTATGAATGTTTGCTCCTGGTGTGATCGTAAGTGACTGGATATTCTGGAATTATTTTCTCAAACCCATTGAATACTTTGTAGTCAGCAATGAAACCCTCTTCCTTCATATTCCAAACACAAGCTGCCGTGAACACTCCTCACAACTTGAAAATTCTTTTTACTGTTCTTGTTCTTCTGTGCAGGTATGAAGTGGTAACAGCATGGGCGTGATAGAAAGCCTCGGAGAGATGTCCACTCACTTACATGGCACAGCACAGGCAAGATACCTGATGCCTAAGGTATAGTTTCAATTGCATCACCTAGAAACTGATTGCTAACACTCTTCAATGTCCCTGAGATTTTATTTTTCATTCATGTTATTGTGTGGAGCAATTTCAAATGATTCCTGGAGGTGCAAGTGAACAACAGAATCACAGAATTATTATTGTATGGAAGAAGGCTATTTGGCCCATTGGGCAGGATTTTACAGCCTTGCTTGTCCTGAAACCATACAATCCTGCCTGAGGCCAATGGACCTTTCCATGCTCCAGCCCCTTGCCTGCTCCAATTCCATGTGGTGGATGGTCGGTACAATTCCGGCCATTGTGTTCTTGCCAGCTCGACACTTTCACCGAGTGCCATGCCCCATAATCTTTTTACATTTCAGAAAATGATCTAATTCTCTTCTGAATGCCTCAATCGAACCTGCCTCCGCCACACTCTCAGGCAGCATGTTCCAGACCTGCTGCGTGAAAACGCTTCTCCTTCTGTCCCCATTGCTTTCAAGATGTAGGTGTTCTGCTGCATCTTTAATATTTGAAGACATCCAAAAGGTTTTGTCAATTTGCTCCTTCCCTCCCTCCCACCCATCCATCCCAACACCACATCAACTTTCTCTGGTTAACCTACGGCACCACAAGAGACTGAAAGTGGAACCATACTTCCACCAGGTTAATGGACAACTCTTCTGAACAGAATATCCCTTCATCTTTCAGCAGCTCTTACAGATGTGAATTCTCTCCACTGGCCAGCTCTGGAATTTTCTTACTAACCTCTGACTTTCCCTCCTCCCTAATACCTATCATAGAGACATAGAGATATATAGCATGCTTTGAGACCCTTCGGCCCAACTCGTTAATGCCAAGCAGATTTTCTAAACTGAACTAGTCTCGTTTGCCTGTGCTTGGCCCATATCCTCTAAACCTTTCCCATCCAAATACTTGTCCAAAAGTCTTTTAAATGTTGTAATTGTACCCACCTCTAAAACCACCTCCGGCAGCTGATTCCATACACGCACCACCCTTGTACATGCACAACTCAAGAACAGCTTCTTCCCTGCCGCCATTGAACTTTTGAATGGACCTACCTGGCATTAAATTGATCTTTCTCTACGCCCTAGCTATGACTGTAACACCACATTCTGCACTCTCTCCTTTCCTTCTCTATGAGCGGTATGCTTTGTCTGCACATCTGACAATAGGGAATCAAACCAAATCAAACCAAAGCCTCCAGGTGAAAAAGTTGCCTGTTTGGTCTCTTTTAAATCTTTCCTCTTTCACTTTAAACGTATTCCGTCTAGTTTTGGACTCTGCTATCCTGGGGCAAAAGACCTTGGCTATTCGCCTTATCTATGCCCCTCATGATTTTATAAACCTCTATCAGGTTACCCCTCATTCTCCTACGCTCCAGGGAAAAAAGTCCCAGCTTATCCAGCCTCTTCTTACAATTCAAACCTTCCAATCCTGGTAACATCCTTGTAAATCTCACTTTATCATTTTGACCAACATCTGCTCCATTACCTCCCTTTTTGACCCTGTGGTTTCACTGGGACACAGACCAGCAAAGGACCATTTCACTTATTTAAAGATGCTACATAAATGCAAGCTGTTATGGTCTAGAATGCAGATCAATCACCCCACACCTGTAACAAACAGAACCGGCCCGTTCCATGGTGAGGGTTGGTGTCTGTGCAATTGGAATTGGCTTCATCCTCCCTCTTAGGAGTCTGACCTACGAAGCCACCTTCCCCCACACCATCTACATTGTCCCAGCAAAGACAACTGTGGTTGAGTGAAAGCAGAGTAGTCAATGGTACCAGTCTAAACTGCTGCTAGGGCGGCACAGTGGTTAGCACTGCTGCCTTGCAATTCCAGGGACCTGGGTTCGATTCCCGGCTTGGGCCACTGCTTGTGTGGAGTCTGCACATTCTCCCCATGGCTGCCGGTTTCCTCCCATAGTCCAAAGATGTGCAGATCAGGTGGATTGGCCATGCTAAATTGCTCCTTAATGTCCTGGGATGCAGAGGTTGGAGGGATTAGTGGGATAAATGTGTGGCATTACAAGAATAGGACCTGGCTGGATTTGTTGTGGGTGCAGATTCAAAGAGTCTCCTTCTATATTGTGGGGATTCATCATCACAGAAACCCTACAGTACAGAAAGAGGCCATTCGGCCCATTGAATCTGTATTGAATCATAGGATTCTATGAGTCAAGTTGCCAAAACTTGATGCCAAAGCAGCACCCAATGCCAGGACCGCTGGAGATGTTGGTAATTCTTTCATTACAGTATGGATGGTGGCCATTTGGATCACCTGATTGAATCCATACCTGCTCTTGGTAGAAAAATCCAGTCAATCCCATTGCTCAATTTCAGTAGCCCTACAAGTTTATTTCCCTCAGTGTCCATTCAATTTCCCTTTTGAAATGATTCATGGGGCGGGATTTTATGGTCTCGCTTGACCCGAGACTGGAAAATCCCATCTGAGGTCAATGGATATATCAGTTTTGAGCTCCTCGTCCACTCTGATTCCACGGCAGGCACGGACGGTAAAATTCCAGCAATGGTCTCTGCTTCCCCCAACTCTCAAAGACAGTGGCCTCCTCCAATACTGCTGGTTGCATAAAAATACTCTTCCTCATGTCCCTCCTGAATCCCATCTGCGTCTCCTGGTCCTCAATTGCAGCGTCTGCTCGCAGGAACAGCTTGTCTTTGACCACCTTACTTAAACGTACAGCGATTTTACTGGCCGTCCACACCATATACCCACTGTGGAAAATTTGAGCCCGGCCTAATCTTCATTCACTGCAGCAGGATAGGAAAATCTTGCCAGCGTGAACAGCCGTAACATCCTGGCTTTAATCTCACCCAACTTGAACAATCATTGGCTTTAA